>CM073771.1:83844045-84120491 GCA_037158775.1 Hetaerina titia | reverse complement strand
GATGGAACTTAAGTGATGCTTAAAATCGGCTTTCAAACGATGAGGAAAGGCACCTTTTTCGTTGTTCATTATCGAACACTTTCTCTATTACGCATTATTTAACTGGTTTTCTTAAATTTAATTTTCATAAAGCTCTTGATTTTTTATTTAACTTTACCTCTCCTAAGAAAGAATACGTACGCTTGTTTTACCGACGGTGGCCTTGGCAATTTAAAATCTCTGCACTCATGCACGAGGCAACTTAATGAGTTGAGCTAAATTATTTGTCATTTTATCAAAGTGAGGCATTAGTCTGCGTAATTTTCTCTTTACAGTAGGCTTTTCATCCGCTTCCCGTCAATTTTCTTGTCTCTCAGTAACACTCACCCTCCACTCATAATGAAGCGCCAACTAACAACTCTAGATGTGTTTCCACTGTAAAACGAATTGAACTTTTCCAATTAAAGGACGATTTCTCAAGTTTGCACAGCCAAAGAAAAATATAATTCTCAGTAAGCAACTATATATAAGTGGGCAAACGCTCAAGTTGAAATGTGACGGTTCACATAATGAGTAGAAAGGAAAATATTCCTTGAAATTGATGTCGTCGGTAAAAAATTTTCTGACTACATCAGGAAGCGTTTAATTATAATAGCGGTTAATATTTTTCTTCAGGAAAGCCCTTTTCTCAGTTTCTCGTCGTTGGTTTACAGGATCACAAAACTATGTCGGCGAGATAAACAAAATCGCAGGATCCATGCAATAACTGTAAAAATGTTGCTATTTTATACATTCGGGACACAAAAAATGGAATGCATTATATTAAATCAAAGATATATCTAGGACACTAATACAATTTTGCATATTTATTTTTTCTGCAAAGTCTATCAAGAGAATATTCCGGAAAAACAAGAAATCTTTTAGTACGTAAATATTGAGGGCCAGAAAATTAATGAAATGACCATTGAGCCACACAAGAAAACACCACCTTGATGGTGGCTCAGAAAGCAACATCGGTCCATATTTATTTTTTACATTGAGCTCAAAATTGTCTCCTTAAGGCAATTATTTCTCCAACGATTGATCGTACATAGCATACGTTTGCTATCTAATAAATAAAGGACACTATTCCATGTTTTTTATCTCAAATTTATTAAAAGTTTAGCTCAGCACCACGAACAGCAAAAATTTATAGGAAAATTGTATCGTTATTTTAGACCAAATATTTAACTTAGTGAAACTTCTAGCACTCAATGCATTAGCCACATCAGGGCCAACTAGTATGAGTGGCCGAGATATTTCCTTGATTTAATATGCCATTTTTGTATCCTGCATGAGTAAAATTAACATTTTGACACTGTAAAAATTTGATAATTTTTTGCTTCCTTGTGTTAATGATTAAATATACGTCATAGTTGAACACTTTCATTAGCTTTCTGGCTTTTATTATCCTGTTGTAATACGATTTAATGACAGGAATTGTGTAATGCATCATGTACAAACTATGAGATTCCGGAATAGTGTGACTGGTTAGAAGTAAAGTGTCATTCAAGGAGGGCTGGTTTCTCTGCTTACTTGGTCTCTGGCCTTTGGTTAAGTTTTGCAAAAATGGTTGTCCACGTTAAATTTCTGTAGGTGCCACTTCGGGTATATCGATTTCGCACATTTTCATGGCGTTGGACAGTTTGATTTCCCAGCGTTAAAATTCGCGAATATTTGCGCATAACGGTTACCAATTTAGCAAGTTAAAATCTATAAAGATATAATTCAACCGATGAAGATAAATGAATATCAGCAGTACCCAATCATCAGAACACTTGGGAAAGAGAAGGAATTCAAATGTCCGTGTCTGATCAGATTTCATCAATTGTTCGTCTACAATTTTACGTATAATGCAATATTCGCGATAAATGATTTGTATCTTCGATGAGGCATTAGATTACACAAATCATTTCATGAATCCAAAAATATGAAAAATGCCGCACTAGTTATTGCCGCACCGTAGCATTTCTCTAGTATACTGAAAGAAAAGGGCAATACAGCATTCATGTTTCCATGCTCCACAAATTTAAATGCCTCATTACCTTACGTTTTTTCTATTGTCTGATATCTCAACATTATGGAATTTTCGGAGATTCTTACGTCGGAGTTCCTACTGAAGACCCATATTCGGCGCTTGCCTATACCATTTCGTGGCATTCTCCCGAAAAATATCACGAAAAGAGAATTTTATTCCAAAGTAATAGCAATCACACAAAGGATGCATGATGCATTCTAAACGAGCGTTTTCTCACCTTTTGGTACAAACAGGTATTGAGATTATCGGTAACCATAGTGAATAACGTTTATGTAAAACCTTAATTATACTTATTTCGTCTATTTGAGATAGAAGCCTGCTTGATATTATTGATAACGTCGACAATTACGTAAGAGTTCATTTCTTACCGGTCCTTACGTGGAAGGTCGGGCAATAAAAGCCGAATGTGGGTCTATGTAATTCAAGGACGATCCCTAGAGAAACTAGCGTGGCAAGTGTACTTATTAAAAATTCCCATGCTGGGTGAGGAGGCTGAATTGGACATAACTATTTTGAAGAGAGAAACAACCCATAACTCATCGACAATCGTCGGAGATCTACCGTTCAATTTTTTGTCCACCTTTGTCGGCCGCCTAAATGCCGCCCCGTCGATTTTTCATCCGTCGGCCGAGTTCTATGGCGAGCCTTGCCACCGTGCCGAGCGAAATGCCTCTCCCCCCATGCGAGGAGCGGATAGGGGACGCCCCGCGGAGTGAGCGGAATCCGACGTCGACCTTCGCGGGGTGAGGTCCAGGGCCGCGACCGCCCTGCCGAGAGTGAGGGATGGGGGGGACCTCGAGATGACCAAAAGGGAGCGAACGAAAGTGTAGGAGATCGCCCTCGATCAGTGCGAAGGCGGGCGACCGATGGGAGAGGTTGGGGGGAAATCTGCGAAAGAATACACTCTAGGAGGCTCTTCCATCATTAACTGCTCCCTTGTCTGCACCGCAGCTCTATTTAAAGCAAAACTTCATGTAACAGTGCGGCCACTCATTTAATTGATTCCCATTCCCTACTTTTTCCTGACGAATATGCCTTCCGAGTGGTAATTTTCGTCATTATGAGAGGCAACCGACAGCCATGGTCATGAGGTCGTTAGGATAGATGGGTAATTTAGGAGAGGCAGGATTGTCAAGAAATCGAGAGTCTGCATTAGCCTACCCTTAATGAAATACGGCAAGGGGTCCATAATTTAAACTCCCATTCAGCGGACGGCTTCACGTACTCCACTTTAAATGCTCTCCACATAGCACCCGAGTAGGGATCCAGGTACAATAATTTCATTCAATTCATCATTAATCGAGCCCATTAAGTTGTGTCTGAGAGAAATTAATCGATGCAGCACTTCTAAGTTTCATTGCACATTAAAAGGAATGCGAATTTTAATTTTTTTACTGCATCTAAGGACTGTATCCAAAGGTCTCGTAAATTGACTTGCAGCTTAGAGAAACGGATCCCAGGGCGTTCAGGAAGATGGCGGAGCTGCAGTCGACTCATCTCCGGATTGAAATACTAAAGATGATGTGGGGGAAAAAGGCTACCAACTCCTCTTCTCACACCCTTTAAGCCCTTGCCCTTTTTCTCTCCCCATGATGCTCGCGCACGACTTGCTGACACGTGTCTTCGGATGCCTTTCCCATCCTCCGACTCGCGCGTGGAGATTCACTCCGAGGCGCCCGACGGCAGAGCCGAGAACGTAACGGAAAGTAGTGACGTCGGAGAGAAAGGAAAGGTGAAGAGAGAAAGAAAGGGAGCGCGGAATGGCAAAGTGTTGAAGGGGCGAGTGATTGGTAAATCGCGGGGAGGCGACGAAACAAGAAAATGTGGTAGACGTTGAGTGGGTAGAGGATGGTTGGGGGAGAGGTGTGAGGAGAGGAGCTTGATGGGGGAGGGGTGAGAGGCAGGAGGGGACGCGTGCGCCCGTGCTTTCGTCTCTCGCCACCCCCTCACTCCCGATCACCCTCTCCGGGGGGCTAGAAGTAAGAAAGTCGTTGCTCCAACTCGGCTTCCGTGGAATCCTCGAGCCGGGAAGAGAGATACAATGGAATGTTGTTTGCCCGTGTGGCGATTTACCGACTGAACGTATTAGGCGAGGTTTTATCGAGGCGAGGTCACAGGAATTATCTATTCACGTATGTAATTACATGGATTCTTAGTCACTGCTTCAGTGGCTGCACCATGCCAACTTCACCCAGGCAATCGGCCGAAGAAATTCGCAAATGAAAATCCGAAGTGAAAAATATCACCAGACAAAAGATAAATGTCTTACCAGTCAAAGAAAAGAGAAATTCTCTGGTGATCATCGATTATGAAATTACTTTTTTGGATAACTTCACGGATACGACAGGTCATGGCAATGTTAAGACATTGGAATATTTCGCTATTTTGATTATGTGAATTTTCAACAACCCTAGACAGCCTCAGCTCATATCATCTCGAACGATGGAGACTCTAGTGTAAGTACAAGCAGTACTGTATATCCATGTACGAGACTCTCGTACTCGTATAGACATGAAAACGAAGGATTGAGGAAGACAGAAATGGCATCCCTCTGAGATAGTCGATGGACCCCTCCAGGATGGAGACTGATTATGAATTCCGCGATTAATTCCATATTAATTACAAAAGTAAAATCTGATATTTATTCATAATAATGAAACGGAAAATGTTTAATTAAATGTGGAAGAAAAAATAACAAGAAAAGAATTACTCGGAAAACTATATGGAACGGGGTTTTGGACAGAAATGATAATTTGGAGGAAAACACCAAGGGATAACTATTAAGACCAAGCCAATTGGGATGAGATAAACAAGAGATTAGAAAGAGCAAGAGAATTTGAATCGGATGGGGGAAAATGAAGGAGGTCAATCAGTAATCTTCCAATTGAAACACCATACCATCAATGATTAACATTTCATGGAAAGCTTCGTTGCATGGAATTCCTATTCCCACCTGATACCGCATAAAAACCTTTCAGCTAAATCCTTACCTCTAACGTTTGTGGTCGAATAAATAAATCGAACCTGCGCCGTCTCAGTGCCGTTACCCCGTTCCCTTAAGTGAAGATCGCGTGGGCCGAATCTAATATAATATCTTCATCGGAATCCACGCACGACTGGGAGACCCAACTGCATCCACGCTGCAGACGGCTCAGTGGGATATCTATAATACGCTCGCTCTCAGACACGCGTCCAACTCGGCCTTTGATTTATCCCTCTCCCGCCCGGAATAGACACACGATCTCAGAGCCTTTTAACCCCGCGCCCCTCCGGGTGGGGAGGGGAGGTCCCTACGCGACAGCATCCGAACTATGCATTTAAGGGAAGAGTGAGGGGGTGGTATGGAGGGAGTCACAGTAATAGTTGCAGAATGGTCGAAGAGAGATGTGGTGTCGTTCGTGGGGTGAATTTATGGTCGTCGTCGGAGCCATGCATCAATCGCGGGGGACCATTAGGGCGACATCGAGCTCGCGTGCACAAACGAACACGTAGGTGAGCGTAGGTGCGCCCCGACTCACGACGTGGCCCACGCCTCCGACGCAATGAGGGAACACGCGAGTGTATTGCCGGTGCCTCCCCCCCTCCCCGACTCCCCCTTCGCGCCCCACTTCCTCCGCCTCTTATCCTCCCCGTCGTCGCCTCGTCTTCCCCGCGCGATTTATTCGCGTCCTCCCGGCAAAGGTTCCCTCAATTAGGCGACTCTTTCCAGACTGAGCGGCGAGGCGGGGAAGGAGTGAACTAGCGGTGCGGCCGGACTCATTATCCAATGAACGGTCTATCTATCGCGTGTTATCCGGGTGACATAGGAAAGAAAATGAGGCCTAGTCAAAGAAAAGGAATGCGAACAGTGTAATTTTTAGGCCACAAGTTTCGACACAGTAAATGAATATGATATTGATGATGATATTTAAAGTCCGAAAAATATTTGATTACGAAATAAAAAGTCATTAAAGGAAAAGAAATCATACAAGGCTGTGGATACGGGTGAAATGTCACGGAACCACATAAGTGTTTGGGAAAAATGTTCAAGGAAGATTTTTTTCAGGGCATTTATGAGGGAGGATTCTCGCCGGAACACGTCACGTCACTCAACCCAAATAAAAGAGTGTTGATTAGAGTAAAATAAGCTCCATTTCACACGCAGATATTATGGTAATTGGGGTAATCAACAAAAGGCTGAAGAAGAGGAGCAAACGATTGCTTGAAGGATGATCATTTTGGGTTCAGCAAGTGATGCCATAGCAGTATTAAGGTCACTCATTGAAAGAAACATAAAATGCAATAAGGATATGATTGTTTATTTCATGGATCTCGTGAAAGCATTTGACAGAATTAAATACGTAAAATTAATGGCTGCATCGCAGAAGATTGGAGTAAACTGAAAGGATAGGCGTCAGAGATGTTTCAGGGAGAGATTGTGTAATAGAGGTTTCACTTGGAAAAGGATATCTGTAAAGAAGCACCGTTCGAAGCCAATGGTCACCCATTGTGACTGAAATAGGATGTAGGGGTGTTAAATCTTCCAGTTTGCTTTGGAGAAAACATCTTCTTTCAATAATTCTTGGGATTTGGGAGCGCGATGTTTTTTTTGGGGCCAAATATGAACGCTAACCCCCTCATCCCCCTCCCCAGGCCTTCTCCACGTGCGGCGCCACGTGATGATTTATCCCCCTTCTTCCCCCCCGAGTATAAAACGAAGTTGATAACTTCGATCAGATTTTAAAGTTACCTATGTGTGCACTTATCCTAATCGATTCCAATTAATATTGCTTAGGCAATAAACCTTTGTGGTAACACATTAAAATGGACTGCTAATAACATATCACGCATTAACATACATTATCGCCATCCACAAAAGGTATATTTTGGTTTTACGATTTTTTTAATCCCCCTTTGGAGTTTAGCTGCTTGTGTCTGCGTTCACACACCCTCAAATACATTCATACAAATTGTTATGGCTCACAATATGAAAAATCTCGCCCGTGAATTGCCGGAGCTCTTAAAAAGCAGACGCCTCCGGAGAAAACCGGACGTCTGGTAACCTTACCAGAAGGTATGACCTAGGATTTGAGCCCGAAAACTTCCGGTCATCATAAGACGAACAATCTACCCACTGAGAAACCACGCCCAGTCATGAATTCCATCAACATTAGCAAACTTCATAGTTGGTACCAAAATTAATGGGTGAAACAGGCGAGGAAATTACTCTGCCATTCCATTTCGGGAAAGTTCTACGGACGCAGCGGGCCTCTCTAAAAGCCATCTCAAGGAAACAAGCGTGGCTCTGCGGCCCCAACGATACGGCATGGCCGCGCCCCTGAATGGAAGAGGAGGGGAGAAAGCATGAAGGGTGGGGGCAGCTTCGTGGAATGTTTGTACCATAGGAAATTTGACGTGGAGGGCAACAAACGGGTAGGGAGAAAGGATGTGCGAGGCTGCCTCAAGTCGGGGGCAGCTGGTATATCGTTTAGGTTGGATTCCCCCCATTTCCCACCTTCCACTCCCGCCACCCACCCCTCGTTTAGCCACCCTCCTCCCCCAACCACCGCCATCGCTCAAAGAGGAGACGTATGTGGTCTCGCGTAAGGGTGAGGGGGCGAATACTCGAAAGCACTTACGAAAGTAGGTGCCTTAGAGTAAGGCACTTATGTAAGCGATTAGCGCGTGACTTTATATCACTGCCTGAAAGACGAAAGTACTATTACATTCCAGTCGTAGAATGAGGAACATTCTACTTCTTTCACGAACTCTTTCGGTCATTTTTTTTTACAATACTTCCCTCAACTTTTCCCCATAAACTCGTATTACAAGAACCAGGGTAACACACAAACATACACGTGAAACAATGTACAGAAAATAATTATACAACTTTTGTCAAAGAAATTAATAGTGCTCAAGTTTGATACTTTTTATCGAGAAAACGAGACAGATAATATCAAAATGAATCAAATCGCCCATGAGAGTGCTTTATCGTATTTTAAATGGGAATAAAATTTTTCCGATATTTAAATGACTTACCTAAATCGGAAAGTATTCAGTCAATAAAGAATAGTATTCGAAACTCTGGTCGCGTAGCGTCATTTCCTTGGCTTGGCAGAGTTGAAGTATTCTCTGATTTCAGTCTGAAATATTAGCATTATTTGTCATTATCTGTTGAATTCTGTTATTGCATTTTTTATTTCCATCATTTTACAATATGCTTCTACGTTTTTGTAATCATTTTTTTCTCTGGGTTCATTATGACGAAAAAAGACGATTGGATTTTCTTCATGCTTGCATGGAGTTGAGATTGGAAAATATAAGTTTCCGGGTGATACTATTCACTGAATATTGAAAAGTGAGAGTGGCAAATAAATTTCTTTAAGGACTGAAACAGTGAGGATAAAGGATTACGAACTTGGACTTTTTTGTCGCTAGTGAGTCTGACCATAAATATCTGTGCAGTTCTCTCAATAGAGCCCGTAAATTGAATGTAGGGCTTGCATTTATGAAGACACTTGCAAGGAAAAGTTCCATTCTTCATCCCATTCATTCTTTCATTCGGTAATTAGGAGATATTTTATCATTAAGGTACAGAACCATATTTTAATCGAATGTACAATGAAAATATCATGGATTCGAGATAGCGGTAAATATGTACAATCACAAGTATCTTAGAAATTTAACCTAAATAGCATTAACATGTAAGGAAAACGCGGAATCGAACCGAAGAAACGCACAAGCCAAAGAAAATGTTATCGCAATTGGTTTTTAAGTTAAACGGATTGAGAATCTCCTTCTTCCTACCTTCCTTTGCCAGAACAAGAATAGTATTCTGGCTCGTAGTTGAATGCATACACCGCGTGCGTTGAGAAGTCGAATGCGAGTAAGGAGCACCCTAATTTTCAAAAGCCTCTTGCAGTTATGCTATAAAAATATTCACATTCCATAAACTGTCATTTATCGGTTTCATCTTCGGTAGAAATTATGGCCATGTTCTATACGGTGAAGATCGTATGGGTCTACTTCTACATTGTACAATTGACCATTGTACGGATCCGTTAGAATTTATATACCGTTTAAATGTCATCGCTCTCATTCCACGCACGTACTCGTATTACCCACAAACATTTATCATCAAAGTATAATGGACCAATAGTGATGCTGCGTTGGTGATTCGAACGATTGATGCAAGTGTTCAAGATTGGCGTATTGAATACATGGGTAAGGATGCTAAAACGTCAATATGGGGCGAAAGTTTTACGACAGAGAGTCACATTCTGTCTAAATGATATTTACCAGTGATTCAAACAATTTCTACCAATATTTACCTGCAGAGATTTAAGAATAATGGGCTGACAGCAGATCCTTACTTTACTTAAAAATATTTCTTGATTTAAAATCTCGGAGTAAATTCAACTCTTTATTGATTCGAATGCAAGCTAAAACATCGACACATTTCGAATTCATGTTACCTTACACTGAGATCTTCCCTATTAAATGTTATGAGTTAAAGGATCACATGACTTCCTATTAGTTATAGGAACTACTTGCAAAACATAACACTGAATCCAATCAGTAATATTTTAGATCCCTCAAAACGTTTTGGAAATAATTCCTTAGTAGGATACAAATAAATTGATGGGGAATTGTGTTGAATACCGAGCGGAAAAATTACTTTTAGGTAATCATGGGTTCACATGCAACGTGAAATTAAGGCCTGTTCGAGATTTTCGTCCATTAAAAACTCTTGCAAAAATTTTTTTCCTAATCAAGCCTAACGATACGTATATATTCATCACGCCGTCCATTCTCGGGTGGGTAAAGTCATTTCTATAAACCTGTTATTTTAGTTCATTCCCGGAAACTTATTCTCTTTCTTCATTTTTTCAAACTTTCAAATCCCAGCATGCTTCTTTCGCATTCGTAAATTGGTTCATAGATTCTCCTCAGCTCTTGCATCATCAAGTTGTGGTATTCCCCGTCTTACGTGAGTATCTACGGTCACATTCACCATGCCGTTTTCGATCTACCTCTTCCTTTTATACCATGTTCTCTTCCCTCAAATGTCGCATAATCATTTCTTTATTAAATTTATAACAATGAACGTTAAACAAATAGAGATAGATATACGAAACAAGGAGGGAGAAGATATTATAAATACAGGATGTAAAGGGTATTAGGGTAAAAGGAAAAGAGACGATTATTAAGAGGGAGATGTGGGGTTGTTATATGGTGCATTGATAGGCTTGACATCTGGGAGGGTTTCAAAATAACATTATTCGTATTAGAAGAGGAGAATCCAAAAATTAAGAATGCTAATGAGTTATTATTAGCTAAGTGACATTGTACGTTTTCTCATACATTCACTATTCTCTTATGTGCCATACGAACTAATCAGCATGTACGCCTTCCACAAAAATGCACAGGCGTCATGTCGATCTTTGAGAAGCACAACACCTTTGATGGACAAATCCAGATACGTGCTTATCCCCACTACGACTATAATGTTATGACTGATGCCATAATTGAGCGTACGTGTGTACCGGTATCGCTGAATGCAGATGGCCCAAACGACCCGAGCATTCTCCCGCAACAGTAACCATCGCCGCTTAAAAAATTCCGCTGGCATGTGGCCGGCCGTCATTTCGGGAACCGCTCGCCAGCGCATTTTTCCCTCTCCTCAAGCGGTGCCGATGTGCTTCCAAAAACAAAAGGAAAAAAAGAAAGCCCCGGGTGTCCTCGTGAGGAATGATAATCGCTGGGGATAAAAGAATGAGAGGAGTTGGAGTGTCTCTTGAGGGGGGAGGAGCGGACGGGGAAATGGAGAGGGGAAAATTCGCTGTTTTCCAGTCCCCGGGGAGAGACGACCGACGAAAGGGGATGATGGGGGATGGAGACGGGAGGGGGGCGGAGAAGTGGAAATGGCGGTTATCGCGTGGGGGAGGGGATATGGAGAGAGGAAGGGGATTGTTGCATTTTTCGCAAGTCACCGAGGCTCGGAGGTGGGTCGGGGGGGCAAAGACGGAGTGGGGGGGGGCTGACGAGCCCCTTACCTGGGGGTAAGGGGCGGCGGGGAAGTGAAGACGGATGAAGTCGACGAAAAGGAATCCGCCCCGGCCAATCTCTCCTCCCTTGACTCCTTCTTCTTTTTGCACACCCTTCAAGGTACGCTCCATCCGACGTTAGATGGCGAAGTGAGGAGGAGGACGAGGAACCACGATACGCGACTAGCGACGTCCTTTTTTTTTAGACTGGCGGATAGCACCAGGCGTCCAATGAAACTCTTTGCACTATAAAGTGAAAGAATTTCATGTTGGAAAAGGGCATTAGGATGTTGTTGAAATGGGGTGACTCTACCCTTTTCGGGCGCCATTTTAAAGCGATTTGCTTGGTCCCCCACTTTGGAAAATCTCATTGAAGGGAGCTGTCCGAATTCATTGAAATAATCGTTACATTTTATTTATACTAAATGAGAAAATATAAGAATGTCATTATTCGTACACTGCATTTAGCAGCATTGAAAATGTAATAAATAATAACCATTAAAAATGTTTGAATCTCCTCATACTTATTGCTCCTTAATGATATAGATGAGCTGGAGCGAAACGACTGTTTTCGGGCGAAATAGCTCGGTTTGGATTTTAGAAAAAGTCATTGAAGGATGGTTTTTAATTAAACAAAAGAATTGTACTTTTTGCTAGATGAAGAAACAGAGATATGTCACAGCTGGGATACTGACTATTGATTGTGCGCTTTGTGATTTATGTTCAAAAAAGAATAAAATTTTATTTCACAGGCCCTTAAACTAATTCCAGCAAAATAAAGCTAACATGCTCATTTTTGTTTCAATGTCCATTCATAATTTTTATCTGATTTGTTTTTCATTGATGATATAGTCAATTTTGTTTTGTTATTAGAAACTCTCTTTAGAAATAGCGTAGCGAAATATAAAAAGTTCATGTACACTAAATTTAACACTCAATCCCCTTTACTGAACATATCCAAGTCTTCCGGGCACTAACTTTGAAACAAAGAGTTGCAAACAATGATTATACAGCGTACGTTATTGTTTCTTTAGATTACACTGTGGAGCTCTACCAGAGTCCCTCCGTATTATATGTATAGGTCGAATTCAACACTACATGATTTTTTTCGAAACATAATTGCTAAAAAAACAAATGCTATTATAAAATTATGACATTTAAACAAATGACTAACCGATGACCTACCAGCAGTGAAGGTGAAACTTCAAGTTATTAGTAAATACTGACGCAGAAGAACCCCAGAATTACTTCAGTGCTTACGTTGACCGCAAAAGCATTACACATTTTATGAATGTTTGCATTATGGCATTTGAGAGTACCTTTTCACTGTAAATAAATACTGCCACGTAATATACCACCTTCATTTATTTTTTCCTTTTATTATCCTGATATCTGCGGAGGCATGTGCCTCTTCGTGATTAGGGTAGGTCGCACTTAGGTTTTCACGCACGATTCCCAGGGAAAAGCCGCCACAAGTCACAGTTCTGACACGAACCCTGACCTTGGAGCGTGACCCAACGAAATTAATCCGGGAGAACTAATTTTCACATTGTGTCCATAAAAAATGAGATTCATGGATGAAAATGCATGAGAAACGCAAAAAGTTGTTTGATCCATAGTTAGCACAGATTATTGATCATTCTGATTGACTGCAGACGATGAATTTTGGTGTTTGGGGTAAAACTAGAAGTCAACGGAAAAAATTTTCAAGAGCTTTAGTTACATGAAACATGTCCTTGTCTCTCCGCACTTACTGAAATTGAGTACGACCGCTAATGCCACAATTATACGGGACTAAACTCCATATCATACGACAATTTGACAAGAACGTAGCTTGAAGTTGAAAGAAAAACGGAGAGAATGAATAAAACATACCCGATGATGGATTAGGCCTAATGGGAACAATTATCGAGAGCCACTTCAAAGTGGCTTTCGAAGCAAAAAAAACGAACATGCATCGTCACGAACTGAATTGAGGATGAGGTGTTGACAACTTGTACAAAAAAAAAACTCTTACCGTCATAAGGGCAAGGAATCGGACAAAAAACATTAAAATACCATCGAAACGTCTAGCAGGAACGTTAACGACTGACCATCGGATAAATATTAAAAACACTCGTGATATCTGCAATGAATCCGAAGAATAAATAATTTAGTGCAAATGCCAAAAAGTAGCTGGTACTAATGGGAAGGTGGGAGGGGACTAGGACAAGGGAATCAAATACGACAAACACGGGAAATCAACACGTGATGAAATGATTCGCATCTCGAGGGAATGTTGTCTCGCGCTGTAATCCGCACGGCCCATCCACTTTAATAGCGGGTTATTAAAACACACAGTTGTCTGTTCTTTCTCCCTCTCTCTTGATACCCCATTTGTGTAGTGACTCGGCACATGTACATGAAGAGTAGAGGTAGGGGGAAGGGTGTGGGTAGGAGAAAATCGGGAGAGAGTCGGAAGAGTCGCCGGAGGAAAATTAAACAGGGAGATAAAGGCAAGGAGGGACGGACTGTGTGCATTGCATTAACAGTCTTAAAGTAGACATCTGGTGTTGATATCATCGCCAATGCTCTGCATTTTGAAGATTTGACCACCTCCATGCCAGTCCTGAAGGTATTATTTATGCGTCCAGTGACATATGCGCTAATTCGGCGGAACATTTAAGTGATGTTGAAAAAAAACACTGCGAGCGATTTGAATAGTAAGACGTTCTTCAGGGTTCTCACTAACGAAACCCGTCGAAACAGTTCGAGTAACGCCAACGTTTTTTCCTCTTCGAATCGTTAATTCGCCAAATAGAATGGAATTTATTTATCATTAGCGTCGAAAGCCATAATGGCCGACTTCTAGATCCCGCATGATACAAACACCAACATATTAAGACCCATTTAACACGTCGTAATATGGTACAGAGATTCGTTCGGATAAAATAATTTGTCACACCCCGTTGTTGTCAAATATACCATTATATATTCATTTATTTACCTTCCTTTTCCATGGAATCAAGAATGAGGATATAAACGTCGCTTTTTCCTACAAATAAAACATTTAAGAAAAAAATTACCCATTCCGAGGTATTCGGGGCCACCCTAATGCTTGCTCATGCCTCATCTCCTCACTCCTAAGTAATCAAGCCCATCTAATTCAGCCACAGTGACTACTCCGGTGTTCATAATTCATAATAGAGAAGGAAAACTTATCAGTATCAGGGTGCTTTCAATTCTTGCAAGAATTCACCCAGCATTTGATTCCGTTTAAATTAAAATATTGTTTTAATTTACAAACAAAGTGCGCCGACGTTGGTTATGCCGCCCGTTTGGCAAAGGTAAGAGTAATACCTCGAAGTCCAAGGCGAATTAAAGATAAGGCACTGTAATTATAGAGACAATGCGCAATATAAATGTGATGGATATGTTTTTCATATACAGGGTTCGTCCGGAAAATAAGTTTATGATGCTCATTGTCTTTTTTGACAAAAGGGGAGTCGTCCACTACGAATTTGTACCTGAACGACAAACTGTAAATGCTGAATTTTACGTCCAAGTGCTCGACAGGCTTCGAAAACGAGTCGCCCGCGTCCGGCCAGCGATCAAAAACACCTGGCGGCTGCTTCACAACAATGCGTCGTCTCACACCACGCTTGTCGTGTCGGACTTCTTGGCCAAGCACGGCGTGGCAACGCTGCCGCACCCGCCCTACAGCCCGGACTTGGCACCACCGGACTTCTTTCTGTTCCCGAAGATAAAGAGGAGTTTGAAAGGAACGCGATACGGGACTTTGGATACCGTCAAAGAGGCCGTGACGACGTGTCTTCGAGAGGTTCCCGATGATGCCTTCGCGGGAGCGTTCCAGGAATGGGAACGCCGCTGGAACAAGTGTATCGACTCACAAGGGTCCTATTTTGAGGACTAGTAGCTTAAGATATGTAAAAGTGTAATAAATGTTTTTTTCCTGAGCTCAGTACACTTATTTTCCGGACGAACAATGTACGTACAGCTAGCCACCGTCAGTTAGGAGCATTTTATTATGTTCATTAACTGTAACTCATGGAACTAGAATTAAAAATTCTGTACATTACAATACAGCATTTTCAAATTCAACCGGCCATAGTCTCAATAAAATGGGTCAGTATCAATAATACTACGGTAATGACACAATTTGTTGAAACAATGGTCGATAAATTTTGAGCATGCAGCGTGTAAACATGTTATGGATATGTTAATATGAAAATATGGATATGTTAATTCTGTCATCATGGAAATGAGTAATAATCACAAAATGACGTAATACATATTATCTTTTTTTGACAGTAATAATGACGAAACGTGAGAACTTGACCTGCGTGTAAAAGAGAAAGTAAATAATTCATGTAAATTACACGCAAAAGGCCAGAGTGCCATATTATGAGGCAATATGTCGATAGAACTCGAATACAAAATTAAAGATCGGAATTTTTAAGATTGCTTGATGACAATAATTTCAACTAAGTAAACAAAGTACATGTCTCAATTTTTATCGCAAAGATGATGTCAAATTCGTACAATATTCCCATAATTTTATAAAAATTAATATTAATGGTTTGACACTTGATAATTTCACTATCCAAGCCCTAACCAATGGCCACAGAGCACTTTGAAAGAACGTTCTTAAACATTTTCTATATACTTTCTGGCTGTGGTCGCACTTCACATCTTTTGTTTGCATTTACCGATGAATTTTTATTATCCATACTAAAAAGAAACACTTGTACTTTTCCACAAATTTTAAAATATGGTACAACGCGTTTCACCGACTTGCGGCATCATCAGGTACTTTTTTCAGCAATTTTTACGTCTGGAATTTTTATTATTCTTACTAATATGCAAATTAATTGTCTCGGGAGCAGGGCGAAACTTTTCTCCTCGAGTCGGAACGCAATGCTTTTTTATGAGAGCAATTCTGTAATTTGTACATAATCATTTATATCATCGAATATTAATTTAACTTAGGTAAAGCGCACGCATTTTGTTGTCGAAATGTTTTGATCGGAGCCATCCACATTTTTCGTTTCCGACCGCTTTTTTGGCCGGGCAGAGTATGGATGAGTGGTGCGAATAAAATTGCCGTGAGCTTAATTTTGGCAGAACAGCTCCCAAATGACACGCACCAAGAACAATGAACGATTCTTAAGGTACAGGGAAGGGAGTAAGGAAGAGATGTACGCATATCTCTCCGCATCTTCATGCGTGGAGATGTCCGGGTGGTTTCCTACGTCGGAGCGGCTCGAGGAAAAAAAATATATAAAAAGAAATGAAAAGGCGAAAGGACTAAATGACGAAATTACGACGGAGGTGAGGCAGAATGACCGACTGTTCCAGTTGAGACGGGGATTAGTCACTCTTGGAGGACGGCGGGATATCACGCCTCGACACGCCGTCGGCCCCGCTAAGAGACACAAGGGATAACGGGGGTGGAAGGTGGGGGAGGGTTCACATGACACGCCCCTACCGCCTGCATATCTGGCCGTGATGTGTAGCCGGGAGCGGAGGAAGAAGGGTAGAGTGGGAGGGAAAGGCCCGAACACTCGTCCCTCGGGTTGCGAAACACACGGTGGGGGTTCGGAGAACTGTTGCCGTCATTCCGCTGCTCCCTTGGCCGGCGGAGGAAGCACGACACGTCCATTTAGGAAAAAATAAAAAGAAGGCCGCCGTGACGAAATGCCACGGCATACGAGTGTGATGTTTACCGGGGTATCATCTTCGTCGTTACTTACCTCAGCGTATGGGATCCGACAGATTCCGAGAGACAAAAATAGAGAAGGTACATGCGAGGGTTCACGAGAAGAGTGTTGGACTACCTCCCAGAGAGCGCGGGTTCGACTCCGGGTGAATTCTATGGAAACACATAGTTCTACTAAAACTGCGCGCTCTTAGAGCACCAGATCATAAATTTGGAAAATATCCATTGTTCGGCTCCTTGATAGATCAAGGTCGAAAGCGTGTGTTTTACACGCCGCGCCGTAAGGCTTAGTACAAGTTGAGCTCTACCCTCCCCTGTCAAACCGACCTTCGGGTTAGTTACTATAGTTCATGTAACGGTAGAACGCTATGTTCCGGTTCCACCAACAAAAATCAATACTTCATATCCGACCATTTCTTGATTTGATTTACGTTCCATCGGCATGGTTCCGTGATCTAATTGCAAAAAAGATTGATTGCAAAATGAAAGTGCCCATGAAGCGTAAAAACAATGGCAATGTATGACTAAATTTATCATCGAGCCAACCACTGTAAACAATCCGAAGGTTTATCTTGACAGATGAGGATAGAGCTCACCGCTTACTAAGTCCTAGATGACGGGTGGAACTGGCCTTCAGGGTAATGAAGTAAGATAGTTTTCCTTCCTTGTCGCCAGGTTTCAAACGCGCGTCTCTTGGATTTTAAATGGCGACAGTCGCAAGGCACCGCCCTAAATCCCGGGCCCTTTCGGTTAGTAGCCGAATACGTTAACCACATGATCTAACCAGTTAACTTATAGTATATGTTAGTAACATTCAATCGGATACGCGGAATGAATCCCGACTAAGGGATTCGGAATCAACCAAGGATTAATGAAACTGAATTTACAATTGATATCTGTAATGGAGACGTAAGAATTGTTGGTAGAGGTGCTATCGGAAAGGACTTAACTCTCAAAAATACTAAGGATCGGCATCAACAGCTCGAACACTGACAACAAACTCCGAACACCGAGCCGAGGTAGGGCAGAACATGAACAACAGATAAAAACAAAATATGCCTAAGAGAATCGGCGAACACGAGTACATTTCGACATTATTCACTTTCTAACTGCGCGCTAATAAAAGACAATACCAGACGAATAATGGCAAAACTCATTCTAGTATTTTACTCCTTTGGCGAGCATATACTCCTAGTCTTGAAACTCCATCATTCGAACCACTCGCACATTCGAGTCGCAACGAATGCGCTCGTCAGGGGACAATGTGACGTAGTATATTAATTGCGTAATATTGGAAAATGAGGCGTCTAGAAATATGTGTGACAAAAAGGTTCCCTTGTATTTTTTGAGATGCATAAGCCTTGGTTTCATTGTGCTCGAGGAATATGGAGGGAGATTGTTAAAATTAAATAGTTTACTTTGCAATTCCACACACTTTATTTAAAAAAAACACGACCCGGGTTTCGAAGTTGAACGTCATCATCAGATTATTTAGGAATAAGGTCAGTTTTAAGGTAAGATCAGGTATATTGATGATTAATTTACCTGATGTTCAACGTCGAAACCTGGGTCGTGTTTTTTAAATAAAGTGTGTGGAATCACAAAGTAAACTATTTAATTTCAATATGTTATGCAAATTCCATAAGGTTAAACAACAAATTTTATGGAGGGGGAGTGCTTCAACTTGCCAATACTGGAATCTATTCCTCTCACTTCGTCCCATGTGTCCCAATCCGGTCAAGTGCGGTCGTAAATAATCCGTCTTTTTCAATTAATAAAGAGAAGGCTTTTTTTTAACACATAGGAACACATTTTCAATAGCTCATACATATATTTCGGTTGCTCCTCTTTACTTTGCGCCGGACCCTTCGACTGTTCATCCCAAATTTTTCCTGGGTTGCAGAGACGGTTCCGGAGGATGAGAATGATTTATTTGATCTTTTTCAGGATCTTAATCATTCTATCTTATTTATTATCTCTCTTTCGTAATTTTTGTAAGACACTGATGGATTGCAAAGGGCAGCCAATCAGATATATATTCACCAAGACTAACCAGTTATCTGCTACTAAATTAAGGACACAGCATAAGATTGGAATTATACCTCAGAATTACAGAGGACACATTTTAAAAGAGCAAAGTGATTATTTGGAAATACAGTCAAAAATTCTCAACATTTTTCTAAAAAACCATAGACAGAATTAAAAACCCTAAGTTAATACAATGGATTTGGGAGTCACAGAAGGCGCTGGAACTTCATAGGTAACAATTCATAAAATTATTATTTTTATTATTATTGACTTTACTTGATTTATTTATCTACACGCACCGATTCTTTCCAAACATATATGTGACCTTAAGCTCCAGCTCAGACGGTCTGCTCAGTGTGGCGTTTTCTTTAAAGAAGAGAGAGGGAGCCCCTTGGAAATTGACCAAGTTTGGCAATGGGAAAGGGTTGAGGCAAAGCCGAAGTTTTTGACCCCGTGGCCTTCACTCAGCGCGGGAGGAGGGGGTTCTCTCTCTTCGGTAATCCTCACTCTGGACAAGCCACTCTGCAACACGCGACACCCCTCTTCGCAATTTCTTCATGCACGACCATCCTATCCACCATGACGACAGGCGATATCCGCGTTCCGATCGCCACTTGGTCGTGCACGTCATACTTCCTTCGTGATACGGAAAATTCCCCTTAATTGTATCATTGTCCACTTCTCCACGGATTTTCCAGGATTGGTCGAAACAGGACTGGCGAATGATAAATTCCTCTATTCTTGAAATGAATGCGAATTTTAAGAAACTAAGACGGAAAAGCAGAATTACTGCAGACGATACACTTGCGTGAAGCTGCCCTCCCACGCCGACGATCATTCCTCTGCTCAAATAAGATGGGAGGGGTTTTAAAGCGGGAATACGTTTTAGAAAATAAATGTAATTTCTGAGACTATAACATTTCATCTACATCTACATAATACCCCGCAAGCCGCCACAATGGCGTATGGCGAGGGGTGTTGGGTCATCACCCGTAAAAGGGAAAAATAACAGCAATTAAAACAAACACATACATGCAAACCCATACCCACACTGGTGCACACATTCATGCAAAAATTCTATCATTTTACACGGATGCAAATACATCATTTACGCAATCGTATCCATGAAATTCGCTCGAATAACATTTTGGTAAAAAATTTGCATGAATTTTTAATAGTTTAATATTATCTTCAACTTCCAGTTATGTGCAGCGATTTACCTATAATCCTTAAAGGCTTCTTTGTTATTATTCTATCTTTGATATTACTTGGAAATTTATGTGGTAGATAGTTAGGAGGTAGGTGTTTGAAGGCCCTCTTACTCATGAAGTTCTAAAGCACGTCCGCAGGATATTAAAAACCATTTTGCCTCTCGCTATTTCCTGCTTCATCTACTCGTACTTCATGACCCCACTTATGCCTTCGAAATGGCTATTATTTTCCGCACTCTTTCCCGCAAGCTCTCTTTCCATTACAGCCTTCTACAACCCACTCCTCCTAAACATCTCCTCCATCCACTCTTTCTGCATTCGCTGAATGTTTCCAAACAACTTCATTCTCTCCCCCACCCCTCCCCCCAACAATATCACTAACTTCTTCCTTCATCTTCCCTATCCAAATTATTTTCCCAATACTTATCCAAACTCGCAACTCAGGAGTCTATAACTAAAGCCGATACTCTTTCCCTCTTTACTTCTTTATCTAATAGAACTTATTTCTTAATGTACTCACCTCCACGTCATCCATATTCCCTAGATATCTCCGCTAAATTAATATATGGACTTGACACACAGTAACTTCGAAGGTTTATTAATGAATAGATATGAGGATGGGTATGTAAATTAAACTTATAGGGACTATTTCCCAAATTTATAAATGCACCTGAACTTCTATTGATATCGATCGCTTTTGCATTAAATCTAGGTTTTTAAGATGTTTTCACTCGTTTATGGCATAAACTTGGCATGGTTCTGTTCCTCGGTGGCTTGTTATTTTTTAAAATAACCTATAATTTCAAGTATTACAAATCCGATCGAAAAAAATTAATTTTGCAAGATTTGCAGCTGGCATTGAATTTCTCTTCATAAAAATTCCCAAAAAAATGATTCAAGAAAACCCTTCGAGCCGAAGATTGCTTTGTGTACAACATCGTGTTTCTTGCATGTCGTATGGTGGTATTTTAATTGAATTTTGAAGTTTCATTCGCATAACATTCTACATGTTCTTATCCAAAAACGTTGAGTTGAAACAAAAAGGAATGAGCTGATAACTGTTTCCTTAATACCAAACAGATGATTTGGTTTGAAATAATCTTATAAAGCACTTAATATAAAGTTCCAATGGGAAAAGGATTGGCGGTTCAGACCAACGAATTTTAAGTGATTCATCTTTTGATGACTACAAATCCACTACGCGTAATCGTCAACCATCATCTAGTCACTAGGATCCTTATAAATTTTATTTGTAAAATAATATGTACTCCCGACACTGTAATCCCGACGATAACTCTAGGAAAATCATTATTAATGGGTAAAAATCTTATGAAATATTATGATATATCCTGGAAATAGACATAGCAGGCAGGTAAAACAGAAATCAGGCAGTCAATTTATAATTAACATATTTCCTTGAACATTTTTCATCCGCTTAAATACACTCACCACTAATGCCGTTTATTTATGCATAAACCTTCACTAAGTGTATTTACTTCCGATGCTATTGAAAGGAGGATGATGTACCTATTGGCGATTGAATAAAATGGAAATAATACGTTTAAGAAATTGTTAGAGAAAATTAATCGTAAGGAGAGATTTCGATAAATCGTACAATCAAAAATGCATTCATTTCCCCTCGCATGTCACAAAAGAGCATGCATGTCATTGGTCGCTGCAGTCGCTCGCTGGTACCCCACCTCTAAGTACCTCCTCACTGCCACCCACCCTCCCCTGAGTGAACAGGGTGAGTTGCTCCAGTCCGTCCACCCACTACGGTGGAAACCTAAGAGAGATAATGAGAGGAAAAGGCGCTGAACCCGGAATGAGGAGACGGCTTGTTGAGTCACGACCCCCCTCCTCCGAAGTTAAGAGAGCGAGGGAGAGAGCACGGAGGGAGGGGTTGGGATTCGGAGGTAACGACGGATCACACCGCGGCGTAGCATTAGCCAGTCCCCATCTCCACCACGCAGCCGCGTTTCTCCACGTGCCTCGTTTCACGGGACCGATGGAACATTCTAAAAGTCTTCGAAAAGTGGGATGAAACGCGCGCTGCCACGGGATGCGCGCACCACGCGACACGGCGTCTGCGGGTCTTGGGGCCACGCCCCAAGGCCCGGTGCCTCAACGGGATCCGAGCCGGGGGATAAAGCCGCATACGAGCGCGTCGTCTCCCGGCGAGATTCGAGGCTAATCACTGAATGGATGAGGACCGCGCCCCCAGCAGACTAAACAATAACGGAAAATCCGTCGAAAATAGCCGCCATAGCCACGGTTCTAATGACTGGGAATTACATGGAAGAATCATGGAACGTAGTCACGATACCATATGTGCACGAACACATCGGAGGTTTGTTGTACAGGAATTAATTTGAACACTACATTGATTTTGGGGAATAACACTGTTAGGGATAAAACAAGCCGTAAAAGGCCCCCGAGAGGATTTACTTTTTTTGCACTTCAGATGAATGCATAACTTAATACACCGTGCATGCACATTTTTGAAATCATAGCGGAATTGAAATATACTCTGAGTAAGTAGTGGCATTTGTTTCCCAAGGACCGGTACTGAGCCAAGGACCAGGACACTTTGGGAAACAATGGGATCCTCATGAAGTCGGATTGATTGCCTAATTAAATCGCATTTAGAGAAGAGGAACTCAATCTGTTCCACGTAGTTATGATAAACTGAGTAGCGTAAATAACATGAAAATTACTAGAGGAGTTAGGTTAGGAGTCACTCACGAAGCGAAGGGTAAATTATAGAATAAATCTCTTGCAAGAATTGGAAGGACATTTCTTTGACAATGATGTTGAAAATGTTTTATTAACCCTACGTTTCAACGGTAGGAGAGATCATGTGAATAAAATAAAGGAAATTAAGCATATAACAGGTAGATTTAATACGTCATTTTCCCACGAACAGTAAGGGTTGACGTTATCCGACCGCGCTAGGGGGGTAAAACTATTTTGCATCCAAATTATTCAGGGTGTCATCATCCCCTGCCACAAACCACAGCGGTGGCTTGCAGGATACATCTACATCTACATAATACCCCGCAGGCCGCCACAAGGGCGAGTGGCGGGGGATGTTAGATCATTACCCGTAAAAAGGAACAAAATCAAATGCAAAATCAACACATGCATGCAAAACTACACCCACAGATTCGTACGAAAGATCTTACAAATTAGTAGCAACCAGTTACCAAAATAGTACCAACATAACGCCACAAAAAAAATCGAAAATCAAATATAGGTAAACCGCAAAAATTCAAAATATGGCGATACGTTTTGGACAGACCTCGTATACTCCCGTGAAAATTCTCCAATGTATTTCATTTATCTCGCAATAAGCCGAAAAACGGGCAAGTTTTGACTTTCACATAGAACTGCAATAATGAAATAACAATAATTAAAGTAATTCACGGGCACTAGGCGGAGAAATACGCACCTGAGCGAGAATCGAACCCGTGACCAATGGGTCAGCAGACGAGGGCATTACTCCGCCGATATCTGGATCGGCAAAACCCGACGCCGATATCACAAGGTATCACTACAGAGAGCTTATTCAATAAATTAGACAAGTGCCACCCATTTTTCCGCATACTGTTAAGGTAACCAGCGGAAAATATTTTCAAGCCAACATTACGAAAAAACTTGGACGGAAGAAAAGGAAAAGGGGAAGACATTTTTGGGCGACCGGAGGGCATGGAATGACTCAGTAGAAGGCAATAAAATCGAAAGAAAATCAAACAGACGGAAAACGGACGCCATTGGAGGCACGTTTGAACTTTGCTAGGAGTGCTGGACTGGAATATAAATGGGAAACGTTAAAGCAACAGCCAAGAAATATTTTCAGAGATGTGAACACACTATGGAAAATCTGAGGCACCGAAAGGGTAAACTTAAAGAAACTTCTAAGAAATGTCTTAAAACCATAAAAGTTGGTCTGAAAGGAATAATACCTGGGATCCATTCCTCAAAGCTACTGGCAAGTACCAGTTCACAAGTTTGTCCTCTAATAAACATTGGTAAACGCAATGCGAACCTTCTTAAATCACGTTAGATGTACCGCAGACAAGCCATACTAAATATTAGAACACATTTATTATCAACAGAGGACCGTGCATCGGGAATTTAGGTACAAGAACTTGCACACTAACTTGGGAACTCAAGAAGCGGGCTCCTGAAGTTACTGACATGATAGGAGGATTGGAACAGTGAATTACATTTTTCTGATTTAAAATCCCCCTATTCGTTGATAAACCTTATCCGTTAAATAAACGTTTTACCAGAAGGCACTACATATCAACATATAGTACGAAGCCTCCATGACCATAGTTGGTCATCAATTCTCTCTTCCCATGGTTCGTAATGACTACCCTGCATATTTCGCCCCACAAATGATTTTACTTCATTGTCTAACAGACATTATTGGGCAGCTGAGTGACCTCCGTGCAGGTACAGCTAGATAGATTCCGCGGCACATGACTGCATGCGCACATTTTAAGTCTGATTGAATTACCAAGGGAGCAAAAGGATTTTCCTACTACCCTCGAGGAACATTTCAGATGTCTCTCAGATTCTTAATCGTACCAAAAGGCGCGATGCTCAATTGTAATACTCGCTTTCATTTTGGAATTATGTAAGGGGTTGGATCCCCCTATGAGAACCGAAGCTTGATCTTAATTACAAGAGATTATCAGTAATTAGTAGTTAAGATAAGAGATGGCTTCTAAGCAAGACATTGTGGATTAGAAAAGGTATGCGAAATTCTACTTCTGCATGTATAATACTCACTCACATGCGAGTTGCCCACTGACTACGACTGAGTTCGATACTTTCCTGGGATACCTGGGACATTCGAGAAAGATCGAGACTTTCGATCACATACTCTGGATCGGAAAGGTAAACATCGTAATTTATTTGCTTGGAGCATTAAATTAATTGCCAATTCATTTAATTATGTACAATTCATTAAAATTATGAAGATTGTAATATATATTTTGCAGAGTGTGGTGCCCTGTGGTCTGGTCTTTGGGACGTGAGGATGAGTGTACATTAGAGGCTACTGAGATGCGGATGTGGCGGAGAATGGAGAAAATCAGTTGGACAGAGAAGAAGACAAACGCAGAGGTTTTTAGTCGGATGGGCGAAGAGACGAGACTGATGGAGGAAATTCGAAAAAGGCCGAGAAAGTGGATGGAGGAAAAATTGAAAGGTACGAGTATTGGTATGCTGAAGGTCATGATAGAAGGGATAACGTTGGGTGAGCGGGTTACAGAAGGGAGGAGAGTGGGATTTTTAGACAACATGAAGGCAGGAAGAAGTTACGAATAAATGAAGATACATCAACATCAATAACCTGCGAGCCACCAAAAAGGTGTGTCGCAGGGGGTGCAACACCAGGAGGGAAGGGTAAGGAATGAGGGGGTTTTTCAAAGGGTAGGGAAATGTGGGAGGAACCTAAAGAAAAATTATATAAATATATATCCACACGCAGTCCCTACATTGTAGGCTAATACGTATTGTGTCGAACTGACTCCTGAGGGATTTCCGCCACAAGCATTCTTGTCTCTTAGAAAAAAAGACATCTCCAACCTGTCAGTCTTGCAGTCTATCTCTCTAATCTTATATTCGTGATCCCTCCGACCGCAATACGCTGGGGTTCGTATTATGTTCTTGATGTCATTGGAAAAGGACCCATCTTTAAATACTTTTAATAAGTTTAATCTATACTGTAAACGCCGCTGCGATAGGGAATCCCAGCCTAAATTTTCTAGCAAAGTTGTTGCGCTACTGCGTTGGTCATAATGTTTAACAAATCTAGTCCCCCTCCGCTGAACTCGATCTAATTTAGAAATCAAATTCATCTTTTGAGGATCCCATATACTGGCAGCATGCTCTAGGTGGGGGCTGATTAGGGCAAGAAAACATCGCTCTTTCACCTTTTCGTCAGACAAAGATAATGCAAGGCAAAATAAGGGGAAGTTCTAGCAATTCTTAGATGTGAGTAGTGGCTAGGAACCGTCCGAAACTAACCTTTAACCTTGAGCCAATGTGTTTATCAAATTATCATAGATTACTGGAGCTAATTTCGGCGTTCCTACCGACGCAACTATTCTGATGATAGTTTTGAGCCTTGACCAACTTTTCGATACGATTGGCTAAGTCGAGTTGACATGATGTTTGATCCTATTAAAATCCATCAATTACGAGTCAGTTCCTCCGTTGCGATCGCCGCTTTAATTGACCCGGATGGGCACACAGGACAACTCCCAACTATTGACTTTGATTGAGCACATTGCCAGATCGACTAAACTTGGGTGGGAAATCGTGTCCGCAAGTTCAAAATCATCGTCGGAAGTGTTGCAATCGTGAAAATGCTCAAACCAACTCAGACATTAAAGACACTGCGGTGATTACTGCTGCAATCAATGTGACCTACCCAAAAGAATCGAACACGCACGGACTGCCATTAAAGCAAGGTAAAAACAGGAGTCGGATCTTAATGATCAATTTTCATCGAAAGCAATTCCAAGTCGATTCAACTTCAAGAAGCAATCGTATGCACGCGTCCTGATCTTTTGTCAGCATAATTACAGTTGTGGCCAGATGTGGATCGTGTTCAAACAATCTTTGAGACTAAAAAAAACTCGGAATAGTTAAAGATATTAACAATGCATCTCAATTCATGTTGTAAAAATATAAATAAAAAGGACGTTAAATTCGACCTTCTAAGTTGAACCATAATCGAGGTACCTCATGTGCGTAATCGTCACTACACAAAAGAGTTTAGGTACTATATAAGGTTTATCCACTGACTTATAGCCGATAAGGACGTAACGAACCTCGAAGAAACCAAAAGTGGTGGCAGAGCGCTTTGGCAAGAGCAGTGAAGCGATCGGCGTTTCGTAACCTCCTCTCAGCTTATTGACTGTATCCCATCAATCCCCCAACCCCGAATAAAGCGAAATGTTCCAGAAGAGCTAACGTGAGCGAAGGAGGAGGAGGTCGGAGGGTAAAGTGGTGAGGGAGGAGTGTGCAGAAGGGAGGAGTGATGGAAGACAATGGATGGCGGGGGCGGGGATGGAGAAGAAGAAGGCGAGGCAGTGGAGGAGGATGATCCCAGATGAGAAGGGGATGGCATCCCTCGACTCACTACGCAAGACTCCAAGCTCTGTCCAATTATACGCAAGAATATTCATTCAAATGTTGAAATTTTGCATGCGATTACTTGATCTTCCCACATTCCTTGGATTTAAAATCTTTTATAAAGTTGAAATTAGAAATGTTTCGCTTCAAACAATAAGCGCGTAATAGCGTCTCTCTAGAAAAAAATTATCTTCATTACTCAGAATGTTCCTATTTCTTACAATCTGGTTACACTAAGATTGTTAGAAAAAGCAGAAAAAGAGTTTTCTTTAAAATTGAGCGCCAGCATCGGTGAGAGTGAGGTAACATCTCAGCAACCCGGAGATCGCGGCTTCGATTTTCCTGCAACTACAGATAGTATGGGCATCTATGATTACCTCAGTTGCTATTCCTTGATTTTAAAAAACGTAGGTAAACCCCAAGTTGGCTACTTTGGACTAATCATCAAACAACAAAAAAATAAATCTTGTCATTCTCCATAATCTATCTTTTAACAATATCACATGCAATTTCCAGATTTATCAAACTTAAGCGGTGACAAGGATTTATGGCTTACGTACTGAGAATATCATCGTTTCGGTCAGTAAAGATGAAGTATACTAGTAAACCATTGAGTTCATTTCCGCCAGAAGGTACCTTAAAGGGAAAACAACTAAGCTGTGGGGGAAATCATTACATGCTTTGGATTTTTTAGCACCAAACTAAACCTCAGAATTGCAACGGCACGATATTTGAATATTCCTCATGACACAAAACGATCGATTTAAATAAAATTTTCCAGTTAATATGGAAATAAATTATCAGAAACATGGCTTGAAGATGCCTAACAGTGTGTTTTCTAACCAGCGTTATAGCCGATCGCTGATTGTCGGTGGGAACACCTTACAATTAATCCGCCAAGTGATAGAAACACTAAATATTTCAGCCCGGGAAGATTAGTCTGAAGTGATAGCTGACGCCACTAATGCTCGTATTTCCCACCAAAAGAAGGGAACAGGAAAATGGTAATACGTGAGGTTTGGAAGATGTCTCTCTAACGATGAGCAGAATGCGCTTCGCCCTCGGGCGCTTTCCACTCGTACATAGGTGCGTATCTAAATACCTGCCGCCCCGCGCCTCGTTCCCCTCAAGTGGTTGAGGGGCGTCGCCTGCACCAACGCGGAAAGACGGGCTTTGGCCGTATTCCATTCCCCCGCACCACCCACCCTCGTGACGCAACCCCAGAAGGAGGTAACCAAAGAGTTAGGGGGGGGGGGGTAAGGATTTAAAGGAGAAGAGGATTAGAGAAGGGTTCCCTGAGCACTCGCGCGGGTGGCTCGTCTCAGCAAATTCCAAAGTATGTATGTATCATAATTTCCAAAAGTTTATCGGCAGGTGAGAACGTTTCTTATGCTGGTATTCAAAGGCTGACAAATTCAGGGGATGCGACAGTTATACATCGCTCTAGGAGGTCGGAGCGTCTATCAACCATTGAGTGCCAAGAAAACGGACGCTATCACCTTTCCCCATATCTTGGATTATGGGGGCGACGGCGACTGCCTGCAGACTTTTATAGCATACGTATGACACTATAGTGCCCCGGGATGGGTATTCTCGGCCTGCTTCGAGCGTGTAAACGACATAAGGGACGACGTGTCTTGGCGGATCCTAACCTAGAGCCACGGCGGCTAATTCCAACATAATTCCTCGGTTCCCGGCTATCTGGTCGCCTATGATGTCAACTCTGTCTCCCCAGGGCGTGCTCATGAAGGGAGGAAGGTGGCTATTTCACGTCATGTATGCAATATCAACATCATATATTTCCAAGTATTTAAATGTAAATGAGGAAAAAAAGATTTCGGATTCGGAAAAATCTTAATGACGGAGGTCGATGGTTTCACGAACAAACTTTGCGAAATGTCATGCATTGAACGAAGAAAACTAATGACTTCAAGAAATTTTTATAGAGAAGTTACATAACTCAAAATTCAATAGTGGCTGGGCCTACCAACGGTTTCACTCCAGTATTAAGGCTTTAAGACGTAAAGTCTGAAAAAGTGAAGTTCAAGCCGAATGCGGGTGTGCATTAATAATACAGGTACCTGTTATAATAATTCCGCTTTATTCGCGCGAGATTGAGACTGCGGCAGTCCCTTCTTCCATTAAACACATCTATTGACCATAAACGCAACATATAACAAAGACACTAACATCGTTTTATTGAAGTTAGGGCTATGGAACCCAAGTAAACGCAATTATAATAATCCACAAATCATCGAAGCTGGAAAGAAACGTGGCTGTAGACTGCACTCCAGCAGCGAGGAGACTTTTTCGCAATAATCCTGCATTGCGCAGCCTGAATTACGGATGGTCAAAGGTTGTTAGTCTCTGTCCGAATATTGAAGTTTAAAGCAATTGTACCGTAAAGCCTCGTTGGTTTAAAATGAGACACAACTATCGAGTCAGGAATGAAAAAAGTCAATAGAATAAATGAACGACTAATGGATTGGAATTCGAACTAGACCCTGAGGGTGGAGCGAATCCCGGCGGAACCCTGTGGTGCTCCCGAGACGTCACGAAAGTCATTGACGCTCTCCAGTACAACGAAGCCTATTAACGTTAATCTACCCGAGAGAGGGCGTTGTTTGTTTGACGATTAACTGATTGAACGAAAAAATATATATAAACATGTGTGTGTGTGTGTATATATATACATATATTTATATAAATATATTTTTTTTATATTATAGGGGTCGCAGTACTCCAGGGAGTAGAGCGTTGGACTACTGACCGGAGGGCCCGGGTTCGCTTCCCGGGCCAGCCACTCTAAGCACCTGCAGCTACATCCAATCTATGTGATTTTTCGGGTACCAGATCTCCCTGGGAAACCAAAACCGGCACAGGGAAAGGAACTGGTCGCCCTATCCTGATGTGTGAATTTCACACCCCGTCGGGCTTGGTATTGGGTGAACTCTACCATCACCTACCAAACTGACCTTCGGGTTTATTACTCTGTTTATGGTTTATATAAGCATATTTTTTAATACATTTTTGTATGTATATATTGTATAAATATAATAAATAATATATATAAATATAAAAATAATATAAATATTTTAATAAAAAATATAAATAATATAAATATAATGTATATATATAATGTTGATAAGTATATTTAATATAATATATGTACATATTCATACATATGTCTTAAACTTTGACTACAAAATAAAGTAAATACTACCCTCACCCAGATGAAATCCAAACAGTACAGTTGCTAAATTACATAACTCAAGAATATCGAATAGGCGATGAACACTCAACCGGCAGACGCTACGATGGACGATTAAAGTCTTGTATCAAGATCGAATCCGTGTCATTCCCGTGAGCGGAGGAAATGCTTAGAAGGTGCGCCTTGAATGCCCAAGGGTATAAACTCCACTTGTGGGACAACTTTTCGTGGATTCTACGAATTTTCACTTTCATATTGCGCTCCGTAGATGTATTTAATGGCGAATGAATGACGAAAAACCTTTTTAAAGGGATTGGAAAGTGGAAATGAAATGTAGGCAGAATTATGGGAAGGGACATTATGTCAGATGACTTGAAATTATTTCGGCGCCTCGAAGAAATGCGAGAATCGAATTCTGCGGAGGGAAGTACGATGGCGTTTGAGAAAAAATTGTATAAATACGCTATCATTGAAAAATGAATGCAAGTAAAAGCAATTTAATCCCGACATTTATAAGGATATTAAGCCACATGAAAAAGTAGGCCTCAAATTACATATACATATATGTGTAAATATATATTTATATGCATGTATGTGTATGTATATATATTTTTTTTATATAAACATGCAAATGTTTAAATACTACATGCATATAAACATATGTATATATATATTTTTTCATACATATGCATTTAGACATGAAACCATATCTCTACATATCCGCATAGTTGGCGAACAGGACAATTAGGCTATCAAACTGCCTAGACACACTTGTGGATAGGTGAAGAAAGTAATCGTGGGAAATTCAAAATAATATCCGAGTACACATAAACCGACTGAATTGTACCGTAAAAAGACGTCCAAAAAATATTTCAAAAATTTCGTATTAAAGCGCCCTACTCATTCCTCTAGTGTATTTATTTATTTGTTGATAATCGTTGCAATTAGGCAATTGTCCTGGTGGCAACGGTCACATAACATACAAACAATATTTTAACAGTTACAATAGTATACAAATCACTGATTAATGGTTTATCACCCAGTGGCTGCTTTACACTTCTTCTTGAAACTCCTAAAATTTGAAGGAAAGGGGTCAAACAAACCTCCATGCAGCTGGTTTCATTCAACAATAGTTCTGTTTAAAAAAGAGGATTTTTTCTTATTTGTTTTTTGCGTCCTTTTTTTATTTTCAAGCTGTGGTTTATCTCCCCTTAAAGTATGGTTTTTCTATCTCTTTCCATAAATCTTCCCACGCTTCGTCATTTTTAAAAATTCTGTGCTTCGCGCCTAACCTTCTTTTTCTTCTATTTCTTAAACTTTCCCATTTCAATACATACCGAGAGAAAGCTCTATGAGTATTTGTCTTAATCCGATACAAAGTGGATAAGTTCCTTGGGTCATGCTACGAAAATTAAGGCCTTACGACTTGGATTTTGATTAGGAATTAGTTTAGAAATAGTTTTATGGTAACCAAAATTTAGTTGAATGATGAGGATTATATCAATTGTCAATAATCTGGATTTCTTGTTACCATTTAAAATTCAACTTGGAAACCCTAGTTTCGTGCATATTAAATTTCGAACTTTTCATGTATTTCAGAGTAGGCGATGAATAGGAATAACACAGGCCTACAAAAAAGAAATTTTTTTGGTGCCGGGAATCTTTGTGATGATTTTAACTATATTTGTAGAGCTGAATCCAAATATGAAATCCGTTTTTATTTAACAGCTCTACTTTTTTAGATATGGCACATCTTACGATTAGTTGTTTCAATATTTGATATATTCCGGAAAATAATTTTCAAAGTTAAATAAATCTATAAGTATACTTATTTATAACCACTCTGCGGTGTTCTTTTTATTTTCAATAAACTGTCAATAAGTTTTATGTATATTTCTGTATTGTAGGCCAATGAGATAATTATTAATATAATATTCCCATATCATCATGCAGAAGATTTTTTTACGTAAGTAACAACATATCTATATCTTGAAAACTATAGCTGATAGGAAAAAACTAGTGTCATAATTGGATTCAGCACCCCAATTGTTCTTTAAATCAACATTAAAAGCTCCGGCACCAAAACCACTGTTGGCCTGTGTTATTAATACAATATTCCCATATCATCATGTAGAAGATTTTTTTACGTAAGTAACAGCATATCTATATCTTGAAAACTATAGCTGATAGGAAAAAACTAGTGTCATAATTGCATTCAGCACCCCAATTGTTCTTTAAATCAACATTAAAAGCTCCGGCACCAAAAACACTGTTGGCCTGTGATAATTAACAAAATGTCGCTGGACTCTCTCTCTCTCTCTCCTTAGACTCTTCCGCAGTCTTACCCAGCTACAGCCATTTTCTAATCATTACACGATTATTTACCAAAAAGCCAGCGAATTTTATGTTGCGCCCAGGGAAGTTATATTTTAATTTTGACAATCCCTCCTAAGGAACCTTTTTTGAAATGTGAAGATGACGCAGTAAAAATCTATCCGTGCTGAATTTGGGAAATAAAATCTCGGTAAACCTTAAGGATTCGAATACAACGAGAAAAGGGAGTAAAAAGTGATAGGAGATAATGTAATGACACAAACTCCAAAAATGCAACATCGCTTTCAACTCTCAACATGGTGGCGTTTTTAATTGGGAAAAGGTTGTTTATATTCCCATAATCAGATTTTGCGTACTTCATATGTGATATGTACTACAATCCTAAAGCAACGAGATACTCTTTGTCAACAACTTCACATTCACATAGAAACGAGGAGCCACTGAGGTGTCAAGTCTCGAACGACTATTGAACATTCCATAGTTTCGTGTGCGTCTTCCGTATTCGAAAATCCCTTCATGTATTTTGAAATGCAAAAATTAGCACAGACTATTTTAATTAACGCTAATATCCGTGAGGATTAAGTGAAGATAAAATGAGTAAACGTTCAGGTACACACGCCAGAGTAGTTGCAATGAACCTCTCCGAGTACTCACTTTAATTACTTGGGCCAACCTCACCTAGAGCGTAAAGTACGTTGGGCAATCACGTAGTAATTAAAAATTAGTTAATCTACAGATTATTGTGCATGTATGACTATCCAGTTAAGATACAACGTCTTAATTCAATAATAAGCATCTTTGAAACAATTAGTCCTTAACAACAGTAAAAATAAGATGAAGAATGGAAGGAATGTGGGATGTCAAGTATCCTACACGGGCTTTAAGCAGGGCTTACACTTAAATGCATTAATTGTAAGGACAATTTGTATCTCACTTAAAAAAAACAATTATTAATTAATTCAATTATTTCATTCTAACAATGGCTGCTTTCCTCATTATTACTATTAAATATTAAATGAAATATGTGAAATTCTTAGATTAGTTAACCGCCATGCTTTAATATTTTATAGTGACTATATACAAGTGAGATAACTAAAACAGGGCCATCATCTAAGCTAAAATAGGCAATCGGGTTTCAAGTTTCCAGAGTACAAATAAACTACAAATCAAGGTTAATTGAAACATGGTCATGGTTTCCAGTATGGCCATAAAAAATTAGGTGGTACTATAAACAAAACTACAATCCTGCTTGAATAAATATAATTGTGAAGTGATGTTTCTTTATCCCTGAAGATGAAGAAATACCACCGGATGTAACGGAAAAGTCTTTTTCCAGAGTACAATACGAAGTCATGGTATGCTATATTAGTAAAAAAAGAAGCCAATAAGAGTTACCGAACGGAAAATACTTGCGGCGCTGCTACCTCGAACACTTCCTGAGTGGGTACACCTCGATTTGCGATGCGAACAAATTAACGTTAATTTCCGTTCAAATTAGCATCATCTCTCCGCAAATTTCTACCACTCGAGAATATAAGCCTCCAGGAAGAGAGCCTCTTACGGGACACAACGAGTCATAGGAGTCAGTGCCACCACATACAGCATCCAGGTCACACGTAGTGGTTTGCCATTTTCACCTCTCCACCTTTTGCGAAGGGAGCAAGTTATCGGAAAATCTTAAAATCAATTTCCGACCCGATTATGTACATGTCATTGGCTAATGAACAGCATTGCAACAGCTGTATGACTGTTTGCCGTTCGATCTTGATTTTTTGCAACGTTTCTTCCGCGAAGATAGTAGAAGAGAAGGGGCTTAATACGGTAATATATTATTTCCGTAGACGACAAAAATAAGGGAAAATCATCTACAATAATAATGTGCGGATGTCGAATCAAAGGCAAATTAAAAATTAACATCGAAACTAGAAACTAAGAGAAACCTTTGCAACAAAATTGTTGCCTTTTATGAGCGTAAAGCAAAATACACAAGCATTTAACTGTAATCCAGAAGTAGCATTATTATATTTATTTACCCGACAAAAAATAAACTCAAAACTTAAAGAATATTTCAGGGAATCCTAATATCCCCTTCGATGAGTTTTACCAAAGACGAGGAATAAGACATAGCCAGATCACTCTCTCGTAACAGATTGATTGAATGATTCCCATAATTCAATCAAATCCTGCAGGAAATAAAACTAATGAGCAGAGTCGCTCCTTTCTAATTATTGATATTCCCCCCTCTCAAAATGTTTCCCCAAGTAGTAACCCAACAAAGACATTCCTCTATGCATTTAATTAACGAAAATAAACTTCACAATTCTTCCAGTGAATGCTAACATCACCCTTCAATGGGTTTTCCCAAGTTCTAGACCTGGTTAAATCGCTCTATCGAAAATAAAAATACGAGAATCCCTCGCTGTCTACTGAAGAATTTGGACCGACATTTACGAGCAAAGCTCGTGTAACTGTCACACCTACCCGGGTGGCGGCGTACGAGGGGAGAACGTTTGACGAGGGTGCAGAAGAAGAGTTAACGGAGTGGTGATTGTGAGCTATTGAGCGTTTTTAACTTTTATGATTTTTCATACCTGATTATGAAACGTGAGATCCACATTTTATCTGATTACTTATAAATAATTGACCCAAAATTCCAAACCCTAGTAATTTAGGAAATATAGATAAAATAACTTGAAATTCTGAATTTATTTTCGTTGTGTTGACTCCAGTGAATCCTTGAGAAATTTGAAATTGCAGTAGACATTTGTTTGAAAAGAATTATATGGACATTCAGTTCGGAAAAGGGCACCGATCTTAAATTAGGATATTTATAATTGGAAGTACCGTGCCACAATTTTAATCAAAAATATAAATAGTACTAGCAAAATTATTGCGGAAAAGTCGCATCAGCCATAAGGTTAACTAGGTTAGAATTTTTAAAAAGACCTTCCGACTCTCGGATAAGATTAACTAGGTGATATGCCATTTTTTCCTCTTCTTTACACATCGATGGTTTCTAGAGATAAATCTGCCATATTTTATCGAAATCTATGCAAGTTTAAAAATCGATCCAAGCATTTTTGTATGACACCCCGCAGCCTACAGCAATAACATCTGGAAGGGGACTCCAGGACACCAAACATGCCAAGGGAGCAGAATGGGTGCGCCAAGTAATAGGTGTTTCATATGTTACAGCTTCTGCTTTAGATACGTTCACGAATTACGCAAAGGGAAAACAAATGTTCAACTATCTGTTATGAAATACAACCCACTTTTTCTGTCACCATTTTCTAATCATGAGGCACAGTTGACGATATTAAAGGAAGGATTTCTGCAACTTGGTAATTGTGACGACAGGTTACAGGGGTACTGTGCGATACGAGAATACCGATGAAACTTAAGGACAGTGTTTACAAGACTAAAATTAGAACATTACTCGTATATGGCGTGGAATGCTGGCAGACTAAAACTGGCCATGAAAAACTACTGCATGCCAATGAATTGCGTTTGTTACGATGAATCAGCAGAGTCAGTAAACTCGACAGAAAACGCATTGGGTTAGCGAGAGATAGTCTGAAAACCGTCCCCATAGCTAAGAAAAAGAAAGAGGACCGGTGACCGGTGTGACGGTTACAAACGTGAGATGTAGGGAAAACTACGTCAGTAAGAGAGTAAAAGCTTAGGTGAAAGGCAGAAGAATCGGAGGAAGACCAGGAAGAGCTGGATGGGTTGTGTATAAGAAATAATATTAGAGAGTGCGGAGTAAGTGGAGGAAATGGACGTAGAGAGGAAGAAATGGAAGAAGATGAGTTTTTAAGTGCTGACCCCGAGTTAAACTGGTATAGAGACAGAAAGAAAAAGTGCGACTTAAGTACACTTGAAGACTTAAAATCAGAATATGCGGAAAAAAGAGAAGATACGGTGGTTGTAGATGTCGAGTGGAACCTTTCACTCCCCTCGGAAGCATCATAACGTGGAATAAGAGGTCTATCACGGACATCTAGCGATAATTAACTCAAGTTAAGAATACGTTTATCACAAAGAGTCACCCACTGTTTTATGAACTGCATGAACAAAAAAGGAATACGTAAAATCACCCGTGCGGAATATGGGAGAGTATAACTTCACGTATCTTGGGAAAAGTAAACCAGAAAAGGAGACTTCGAGACCTGTTGCTTGAGGCGGTTGCTGATGATCAAGTTGGCAGATAAGAGGGGAGACGAGGAAGTATGCTGAAGGGAAGAGGAGGAAAGGACAAACAGTAGGGAGCACGATAAGGAAATGACAATCCGGATGGATTGTCCGTCCGTCCTGCGCCCATCTTGAAATACAGTGGATTGGTTACGAACATAATACGAGGGTGGTCCCATAAGTACCCGACCTGACCTAGAGATGGCGGTAGTTGTTTGAAAAATATCACTGTATTAGAAAGTACATAATCTATAAAGCATATGTTTCAAGTTTGAAGACGCCACGTTGTTTAGTATTTGATTGGCAGCTATCAATAGTGAACGTTTTCAGTGAATTTGTGAAAATGGAGAAAATTGGTAATCGTTATGTGATACAATACTTTTATTTGAAAGACCTCAGCCCAACCAATATAAAAACTGAAGTGGATTCTACTCTGGGTGAGTCTACTTCTTCGTTTACAACAGTAAAATATTGGTTAGCAGAGTTTAAACGAGGCCGTACGAGTTTTCAAGACGACCATCGCATTGGTCGACCGAATGAGATGACGACTCCAGAAACGGTGAAGAAAATCCAAAAAGTGATACTGGATGATAGTCGACTGAAAGGGCATAGTAGGCATTTCAAAAGGGGAAAAATGGAGCTTGCAGTAAGCCGGTCTCCGGATTGAAATTTCAGGAATTACTTTCTGCTGATTCGGCGTGAGGTGCGGATTATTTACAATAAGTCGCGCGAAATACGTACCACCCGACTGGCAGCCTTGCAATCAGTTAACCGTATCATTAGCCCTTTGTGCATCCAGGAGATCCGATTCCGGATTCCACGGAAATCGTGGTAGGTTTTTTAATCAGAGCAGTTTTTAATTATCCGGGCGGCTTCTCTATGCGTCCTCTTTAATTCTTGAATACTCGATTTGGGATCAAAATGGCGAGGAATGAAATGTTCCGATCATTTTATTTTTAGTAATGTTATTTTATGCCCGACGACATGCCCAGTCCAGCTGAGGGGTGTCGGTCAACGGACGAGAGGCGGGAGAAGGTTCGGTCCAGTCGCAAAGTAGGATAAGCGAAAAAATTCCTCATTTGACATAGGATCATCAGGATGAGGTTGCATTTAGGACGCGAAACAAAGTAACGAGGACAGCGTGACTTTCCCTTTCAAGATTTGTTTCGATGACTACAGTCTTGCAAGGTCACTTACGTATATGTATTTTGTCGCCAATTGAATATGTCCAATGACTCATTTATCACAGCGAAACAAGTTGATCCATTGCGCTGCTTGGAACAGTAAGTACATTATTCACCCGTTAACACGAGGATCATCGGTTCAAATCTTATTCCTGTCCATGTCTCACTTATCACTAGAGAGGCAAGCTTCACCTAAACTCAACATTGAATAGCTACGGTGCCCTTCGGAAAATCCATCTTTTGTTTATTCTCTCACGTTCGCGCTCACACAGTGTATGGGGAAGTGAGGAAGAGAATATTATTTATGGAAATCCGTGAGGCGTGAAATTGTCCCGAGGACCACCATGGCTTAGGACGAGCATAAGAGGGACCCGGCCATAATGTTTAATTCAGCGGTTATGCCCATACCTCTCCCTTGTTCCGAAAGAGCATTCACTTCCTATTCATCAGGCATCCTATCACTCTGGCACCCATCCAAACACAAAATTACAACTCACATATTCCAACATAAGGTACTTTATATATTCGATTTGGGCTGTGCTGACCATATTTACCGACTTTCCAAGGATTAAATGCAAAATATGAACGAATAAATTTACCCTGTAACTTTAGAAAACAGTTGTTCTTGCTCTAGCTCTTTAATGTGGTGACTAGACATAGGTCCAACCCATTGTTTTTGTAAAAATCTGCTCTTACTAATCTGTACTACTACTTATAATGAATCCTAGTCGTAAATTTAACCCAGACCTGGAATCACTTATCATTAAAAATGAAATGTGTACGTTCATCGACTTTTTACGACGAAAATGTATAATCTCTTGGTGTAATAACAGGCAAAAAATACGTCATTACAAGTTGCACCCTTTTCTGCATGCATATTTATTTACATAATACTGTAATCCACATGCACCACGAATGAAATCCACCTCATGTTCCTTACTCTCCTACCCCGGGTTGCAAAATGAATTTTCTTTCTCCTTTTCCTCCCTTAACCCCTTTGCCCTCCTGATGGCGGTGGGCGAGGCCGCTGGCTCCCCCGGGACACCAAACATACCTGTGCCGAGACCTCAGCTACCCCTCCAAACCACTTGTCACCTTATAATAATTTCCTTGCTTTGGATAGCCAGTATTCAACCAAGCTTCCCCTCAAAATCCATTACATAACGAATTAATACAGAATTCTACCAACGCAAACCAACAACGCAATGATTTTTCATGAATTATGTATAAATGCCCAAATCAATAAATCTTTCGTCGTTATCTTTCTGTCTGGCATCCAGCTGGCTATTTATTGCTAAATTATTTTCATTCATGCTTATGTTTTGTTTTAAAGGGCTGGTCCTCTGAGGGCCCTACCAGCACACCCATGGAGCCGTCAACGGACCAGTCTGTAATTAAATATTTTGATAAGCTGGGCCAAGGACGGCGATACAAACCCGCCCGGGACTAAATGAAGCGTGCATTTCACGCATTCAAAGTGCCTTACCCTGGAATGCCAGATGTTTCACAGATAGAATTGGCACCCGAAAAAAAAACGGAAGAGTGAAGCTAACAAAGTACAGAATCACCGAGCTTCAAATTGAGCCATGCCCCTGCAGTAGCATAAGTAAATAAATTGTATAAGCTCCTGCATACATTGGAAGGAGGTCTCTTTAGCAGTGATGTTGAAAATATATTATTACCCCCATCGTACTAAGGTAGGAGAGATCATGTTAATATAATAGTAGTGATTAAATGTAGAACAGATAGATTTAAGATGTTATCTTTTCCACGAACAACAGGGGATCAACATTGTTCGACCGCGGTAGGATCATGTTCGGGTAAAATTATTCTGGCGTGTATTCACCCCCTGCCACACACCCTAGCGGTGGCTTGGAGGGAATATATTAATATAAAATAAAATAAAAGTAGCCGCACGATTTATCCACTGAATTACCGCGCCACCAGTACTGATGCGACGATATATTGAACACGCCTTATGAAATATTTATTCAGGAAGATTCGATATATTGGAATGACGAAGCGCAAAATATTGTCGATTTTGAATGATATTGGCGACATTGCTCGATCGACAATTTATATCAAGGGTCAAAGTTGTAAAGAGAATTATCATGGTCTACCTTCGAGCGTAGCACACAAGTCACCTCTAGGCGCGGCCACCCTCCCTAAGGTTTCACCATCTGAACCAACTATCCTACACGACAGTCTCTTTCATGCTAAGACACCAAACGTAAGGGGATACAATTGGTAGGAATGAATCGATTGGTATCATACCACTCGAATCGAATCATCGAAAGGCTGATTTCCAGAGGTGAGCTACAGTTGACTTAGACTGGAATTGTGGTAACACATTCGATTTTTATCACCAACGAAATTAACTGTCCTAAATATATTAGGTAAATAAAATATTCGTTCAGCTATGCATCATCGCGAAGCATTGATAGGTATACTATATTCCTATGTTAATCAGGTTTCATAATGACAGACGCATAACTCGTGAAACGCGAGAGCAAATAATACATATACTTGTAATATGACTAAAAACGTTCAAATAATGTATTATAAGTCTAACTTTATTACATATATTAGAGCAGTTTTCAAATACCATTCTAAATTTCATTTCTACTATGTGTAAGCTTATGGTACATTATGAGGCACGAATGCTAACTCAAGATTGTAATTGAAGGAAGCGTTAAGGGGAGGTATCATTGAGGGAGAATAAATGGCAAGATGCTGGTAATGGAAAATGTCGCCACAATAAGAGTTATTGGGGAATTAAGAGATTAGTAGGGAATAGAAGAGTTTGGATAGCTTCTACAAACCAATCCTCCGATTTATGGCTTGTGATGATGTAAGATTATGGAAATTACACTAAATAAGATGTCTCATAAGCAACAACTGACAGTAAAGAATGCTCACTTTAGCTACAATCGACAATGAGCTTCTAATCGTCACCTTTATTCCTTCACTTGACATATTAGTATTTTTGCACCTTAGCAAATTTAAATGAAACAGTTATAGCCTCTTTGCCTCAGCGCTTATTTTAACGACTAAAATTTAATTTTATTTCTCAACTTAGATAGTTTTGTCCGCCATTATTTCCAAATTAAATGAGTCGAACAAGATGAATGAGAACGATCTGGACGCATTCATTTCAAGCTATCCGGAAGAAAAAAATCAAAAAGATGTTCCTTGAAATAGAATAATGTAGGTAAGGATACGCACTAATGGCAGTCGATTCGTTTAAAGTATTCTAACTATTAAAGGTATATTTTTTCGTTCCCTAGCCAATATTATCTTCTTAGTATCACAGGAGCTTTCTTTTTTGTCTACGTAAATTACTTTTTAATTTCTGCTTTACTTCTGCTTGCCTTCATTCTGTATAAAAAAAACCTCCTTCTTCCACCCCGCTAATCGAATATTCTCCCTTCTAGGCATTACGGCCTTCAACATCTCACCGACAAGCAGTATTTCCTCCACTCACTTTTTCTGCCTTTTTCATATTTTCCCCAGGAACTTTCTCTCTTCGCTCACCGTGCCTAAAACTTCAGCAGTTGCCTCCCCTATGCCCAACTTATTTTCTCCATTCCTTGCCATACCCAAATCTCAAAAACCTCATATATATACTCATCCTCTTGCTTGCCTCACCTCCATAAAGTTCTGCGCTCCATTTTTCAAGTCTTTACTTACCTGTTATCCTCATATTTACTTATTGTGTCTATCATCAATCCTCTTCTTCTGGCAAACGCTTCTTTCTCTAGCGAGAACACCCTCCTAATTTCCCTTCTAATATGCCCATTTTCCTACAAAACACCGGCCAAATATGTGAACTACTGCACCTCCTCTAGTCTATTCCTACATACAGAGATTAATATACACTAATTTTGTTTTCTTAATGGTTAATCTTCAACTCATGCCTCTCGCATTGCTGTAAAGTTTTTAATAATAAAAGCAATGCCTTGGATTCGTTGTAGATCGATAGGGTACTAGAACTGTACGAAGGACGCACGACTGCTCGATTCAGGAGGGCTTTGATGCGTGTTTGTCTCTGCAAAAATCAGATCGAATGAGAGCGCATGGAGGATTCTTCCAATCGAGGACTTCTGGGGGGAAGGAGAAGGCTGGAACTCTGGACGGTGCTCCGATCCATGTCTTCAAAGCGCACCTACCGTAATCAGAACCTATGATAGGGTATGCCATCGTATCCGATCCTGATCGAATAGAATCGGGGAAGAAATGAACCATGAACGAGAGTCAGGATGAACCAATCGGTAACCCGGGGAGAAAGTATTCGATTCTAAAAAATCCATCGGGTTTCGGATGAAACGAATAGATTTCGTGGTGGAACGATTCGCAATCTCCATCTTCTAGCATGAGTCCGATGCACCAAAAAACCTGAATTCTCCTACCTAAACCATAACTGATATTAATGAAACGGTTTTTATTGTATACGCACTACACATAATTGTACACATACGCGGAGAACATTTTATTAAGTTTCTCATTTGTGTTTTAATTTCAAATCCTTGCATGAAATCATTAAAAAAATGTACACCATTGGCTGTTATCTGAAAAAAGCCTATAGATATGATGCACAACCTTCTACCAACGAGCCGCACAACAGAATTTTCCAAGCTTGTCGCATTAAGTAAAGTGTAGTAAATATGGAAATTACACCTAACATTATGATTAGTTCATTCAATTAGAAGGTACGTAAAGTAACTAGGAAACATACATGTTTGATGAAATTTCACAATTAAATTTTTGAATTTATCAGAAAATAACGAAATTATGACGTGAATTTTCAAATATAGTCTTAGAAAAAATCAACAACGGTCCTTGCATTAGATCCGTGAGCCGTCGCTCGTACATAACTGGCCTACAGGATATTTTTTGTTACTTTCTAAAATTTTGTAATTTTTTTACATAAATATTGTGCTACCGTTAATTGGCATATGCAATACTCTCTGCGCTGATAGTTTTAGCAGAGGTTTGCCATACCAAAAGGTTGCATAAAAGTTACTCCATAATATTTAAAAAAATATATATACATATGATAACTTTCAGTTGGTGCATTACAGATTATTATTAACATTCTCACAAACGTGGAGGGATCGAATGTGAAAATCTTTAAAAAGAATGGACAATAATTTAATCGAATTTTAAAAACTTGTACCATTTCGGATGCATAGCACATGAATCACAACGATAAACATAAAAAATATATTCCACCAAGAAGCAAAACATCATCTCCCGAACCAGACACAATTTTCCGGAAATAATTATATGACAGCGGAATAATACACTGCGTAATTGATTGGACGTGACAATCAACAGTAGTTGCGACAGAAGAATATTCAAAACATGGGGTATTCGCATACCCTGAGAACTAGAGTAAAAAATATTGGCCCAATGGTTTATCACCCATTCTCAACAAATTAAATGATCAATTAAAAGACGCCACGAAAATACGCTCCATTTAATCGCCGGGATAGAAAATTTTCAGGCCCAATTTAATAACATCCCGCAGGGTCGATACCCTATTTCACTTCTTTTCAAAATAAAACGAAATTATGGCTGTGAAAAAGCATTGCAATCCTACCTTTTTCACATCATCCTCGCTGCCGTGCTTCTCTTCTTTATGAACGTGCCGCTCATCGCCGCCTTTCGCTCCCCTCTTCGCCGCGATGGATGTCACGGCAAGCACCAGTAACAAAATCCACGGAGAGTTCCACCGTCGCCACTTAGTCATGATCTTGGAGCAACTGGTAGGTGGCGGGGAAGATTCGTTTTTTAGCAGGCATCTTACTCCGTGACGTATAGCAACCCGTCGGGCGTCATGAATTTGGACTACCAGAGGCATCTATCGGCGAAAGGTCCAACTGTTGAAAAACAAGCCAACATCACCTTTTGCATTCGGATTAACAAGGTGTCCCATGCATGGGATGCATTTAGAATTTACGTAAAACTCCATTAGGAAAGTTTTCTGAATTCTTGGTGAACCTAGTAAATAAATAAACTTGTGAAAATATGGCGTGGTCTTAAAATAAGCAGTAAAGATAACTTTTGAGTAAGATGTCGAACGTAGAATTACAAAATGAGGAGAGGGAGGTTTTACTGGCAATTTATGATGGAGATCCGGCCTTTAAGGATTTAACGTCCAATAAGTATCAGTACAAGGTATGTAGCTGCATTGATAAAAAATTCTGATACCACTAAATGTTATTTCGAGAAAAAATTGAATAAATGTGCCACTATGTTTACAGTATGGTGAAGATGGTGATCCTAAATCATTTCTTTTGGAGCTGTCGTGGGGTGAGACGTACCCTACCGATAAGCCCATCGTGAACATGGATACCTTCTACAATAAACACTTGTAAGTTGTGACGTTCTCGCATTGTCCATGAATTTTGGCAATGGGTATTATGCAACCAACGCAATTGTCTGGGATTGGTAAATGAATTAATCAGGTTCCTACGAATGTATGACGGTCGTTTAAGAGAAATTTTGGTTTCAATATTTCTTTCAGAGTTCAAGAGGTGAAAGATCACGTCGTGAATACAATAGGAAAAGAAGCAGAGCAATTTTTGGGCGAAGCCATGACTTACACGTTATTCGAATGGGTGAAGGAGCATTCTGAAGAATTACTCTCGGCGCAACCAGATTCTCCTATCACAGCATCTTCGTCCATAGCGGATGCAGTAAACAACATAACTATATCGGATAATGTGGTAATGTTGCACCACAACCATGTAATGACCTGAATCTCGATCTTCTTACCTAATATTCTCTGTATTTTTTACCATTACATTTAAGAGGCATATTGTAGCTCTCGGTTTTGTAATGAATCTTATAGTTTGCCGTGAAGGTTTATTTTAGCTTTGTAAAAACTACGTTCTGACTTGAAATGTTGACTCAAAGAACTGACGTTTCAAATTTTAAATGTGACACGCCACGTCCAAGTCTACCGTTACTCGTCATCATTATGGAGCAGTTTAACTATTTTTGGCTAATCACATATTAGTTTTGTGTTACATTACGATCAAAGTTACAAGAAATTATATTAAGTTTACTTTTTGTGATGAACCTCAACCGTCCATATTATTAATGGAGTCAGCCAGGACTTCATTAAAACCATAGATACCTGTAAAACAAACCATCAAGAAACTTTTGTACCATGACCACTTCATTAATGGCATTGCTTAAAACTCTTGGGTTCACATGAATTCAGCTCATTGTTGGGCAGAAGCCCTTTAATCTGTTCACAATTTAACGGGTATATTTCTAGTATTATATTACTATATTATAATATTCTTTAGTAAAGATTAAAGTTATTAGTTAGCATCCAATTAAGTGTGAATTAGTTTTCCTATGATTATAAAACGAATAAGTAACTTTTTATCCAATATATAGTTCCAAAATGGTATTTTGAATGTCCTCTCTGATTAACTATTCATTTCTGTGGGCCATAATGGCCAGGCAAGAAAAGTTTCCTGGAGTAGCTTTATCTTCAAAATATTGGCTGGACAGGAATGTTATTGTAGAACAAGCTTAGCGATGGATCAATGCTTTGAGATAGTGATAAGATCTCCATCTGATATCTTTGATTTGTAAATAAGAGTTCCAAAACAGTAACATTGCACTGGACCAACCCAATCAATTGTGGAATATTTTAGTTGCAAATGTGCATAATTCTTACTGATGCAGGAAGGAGTTTGATCATTAGTGTAAATTCACATCAAAATAGCTTTTCAATTATTTTAATTCCCTCTCCACCATTGCGTTTAACATTTGCAACACCTACTCTCAGACAACTGGTGCATAACTGCATGTGCCAAATATTTTATTTTCATCCTAAATTAATATTTTTGGTGATAGCTCATTTCTTTCTGAAGAACATTAAAATTTAACCTTTTGATTGGCTAAAAATTGTATGTATAATCCCTGGTTCATTTCACATGATAACCTATGATTATTATTGATACAATAACTACCAGAGAATGGTCATCTTGAACTACCATTTTGTCTGGCAAGTGGTGGTTGCTTGAACATTCATGGGTGGATTAGTCTGCCTTCTTCATCTCACGACACAACTCAACTGAATACAGTGTTCATTCACAATCTTGTAAACATATTTTTATAGTATTCTCTCGGGAATTTTTTACCTCTTAACAGAGCAGAACACTTCTATATGAAGAATTCAAATTGCTTATCATACCTTGTAAATGCAACAGCATTATTAAGGCCGTCTCATTCTCATCACAACATGCCTGACTCCAACAAGTTCCAGTGCTCTGCATTCATATATTTATTAAAGGTTAATACCTATAAGCCTTTGAGTAACTATTTCAGAAATTGAATGGAAGTTGTTTTAAGAAGCTCCTTAAAGAAAAGTGCCGTATTTTTCTTTATCACAGAGAATTGTGACTGTCGTAATATAAATCTTCATGTGGACTTGGCCTTATATCTATCTTGTGCTTCGTTCATTTATCCTCAGACTGTTGTTATCTCTGATATCAATATTGCATATGCATAAATGGTCTTCCTTTGATTCTCTCTTGTCCGTTAGCAGAGTGTAAATACAGTCCTGCAGGCAGGGATGCTTATGGCATTCTCTTTCATTGAAGCCTTTTATCTCTAGAAACTATTATAACTAGTATATGATATATAGAATAACTAGTAGTGGGGTACTCGAGTACAATCACGTCAGTTCAGTTGGCAGGTCTCGAACACTTTAATCTGTTTCTTCATATATGTTGCATCCATGCTTGTTTTAGCCAGAGGTGAAAACACATTAACGAATACACTATGCTCAAGGTTTTGGAGAGAAATCATATCAGACTAGTATGATGCAAACTATGTTGTGGAAAGGAATGGTTCCTGTTGGATCCTGATTATGAAACCTTTTATCAAATAGACGTACGTAGAATGAAATGATATACTTTTTGCTTTTTCAAAAAAAGACAAAAAACCTCTGAATGTCATGTGGTGAAAAATTTGACAACAATAGAATCCTTGCCACATGAGACTTAGATCTTAAGTTCCATAATGAATGACCAGATCTTAAATTAATTATTACAGTCAGACTGCAGTTTTGTTGAGCAAGTATTTTCTTTCTCTCATTTCTCTAGGAGCCCAAGGCACCCAAAGTGAAGAAGGAGCAGCTCAGTAAGGCCCAGAAGCGGAAGCAGTGGGAACGTGTCGATGGGAAAGGGGAGAAACCGAGGGGTTGGGACTGGGTGGACATTGTGAAACACCTGTCACAAACTGGCGCAAAGGCCCCGGACACGTCCGATCCGTGATGTGGCTCACTCAAGCAGTGGTAGGAGTTGATTCACACTAGTGGGCCCCCCACTGTCTAAATGATGTGTGAGGGGATGATGGTGTGCTTGCGTAATGGATGGGTTCTTTTCGTGATCAAGCTGTAAACTTTGTGCTCAACGTTTTTCGATGTGGTGTTATATGTCTTCATATCAATGTGTGCATCTCCCCTCCACCCACGAAGATATGCGATCCCAGCCACATGGATGTGATAATAACCATACAATGAATAATCATATTGCGTGCACCTTAATGGTGCACATAATATCCTGCTATGCAATGCACCCGAATGGATCGGAATGCTAGTTTCCATCGGGAGGTGGTTTTTATGATGTTCTGGTGCTGGATATAATTTTTTTTTTAAATTGGCTGGAAATACAACTCAAACAAAATTGAACATGTGGATATGATCCAGCAAGCAGGCATTGTGCATTAATGTTTTTGGAATATTTGAAAGTTCCTCATTGAGGCTTCCATGATGGCAAGAAACCCCATCACATGATGTGCCTTTCCAATTCGTGGATGGAGTAGTAACTATTTATAACTCTGAATTATTGTACAGTATGGATGTTGGAAAATTATATCACATTGTTTACAAAACCGAGGTGTTCTTTATTTAAAAATAATTTCTAAATTTGTTAGTCGAATGGAATGTCATTTCACTCCATGAAATTAAGTTCATAACGTGTGAAGTTCCCTTAAAATTAATTAAATTTAAAAGATTTATTCCCTACCATGAACCTCTCCATTCATCAACAATGAGTTGATGGCTTGCCGTGACCCATCCTGAAAAATTGAAGGTGAATGACTACGTGAAATCACAAACCATGTTGTTAGTAACATAATTAACTATGGGATCCACTTGCCTTTGGACTCTATGCCTCCTATGAATTGATCCAGGTCAGCATCAACTAGCTCTTCAACAGAGAGCATGGCCTCAACAGGAAGACGTTGGCACTTACCCAAAGGTGGAAGTGCTGAATTTGTGGAATACATTCCCTGTATGTACGTGTTCATTGATTCACGCAAGCGTGTCAAAGGAGATGAGATACTTTTTGTTTTGAGAATTGCCTGAAATAGGGAAATGGAAAAAGTTTCAGGAAAGTATGCAGAGCAGTTAGAAACACAACAATATCTCATTTCAATTATGAGGTCCTCGTTCACCATTTAGCTCTAATGAAATACATGCCAGGGCCTTAAACCACCAATAAATCAAGTCCCATGATCAATCTTTAATCTGGGATTTGAGAGATAATCTGGGAATTTCTCAATAATTACATAAATAATGATGCATTCAGATAATTTTTTAAAAATTCTTAACACAGGAAACATTATTTATTGAAACTACTACTCTAGAATTGTGACTCAGAACTGTTTCACTTGGGAATGGGGTTCTCATTTAAAATTTTAAAGTAAAATAGGCTAGATGGGTATAATGTTTTTGGTGTGATTAATTATGAATGTAATGTTCAGCAAAGAAAAGGAAAAGAAACCAATATATTAAAGTTCGAGCTCATGTACTCCTAAAACACTTCTTCAGCTACCATATTTTTTCATCCACAATTTTTTAGGTTCTAATAAGTTAAGCAAAGTTATTTATGCAGTTGCTTTTGTATAAACCTACATCCTTTCCTTTATTTATTGGCACTCCTGGAGCAGCAAAAGCAAATTCTTAGGTAGCGGCTTTGGTTACAGGTTTGATATTTTACACTAAAGGCATAAGAGAACTTAAGATTCTAAATATATATTAAGATTAAAAGCTGATATTTTAAAGTATCCTTTGGATTCATTCGCTACCAATGTACCTAATCCCACATGTGTGGTGTTGGGGAGGTGACTGAAACTAAAATTTTCTTAGACAAAATCCAGTATATTGGCACTTATCCCAAAAGTAAACAATTAGCCTGGGGTAGTAAATATATAATGAATGACATTCTTGATTACTACCTTTATGCCAACTGATCTTGCGATGCCTTTAGTAAAAACTAATGAAACATTCTCAAAGTCACGAAAAACATTTTATAATTTTTAAACTAGTCATAGATATTAATTCCCAATAAATTTATTTATCCAAGTTTTCCATTTCCATTCTCTGTAGGGTACTACCTGGGGTGCAATAGTAAAAAATAATAGTTAATTTACATGTTTTCTTACATGTAGCTTATATAAAACATTAATATTCAGGGGTAGGTATACATATAGCAAGTTTTGTAGATACCATGACTCCAAATGGCCAATTGAAATTAGTTTTCAATGCTTGATTGATGATGTCTTAGGTGTCATTTGCTTGAATTATATTTCATGAAGCTTTGATGTAGTCGACAATTTAGAAATTAAACTTTGTTGCCACCCGTAAAGCGGTAACGTTTTGTTCACAATTTGCGAAGCCTTCAATTGAATCAGGCACCAAAAACATTTACTTTCCTTATGATTCATTTATATTCACTACCTCTTTCTTCCCAGTACATCTAAGGTGACCCATCTGTCTTTGGGATCCTGATAAGCCATTTCTGGCTTGCCATCAGTTCCCCCAAAGACCAAGCCACTGGAGTTATCATAACATCCAAAATGAAACTCAAATCAAAGACCAATGTATTAACAGGCAAGCATGCTACCCACCTTTCACAGTCAGCTTTCCAGGCTTTCTGCTTGAATACAGATGGAGGTTTATTCCACAGTGGTTTTAATATTCCCATTACATTGTAAATTTGAAGTAAAATACTATGCAAGAGTAAACTTCACCTTACTGGCTCACTGTCCAGCTATACGATATAATCAATTATTTTTTAAAAAAGAATGTATGCTTAACTATACCCCTTTCTCTGGTACTGTAAGGATTTTAAATATACCTCCATCTCTGGCACAATTCAGCTTAAAAACTTGAAATTATTTGCTCTAAATGCTATTAAAGTACTTCTACATGAAAACAAAATATCTATAGGTTGCATCCAATACATAACCCATTTAAGTAAGAGTACATTAAAATGAATCTCATAAATGTGAAACTTGACTGGGAAGGCTTCATTAAGTAAAAAATTTCCTTTTTGGCATATTGACCCCTCAGCAACCATTGTTACTTCTGGAGAAATCTTTAAATGGCATAATTGCAAGGACCTACACAGCTGAGATATCATTTGTATATTAAAGAATAGTTTTTTAGCAAAGTGTATAAACAAACACAACAAGACCGGAGGACGAATATTTTAAATTAATCAAGATGAATTCCTTTCGTCTGGTAAGGAACACTTCTGTGTATTTACATCACTTTACACCACCAAATATCTAAATTTAGTGTCACAGAATTGAATGGAAAAATTAGCATTGCTAACCCAATTCTGATTAGATGAGGGACCTTAAGGAAGAAGTCTGAAAACTATATCAAGTTCTCTACACACTGCTTTTACTTAAAACTTTGAATCAGTCACATTGGTAATTATTTATCAACATGATAACTTAAATTAAACATTAATTTCGAGGAATGATTGCACAAATTCTAAAAAGAGCCTCCTATTCATTGAAATGTGCGATATCTCAAGAGATGTTGGAATATGAAAATTCCATTCAACACACTCTACAAGAAAGGATATTGGCATTGATTCTTATCACTAATTATAACCCTTCTAATCTCCTCTCCAAATCTAGCTTGACATGTCTTATTCCCATGCACTACTAACATAATGATGCCTTCTCATACGAACATAATGAGTACAAGGTGTGACAGTGTTACACAATCACATTTACACTTTACTGCCCACCTCATACTAGTGACTATGAATGACATATTTAAGAGGGAGCACTAAGCAGCAAAAACATAATCGCATGAATTAACAAAATTGACAATCCAAATGAAATTTCATTTAAAAAAAGTATGTCAGTACCAGAGTTTATTCATCTACAAACACCTCCAACAACTTGCCTGAATAATTAGGTTTAGGGACCACCAGCTGAAACACACCTGGAAACTTATAGTTTCCCATTGGACAGACTGAGGAGTACCAGTGTCACAAATAAATTATTTTAAGTGCAACTGTCAACTTATAATTTGAATTCTTCCACATAGCATATCATAGGGAGAGCAAAACATTAAGAACCAACTCAACATATAACTAACCAGTGGTTCCTTGGAGGCAAGGCAAGTTGATATCCCAAGAAGCACAGCATGGAAGTAGGCCTTTATCACATCCTGTGGTGTCTCACCTTGCTTGAGAATCACATGTATACACCGTTTCTTTGCATCAACAATAAGCAAGTATGGCCTTTGCTTCTGAATGTTTGTAACTAGCTTCAGTAGTTCCGCTTTACATTTTACTGATGATGAAGCAGATGTCAGTGATACTCCTAATTTTATCTTGAAACCACACAGCAGCTTATCTGTAATGATATTGAGGGGGAAGATTCACCCGTTAATGTATCTACAAGGAGCAGTCAAATTTTAGGATGTCTCAGGGTTACAGAAAATGTTGTTCTGTTAAGAGAAATCATAACTCCAAGTATTGCAAAAAACCAGAAGCCAACAAATCCAGCCAGAAATATGTATGAGCTATACAGAAAGATGTCAAACTACCCTAAAAGGTTATAAATTTTCCGAAAAATTAAGTTTTTTTGTGAATGAATGCAAAAACAAGGTCACATTTGAGTTGAAGAACAAATAACAAGTTGGACATTGACAATATAAACTTCTAGATTGCATGCAAACTTGTATGGCTCTCCTCTCCCCTATTGTGCATTGTAATAATGTTATGGCACATAAAAATATGATTTAAGGTTGAACATTTACTTCTCAGTTGAGTCTTACATTTTTTGGGGGTAAAATGATGAAGTTTTTTGTTTCCCTTTCAAAATTTACATGATAGTTGCAGATTGGAAAATTGGAAAATGCAACATGCAACAAGATATTCTAGAGCATGGCCCATGCGTATTGTCCACCACTACAATCACTGCTGACAAATATTGTAGCTCAAATAGTTGATCCCTATAAGAATAACATTGATACATAACTCTTAAGTATATAAAGTATTCATCTCTTTACTCTAAGGGCTAAATAATACAGAAATACACATTTTCTAGCATCACATTCTTTCAATAAAATGAGGAAACTTTGGTGAACAAGAACAAGGAAGGCTCCATAATTAAAGTTATTTTAAATTGATAATATCCTCTGAATAACATTTCTTCTTAATAAAAAACTAATAAAAAAAAAAGAATTAAGTATAAAGACAGAATTACATCATTTAATTCAGTCAAAAAACTCCTGATTTGATAGTATATAGTAGAGCTAAAAGAAGATAACAATTGAATTGATTTTCATTTAAACATTTCTTTGTATAAGTTTCCCTGTGACTGTCCAAAGGAAAAGTCACCCAAAATCTTAATGCAACACTTCAAATACGATCTTGTATACTCAAGGAAAAATTTGATTATGGGAAAACAGTTTTGTTGGCTGTCACTACATATTAATCATAAACACAAAGGCTCCAGCTATTATGTTTTTTCACACAGTACAGAGGTGATGAAGCATCATTCTGCAAGTGACACAAACGATGCCAGCTACATCATGGAATAATTGCATTAATGGCCTGATCATTTAAAAAAAAGCCATTTGCAGGATAACTTTAACTTAGGACCTCATTTCCGAACAAATACTTGAGATAACAACTTATTATGCTCAATTCAGTTAGCATTATACCAATTTGGGAAAACTGCATCTTATAAATAGGTTAATGCATCAAAAGAAATTTCTCCTCAACTACAAAAGAGAGTGACAACAAAAATTGCTTTGGTTTCTTCCTTGATTCAAGCTAAACCTTTCATGCCGTACATGTTAAAATACATGGGACCATATTAATGCAAGATGCCCCTCACACTCACCTGATATTCCATGTCCAAGAAAAGCAGATTCTCGCTCATTGACTAATTCAGGTGAGAGGATGCTACCTCGTGAGATATAGGTCTCCAATAGAATGAGAAAACGAGGGTTGTTCAATGTCCGAAATTTGATCGACTTCACTGCTTTGTAGTTGGCATATAAGTGCATCACCATGAGCAAAAAAAAGAGCTTCCACTCCAAACTAAAAAGTAGAGAAAGAATTAAACATGGTCATTCTCCAAAGATGCATTAACATCTCTTTGTTCCTGAACAAAATTTCACAAAAAGATCTCCATGCATACACAAACGTGGGAGGGATAAGAGAGTATAAGTCTAATTCAAAGAACAACACAATTTCTATACTCACTGACTAGACCAAATGTAGGACAGAAGTAAAATGCTAGTAATGGAGGCTAATAAGTTGACTAGGGTTTCCTGACTTCCATCTTTGGCTGATACATCTGCCATGTTATTTCTGATCGACTGCAAAAAGAAATACATTTAAAATAGACTGGTAGAAAAATGAATATGGTCATAACAGTGAGGTACAGTAAACATGAAGTGCACACCTGGTGCTGAGTGATGGCAGCCCTTGTGGCCCCGCCAGCAACCCCGACAACGGCCTTCAGGCTAGTCGAAAGGCACAATACAACGGTCACATAGCCATAAGTGTAAGGTACCAACATCTCTATAACCATGGCTGCATCATTGATGATGTCGGCCACAAGCCTCCACTGTTTACAGTTGGAATCAAGAGCAGAACTGGTAATGGAAATAGAGATAGCAGGAGAATGAGTTAATTCCTTGATGCCAATTTTGCAAGAAGTACAAATCAGAGGACTACACAGAACTGGAACACAGAACTCAATCCAATATTTATCAAAAGAGCAATAATGTGTAGGCATTGATAGCTGCATACTGTATGGGGCATAGTCTATAATAATGTGAGAGCCATATATTTTTCACTTCAAGTCGAATTTGCTCTTGTGCACCACTGTATATACGAGAAAATCCATGTAAAATATGCCATGCATCAGCTGGAAAACGATCATATAATTTATCTTTTGAAAACACAGCATTGACCATGAATCATAGACTTGAGATTTTCATTTTCACTGCTATTTTCTAGTACAGCAATATGGAATAGGTATTAATACACCTATAAAGTCACATGAAGATTATCACTAAATCTCTTAATACTACTTTGAATCAGTGATAATCTAAATCAATCAAAAATCGCACATAATTTCAGAAATGTACAGCACAATATATTTTCCATGAAATATGAAAATAAGTTATTAAATACATAAAAACCTTTTCTTATGATGCGAGTAACTTTGTTTGGTTTCAACACAATATGTCTTCACGTGCAACTTAGTTTTTTGGTATATCTTTGAAATTGGTTTACACCATCAGTTGACTTGATATCATACCTTTTCCACCAGGAGAACAATATGCTACCAATCATTCCAGTTCCATGTTTTACAATCCATGTAATTGTTGCAGCAAGTGGGGTAGCAGTGTTGTCACCTACCCCTACTCCTTCCATTATAGCTCGAGTTGCAAGTGTATTGGTTATTGTACTACAGAATGCCTTTAACCCAAAAAAAGAAACAGCTAGTTATTATAATGCCTACAACCGAAGCATGGGAAAGGTAATAAATAATATAGCTAAAAAAATTACTCCTCCAAAGTTAAAAAACACTGTAAAATAGCACAGTACCAATCGAAACCTTTCATTTCCAGATTACTCATTTCCAAAAAAATACCAAGTATGTCGTGGAATTTCACTGCACGAGATTTTTTACTCACTTAAAATTTCAACAACTGATGCACAACAGGTTGTTTATTTATTTAATGTATGCCATTTCAACTACCATAACCCCAGTAATATGCATGTTACGCATACTTTAAATCAAGTGAAAGATATTATCTACCTGGATAGAGTCCCATTTCTGATAATTGTAATAGTCATCACTGACACTATGTGGATACCCTCCAGGCAGAAATATTTGTCTGAAGAAGCTAGTTATGCTCTCCAGTACTGTTTTATGAATCCTTAATCCAGACTTGATTTTTACGATGCTTTCTTGATCTGTTGGAGAGGTCAAGGGTTCATAATGCCAAATAAAATGTCTACTTAGGAAGAAACAATCATTTTATTATAATTGGACAATACCTGGAGGCTTGACATATGATACCTCTAACCCATTAGGGCCATATTTTTCCTTAAATATAACTTGATGTTGCATGTTGAAAACTGAGCGACAACGTTAACATTAAAATAAAAGTACAAACAACGCTACTTCAAATTTTACACAACACCACAATGAATTCAAAAGCAACGCACAATAACGGAGTTGACTGCCACCTAGGAGCCACGTTCCAAAACAAACGAATTCCGAAAATATATGATTATTATATGTTTTTACAGCTATTGATTTGAAATAGTATGAACATTATTGCGAATTAAATAATTTATTCATCAAACCGGTTCCTTCATTCATCACAATAGCAACGTTTTGAGTTTTTATCACGATGTTATTGTATGGCCGAGTGCCTAGGTCGGCCGAGAGATGTCAGTGTGCCAGTAGCCTCGCAGACGACAATCCGTCAATGCTATTACCGCGAAACTTTCCGTAGGAACGCGTGTGCCGATGCATAGATACGACTCTATGAAGTTTTGAAGTGTTTTTTGTGATCACGGGAAATGCTTACAGGAAAATGCCGGGTTATCAGATGAGTTTCGCCGGAACTGCCAACAGCGTGCTTCTCTGTAATCTGTGCAAATTTCCAATGAGAGATCCGGTCCAGATCACAACATGCGGCCACCGATTCTGCGACACCTGCCTACAGTCTTACCTAAGGTAAGGTCTTTAAGTTAACCTCAATTATTTTCCTCGTTCATTTTATTTTATCGTTCGTTATCATAACCATATTCCAATGACATCCCTTTCCTGTGTCCTCTTTCAACGCTAGTCTTCACTTGCTACTTTATCACGTCCAATTGCAGTTGATTTATTTTATTTTTGTTGAAACCACTGTATCATTTTTATTTACGTTTTTTTCTTTCGTTTTATTCAGGGGCCTTTCGTCCTGTCTCGGGAATGTTGCTGCATGTTACTCACGCATTGTTCATCGAATTGGAGCGTGCTTATATTTTGTTGTTGTTCCTTCATTATTATCATTGAAATAACATACACAAGGATCATCGGGGGCGAGTGCATATAATCTGTTTTTCAGTGCATCGGTGACTGCTAGGGGGCAGGGACAGACGGACCTGACGTGGAAACCTTTGTCGACTCCCCAGTGGGGAGTCAGCGAGAACCGTAGACTGCTGACTAATTAACGCGCGCGTGTTAAGGATTGAGGGCGGAGGAGGAAAGGGAGGGTGCTTCTCGAGTGGGATGAATTCGTTTGCGTACATTTTCAAGTGCCTTGGTAGCTCATCTGTTTCTTTGCCCTCCTCTCCTCTTGTACACATCTACCAACCTTGAAATCATTCTGTCACCACCGTCCAAAGTCCGCGTAATTTTCACAACATCACGATGTCCAACAAAGTCCGTGGTAGTTACACTACCTTGATTTTGACAGCGTTTCCTTTTCCTTCCAGTTCCTTTATATTATGCACCCTTATCGCCATTTCCGATCCCCAAAAGGTTTCCTCTTCCTGGGAGGAGAAATCCGTCTCTTTGTGTTCGCGCCCGAGCTTTGTCACACGCCGCGGGCGGTACACGTGTATTTTATGCAGTGGGACCGCCCGCCACGTCCTAAAACTCCGTGGCTTGAACTAACCCTACAAAAATATTTTACATATAGGTCTGTTCCATAGTGTGTGTGTGGGCGTGTATACGCGATATATATCCCTCGGGGGTGGGGGCCCCGCTCGCTGGAAAGTGAGACGGGCACGGAAGAAAGATTTCAAGAATGAAAGATAAATCAACTTCGAAAGGCTGACGGTGTTTGACTTGTATGCGGCCTTTTGTTGGATTTTGCACCGCCCAGGGGCTTGGGACAGAGAGCGTGTCTGGGAGAGGGGTTCCGGCTGTCCCAGCCTCCCATTTAATATTCCTCGCTCCGACGCAAGGCACGAAGTTCGGAAGGAGGAGGCGACGTCTTTCTCCGCGTGATTTTGTATATCGCCTTCTGATTTTTTTAAATGTAATTTTTTTAACCACTCCCCGACAGTTTCCAGGGGAAAATATTCAAAGGCGTGCAAGGGGAGGGGGGGGGGAAGGGGATTTCCACTAAAAAGAGGACTTCAGATTTTCAAATCTTCAACTATAAAGTGAGTGGGGGTAGCGGGGTAGGTTTCAATGCTTAAACAGGTCAAAACTATAGGGTTGAATCGCCTTTCTGTCACTGTTTTCTGTCTGACAACTATACAAATAATATTTAAAAAATCATTTTCGTATTGACAAGCGCAGACGCGAATTGATTTGACGGCACTGTATTATATCTACTAGAGATTATTATTGCCAAAGCGATTGATCGCCCAACAAACTAAACTTGGAGAGGGGGGGATATATGGCATACCATCACCTGCGACCGTGTAACCACGAATACCAGTTCCTTTGAACTACTTGCGACTTTACGAGACCTTGTAATTTCGTGCAGGACCTTGTAGTGACATTAGCTTCGTTCCAATGGTTATTGCAACATTATTCACAGTATATTCACCTAAGAGCATTGTTCTTATTCCGATCATAATTTTTATTAATACACTTGCGAATGGACTTACGTTGAGGAACGGGCTCGAGTTATCGAAAATTTCGAAGGGACACGCATGGTTGCTCGTTCTTGTAGTGATTTTCCTCTCCAGTGCACGAGTGAGTGATGGATTTAAGAATGATAATATACGTATTGCCTCATCGTGGCGTTGAAAGTTTTTTAAGTTTGCTCGAAGTCTGTCAAGAAGGTCTAAGATTCGTAGAAAGTGAGAACTTCGGCTACTCGCGCGAAAAATTCAGCGGAGAGGAAACAATGATAGCTCTCTCCTTTTATAAGAAGTATGCCTTTTAGATTGGCTCTCGATCGTGCTTTGGATCTAGTCCTTAAGCTTACACCTTGGACGTACACTCAGAGGAAATAATCTCCGTGTCCATCTCGGACCGGTTCACGCTGTGCATTGGTAGCACCAATACACTTTGCTATAATTTGGATGATTCATTGAAAGAATGTTCAAATTAATTTAAATTGCCTCTATCATTATTTTCCCAGGAAAATTATTTCTTAATAAGTTAGACGCTAATAACAATAGATAATCATCTAAAATTATACATATAGTATTGTCGTCCAACTATATTACTAGATCAATTGCGGCAATATTTTAAACCTCTTTTTAGACCCCCAACAAAATTAATATTGCGTAATAACTCTTCCCTCCCTTTGGCTTCCCCTACATATCGAAAACTAAAGATTATTCCCATGTTCACCGGTGGAAATTAACATTGTCTTCCAACGGTTAGTCAATTTGTACGAATGTATGAATAAAGACTTCGCTCCGTATACTTTAAAGCAGCGGCGTAACTTCAGGGCGATTTATACGTATTTCTTCGTTGGATGGATATGGGATTTAATAATTTTTTTCGCTGTCAGATATATCCCTGATAACACAGATTTGCACCACGAGTGATTGTGTGGGAGATTTGACAATAATGGATACCGCTTTACTCCAACTTACTGATCGATAAGTCCCGTGATCGATGACTGGTCTCAATAAAACCTTTTACCTTCACCTCATCCTCATTCCCCATCCTCTGCTTCTCTTCTAGAAAGTGATAATACTGCATTTCGTAGCACCTACTAGCAAATTTTCACAAATGAGTAAATTGCAACGAATTGATCATTTTTTCAAATCCAGACATGATTTCAGATTTTATGAAAATGACATATTTTGAAGTCGTAATTCTGTTTCAGGTTTTCAATGCTTTTGCGTGGTAGATATTTGTTTTTAATTTTCTCACCGCATTTCCTGTGATCGCTATTTTGTGCTGAGAATATCTTTGATTGACCCACTAAATCGGAGCTCACACTGGTATCTGTCTCATCCCTTCCTTTTGCGGGATCCATATATGCGCCCCTGCTAGGGGAGTTGCACTGTTGCTTTCGGAAATTTAATAGCATCTATACACATTTTAAACAAAGAAAACTACCACTAGGTTGTGGGAAATAGTTTTATCAAAGGAAAGAGTGTTATAGCTTAGGCAAGAGGAGATACTATTTCCCGAGGTGTTGTGCAGAAAGTGGACAACATACGATGTTCTCGTATGCGGGAATATGCTGAACACTGACATCCTTATAAAACAAAGAACATTCCCCCATATTTATATAACCTCATCAAATGCGGAATCGTGGGGTGAGGATTTTGTGTTGTCCCTGATGAATGACTTAAAAGTAAGACGGGCTAAGCAGAATGGTGCCGGGAGAGAGAAAGAGAGAGAGAGGGCATGCTCTGCCGACTAGAGGAGAAGAAAAGTTTGCAAACGGATTACGTGAGGTTGAGAGTGAAAGAAACACTTTATTGATGCAGGTATGCAATGTGGGATACACTTTCACGGAAACGAAAAGCGGTAAATGATGTAAAAAAGCTGTGTCCAAGTGAACGTTGAATAACTATTATGAGAAAAATATGTGTATATATTTATGTTGAAGACGGCGATAGAAGGGAGAATGTTGGGCAAGCGAGGAAAGGGCAAGAAGAGGATAGGGATGTTGGATGGGATGAAGGGAGAAAAGAAGGACACAGAGTTGAAGAGGGATTTGATGTAGAATAGGTGTTGAATTGGGTTTTTTTTAAGAGTCACAAAATATTTATTTAACAGTTGTGTCCATCCAAAAACCTACTCTAACCGGTAGATTACTTAATAATACTAATACGTATCAAAATCATGAATCATTACCTCTGTATATATATAACGAATATTATAACTACTACTATGGACATACATGTAAATCTATCACAATGAGTGTAAGGAACCGGAATATTAAGGGGAACTGGAGAGGCTCGTCAATTTAGTAACATTTAAGTGCAACACTGAAAAAGAATTGTATTAGAAGGTATTGGAGGAGATAGACGAAGAGTAAAATGTCATTTCCTTAACGCATTTAAGGTATTCTATCTTTTATAGATAGGTTTGGACGACCCCTAACCATTACTCTTCTACGTATCGTGAGAACATCCTCTTTCTCGTACTCCTGTCAATTTTTGTTCACTTTTTCAACACTTCTCCCTGTATTCATGCTATCTTAAAAGCCTACTCCATTCCTCAACCCTGCTTACCCAACGTTCTCCCTTCTGCCACGGCCTTAAATATACCACCACTATGAACTTCGTTGTCTCCGGCGTAACTGTATGGAATTTGCACCACATATTGGAATGAAATAAGTAACTTGGTCATTCCACAATCACTGTGCATGGAAGTACTAAGTTGCTTATTTCATTTCAATACCATCACTATCTTTCAATAATTTCTCCGCCCACTTTCTTCGGCCTTTTCAAATTTCCCCCACAAACTTCCACACTTCGCCCACTCAGGGGCAAACAGGACAAGAGAATTGCTGGTCACCAGAGCTAAGGAAACGCAACCTCGATGTTTCAAAGATGGGCAAAAAAGGCTGCAGAATTAAAAATTGTTGGGTTCATACTAAAATTTGGCACTAATAAATAATGTTTGGCGATAATAAAATATCCCAGGCGTGAAGTCGAATGACATCGCCCATTGATTTGAAGGCGATTGAAAGCCCTTATTTATTTATTTATTATTTTTTTAATTACCCGATGTCCTCTGAATTGATGGCGATTACTCCCGGTGGAATTGGACAGCCTGGCCGAGAGAAAATATTCGCGGAAGTAATTTGTGAGCGTGGATCCCATATTAAAACACCGACATTCAACCGAAAATGAATCAAGAGGACATTTAAAATGGAAAATCAATCAAGTACTTAAATAAATCGGACAAGTTATGTGTCAATGCGTAAAAGGATATAAAGTACTGTCCTTGATCCTGTCTCTTTCTCATACTATTCGGTCGGCTTACTTTAATGACCATTTGCCCTTTAGGCTATAAGTATGCGTCAGTTGAGTGCGAGTCCACTGGGCGTTCTAATTTATGCCCATGACTCTGTGTCTTAAATTCACGCGAAGGCGATAATTAAGGATTCCACAAATTCGCTTTTTTTATTGGCAAATCTCACGCAATTATAATCAGGATAGCTGAACATCACCAAACAACCTTTGTTTTGTGAGCGTTTTTGTAAGGAATGTGGCAGTCAACATTAACCTAAAATTTGCATGCTCTTCAAAGTTATAAGTCCTCCAAAGTCCACAGAAATTGAAACGTAAAGTATTTCATTTTTAACCTCTTGAACTGTATTTACACACTATGTAGAGGGAAAATTAATTCAATATATTTATATATATATACATATATATATATATATATATAATAAATACATTATATACAATGAAGACCGTGGGATCGATATACTTGAACCTGAAGGAGGTCACACCACACGAATGAACGAGTTGGCTGTCAACGGAAACGAAGCCTTTCACGGGAGGGAAGAAGTGTAAAAGAGATTTTTCTATTTTCAAGGATGATACAAGAAACCACATTTAACATTCGATAGATCTGGATAATTAAGAAGAGGACACCACTGGAAACTAATTTTACACCATCTTTTTGAAAATATATATCATCGAAAAATTCTCCCGACACAAGTGTATGCCCCACAATGACGTGACCCGTAGGGAATATTTTACATTTTAATATCAGAAATGTCAATCGAACGTTATTATGAAATAAAAATTCTAAATTATGGTTCATATCAGCGCCATGAAAAACATCATTATTGATTGTTGGTTGGGATTTTAAGACATGGCATTTTGCTTAAAATATTACGTTTACGGGAAATAAAATAAATAATGATTGTCGCCAAATGTAATGCCAAATACAAAGTCAAATACATTCAGAGTAATGCAAAGGCTAGAAAGAGGCTAATTACAATCTCAAATAAGTAGCACCAAGAGTCTTAGTATAGACATAATCCTTAAAAATAAAGGAGTCCTAAGCATTAGTAATATGCATTTATCATAGATAATTTTAAGAAATGCTACATTTAGAGGTGTTCGAACGTGTAGTCCGCTAGCATTAGTAATGGCAAGTGTATTACTTGCTGTCAAAGATTAAGCGGTGCTGCAAAAGCTAAAATCCCGAAAGAACCGCGAATTTCCGTGATCGCTTTGATATAAGTCCGTCCAAAACTTACCTATGATAAGCGGACTACAATAAGTAACTATTTTAATTTCAATAAATTGCAATTAACTAGTTTTTGTGTGTCGATATCTCCTTATGCCTCCATCATTAACGACCCAGATTATAAAATGTTTAAACAGTTCATATTTCATCATTATCGCCCATGTCGTTATACCGACGGCATTGTAATATCGACGAAAATGGTTGCCTCTCGAAATAACAATAGCATAAAATTTTCCCTATCGATTAAGTCAACATTAAAATGTATAGAAGTTTTCGATATATCGTCATATTTAACATAAACACTCGCCTTTCACGTATCGTACATCCCTCTTATCTCACCCTAGCGAACGGAGAGTACAGGACTGTATGTCCGGGGACTATGGTCTGGCCGCCGGGAGCTAGGGATGTCGCCACTGCGAGCGAGAGAGAGGTGCCGTGCACTGGATTTTAACAGGGGAGGTGAAGGGCCGCGCCCTACCTCCAACACCCTCCCACCCCAACGCCCTCGCATTTGCAGGCGCACGCCTCCTCTCCCCCTCCTTCACCCCCGGACCGTCTGAAATCCCTTTCACCGACTCCGATACCTACCCCAAGTTGAATCCCGGGAAATTAAAAGAAAGTAAAGAGCTCCCAGAAGTGATGTTTTTTTTAAATAAAGATATCTTTATGCATTGCACGTCATTACGTGATGCGCGGATGTGCCTCGGAAAGCCGCTGCAAACCCTCTCTATAATTATGCACCGTTTTTTACTTAGGGCGGCCGGTGAATGTGGCCAAGACGTCCTACGGAATAGAAAAACAAAGGATGCAGGATGCAATGGTAGAGCTTTATGCAGAAAGTTTACATCCACGATAATTCACAATTGCGGCATTACGTATATGTGAATGTAGAACGTTCCCACGGCCGTTCAAATATAAAAGGAAATTCGCGAAGGATCTCACGTTGCCAGCCGCGGATCGCGGAGTGGTGTGTAGGTGTGCGTAGATAAAGATGATGGCCCTTTAAGACCTACTATCGCCATTGGGTGTATTTTTATGCGTAAAACTGTGCGTTACATATTCATGTACTTTATTCATGCAACGGGGGCACTTACAGATAGGACCCTAGGCTTAACCATTTTCCCAATGTCCTGGCGTTCACTGATACCACGGTACCCGCTATATACGAGTACATGTATATTTATGTACTCGTATATATGTTTGCATGTATATGAAAATATGTAGTTCATCCACATCTATCTACAAGTTACCCTGCAAACCACTATAAGGTTGTTTAAATTAGGGGTGATTCAATACCAGGCATCCAAATCAAGTATTAAGTTTTTCTTAATTGTTAGGTATCATTTAATATGAATAATAATTCAAATCATGCAGATATGATAACTACAGATACATACATTACGGTATCTAATTGGAAACACTTTTCAACGCATAAGTGACGAGTTGTTAGTAACATGAAGGAGAATAAACTCACGTTATATGAAATGATAATGAAATACTAGGCCACTTAGATGGAAAAAAGAAAAATACTTTCCCCCAAGCGCCAACGTTTGCAATTATTCCGATCCCTTACCGCTCGAGGATAAAATGGCATCTTAACTCTGCCGCTTCTACACTTGACCACTCTAATCATATGGTCATGATCTCTCATATAATAGTAAGATGAGATTAATAATACACTTTCAACATCATCGCTTAAGAGCAATATGTAATGGATTGTTGATATTTGAATGTGAAAATAAAACAGTTACAATACCAAAAACTGGCCACCATTATTTTCGTACGTCTTTATCATTTCTTCCGCTTCTACATCAAGTAATTGATTTATCTGCAGTCTATTGCATCTGTAAGAGGAAAAAAACTTGGTTCCAATTTAGGTGTGAATGGTTTCAACAGTTCTTTTTCTAAAAGTATGGAATGCCTTTCTTTATGAAGCATCTCCTCGATTGTGAAATTCTCTCTGCATAACCCAGTCTTTGGACCTAATTCCATCGTGTGAAATATGTACGTATCTTCTGAATCGAACCTCAAAATTTAACGAATGCTCAGATATATGGGTGTCCACTCATTCTCGGCTCTCCAAAGACATCTTCAAAATACTTGAAGTACTTTTTACATAAATTAACACGTTCGTATCCCCAAGTTCTCAGACAGTTATGAAATACCGTGAGTCATCGTTTCCGGAAGAAATATCTCGTTCAATTTTCAACTGTCCTCCAACTCTTGGAAAATAGTGTAGACCGTTACCACTAGGGTGCACGGCCTTGTTTACACAATTCACACACTATAATCGCATTTGGATAGTCATTTATCACTGTGCCCTCCGTAGATTACCAAAATGATCTCTTCAGAACAAATAATCCACGTAAAAGTATCAGAGCGCAACAAACTTCGCCTCATTACTAGCTTGAACTCACTAAATCTCCCGAGAGAAAGACTTCTCCTCTCTCCATTCTCTCCGAGGAAAACTTTTACACCCCTTATAATATGAACGGACTGGGCTTTGTGGAACGTTATTAGCCTCATATAGGCGCTTGGATTACATGTGACATTTCCCTGATGGGGATGAAATAGTGGCTCAGAGGGGTGGAGGTGTGCGGTCCGGTTCTGGTGCCCGGTGTATGCTCAGCCTCACCTATCAAAACTAACTTTATTGTTCGGATTGACACTGTGGAAAAGGAACGACAGTTATTAAGGCTAATTACCTTATTACAGGAGAAATGGGGAAGTCTGGGAAAGAATATCAACAATGTAATAAAACATATGTTTATGACAGCAAACATATGCTGTAACGGATTTAGTGTCACTCAACATTTTTTCCATCAACTCGTATTATAAAGGGTTCAAATCCGCAATCCTCGAAATCCCTTGAAAAAACGAATGAAATCATTTAAACCTGAAGAATATGTTAATTCCTTAACTGCTGATTGAAGAGATTATTTATATTTTATTCAACTTCAAATGACGTTCACATAAATGCGAACAGTGAATATAGCCATTGCATAGCTTAATAATAATGAATAGAGGTCCAGCTTTTTAACGTGTCAGTGATTTAAATAACAGAAATCACAACATCAATTAGCCATACATATTGTTTTTAATTATTTATATTTATACTGTTCAAGATAGGTTTTGGATGGACCTAGACTGAATAACACTACACTTCCAAACCTCACATAAAAAAGGCAACATTTGCCACCCTTCACTACAATAAACTCTTAATCAATACCGCATATATTCGACCTCCTTTCATTTCGTTCAACATGCATTTTTTATACTATTTCCCCTACCTATAACCTACCCTTAAATGCTCTCCCCTTTATTTACATAATAGTCTCCAACATTCCATCGCCAATCATTATACCCTACAACCACTTTGCTCCTGTCTCCTTTGGATTCCTTCGGAACACCTCCTTTCCTCCCCTCTCACCATGCCTAGAACTCATTCGTTTGCTACCTTTCCATCCATTTTACCTTTTTCATTTTCCTCCTCATACCCACATTACAAGTACCTCAAAAGCCTCCGATCTTCTTGCGTCAAAGACCAAGTTTCCGCTTCGAATAAAACTACGCTCCATATCAAAGTTTCACTTATCTTTTCTTAACGTCCTTACTCAACGCTCCAGCCATTAACTTCCTTCTCTTTGTGAAGGATTCTTTTCCTAACGCAATTCTTCTTCTTATGTTCATACCACTTAGATCATCCTGGTAGAACATACTTTAAAGATAGTTTTCACTGTTCAAACTGATCCTGTTAACGCCTTTTTCTTTAACTCAACGCTCCAGGTATTAACTGCGTCCTCCTTGTGAAGGCTTCTTTTCCTAACGCAAGTCTTCTTCTTATGTTCATACTACTTAGATCAACCTGGAAAAACATACTTTCAAGATAGTGTTCACTGTTCAAACTGATCCTGTCAACGCCTTTTTCTTTGATTCTCATTACATGACTATCACACCAATTTTATAATGTGCTCAGTAATGATCGTGGCCATTTGGCTGAAAGGTTATTTTAAACCTTATCATCCACAAATCTTATTTAACATCTGTTTTTTCATTCATAACTCAAGTCCTTGCCACTATACATATCACTTTCACCATTCCCCCCCAAGTATACGTTGACAAGCAAAGGTGTCAATGGAGATCCCTGTCTTTCCCTTCTACCCTTAGCAGTATGGGCTCAACCGGACTCCCAGTCCGCAATATGCATTTGAGGAGTTTGAGACATTAGTTTCACGCCTCTTTATTTATTTATTGTTTTGTACTTCCTTCTAATTAATTCTATTTTTACAGTCTTCCATTCCCTCCCCAACTACCTTCCTAATCTCATCTGAAATTCACGGCTTACTTTTGCACTTTTTCAATAGTTAGTTTGCGGTTTTTGACGTCCTTTTTTGATGTTCCTATTCTTCTTCTCCTAGACCAGTCTACCTGTCCTCAGTCATGATTTTCTCCATAGCCTTCTCGTACTCTTTTCTTTTGTCCGGTTAATGCTTCTAGAATTCATTCCCCCAACTGTATTACCTATTTTATCCTCTTGAATCTTATCTTTTACATGATTAGTACTAAATGAATCCGCAAACGCTCCCAGGAAACCAATAGTAACAGCTCCCTCCCTTAACCTCCAAGTAGTTTACATGTACATCGAAGTCTGCTTACATTCTTGTTTGAATCTTGTTTGAAGTATTCGTTATGATTGTTCAATTTTTCCTGAATTACACTATTACTTTCTCCCCGCGGTTATTCCCTTAGCCCTCCGTGTTCTAATCCAGCATCACCATCAACTGTATTCCTCGAGGAAATTCGCAATTAGTTCCTCTATTTACTCGTATGCTCTGCCCATTTCCTCCTCCCTATCATTACTTTTCAGTATGTATATCTTAATAATGACCAAGTTTGTCCGCTAAATGTAAATATTATTATTTATTAGGTAATCTACCGGTTAAGGTAGGTTTTTGGATGGACACAACTATCAAATAAACATTTTGTGACTCCCCACCTAGCAAACTAATCTATATCAGGTCCCTCTTCATCTCGGTGTACTTCTTTCCTCCCTTCATCCCGTCCAACATCCCTATCCTGTTCCTACCCTTACCTCGCTTGCCCAACATTCTCCCCTCTATTACCCTCTTCAACATTCCACTACCCCTCAATACGCCTTTCATCCATTTTTCCTGCCTCCATAGGATTTCTCTCAACAAACCCCTCTCCTCACCCACCATTTCCAGTACTTCCTCATTTGTTTTCCTTTCGGTCCATTTCACCTTCTCCATTCTTCTCCACACCCACATTTCAAAAGCCTCCAATCTACGTCTATCCTCCTGCTTCAGCGACCACGTTTCCGCGCCGTACATAGCTACGCTCCATATCAGAGTTTTTACGAGTCTTGTCTTAACATCCCTACTCAACGTCCCCGTCATCAACTCCCTCCTCCTTGAGAAAGCCTCCTTGCCTAGCGCAATTCTTCTCCTTACGTCCCTACCACTTTGACCGTATTGGTCCAAAACACTTCCGAGATATGTAAACTGCTCTACCTGCTCTATTCTTTCCCCGCCTATTTTAATATTTAGCTTAGCCTTTTTCTTTCTGGAAAATCGCATAACCTTTGTTTTATTAATATTGATTCTCATCCCATATTTATCGCACTGAACCTCCAATTCACTCAACAATGCTTGCAACCCCTTGGCTGACTGAGCAACTAATGCTTGGTCATCAGCAAACCTAACCGATTTTACGAGTTCCCCTCCGACTTTCATTCCTACCTCCAGTTCTTCCCATGCCTCTTTAATCATTTCCTCTACATATACGTTGAACAGTACCGGTGACAATGGGCAACCCTGCCTTACACCTCTTCCTAACACTGCCCATCCAGACTCTCCGTTCCCCACTCGCACCTGAGCAGTCTGAGACATGTACAGGTTGCGGATCAGTCTCCTGTCCCTCCAATCCATTCCTATTTTCTGCAATACACGCATTAATTTTTCCCAATTCACTCTATCAAACGCTTTTTCGAAATCTACAAAACAGGCAAAAACGTCCTGATTGTATTCTATATTCCTCTCGATTAGTGATCTCATTACTGCAATGGCATCACGCGTACCTCTTCCTTTCCTGAACCCAAACTGATCATCCCCTAAGTAATCATTTGCCTTACTCTCTATCCTTTTGTTGATGATCCTGAGAATAACTTTAGCTGCGTGGGATATCAAACTTATTGTTCTGTAATCCTCACATGACGAAGCCTTTGCCTTTTTTGGAATAGGAACTAACACCGATCTCACAAAATCTTCCGGCCAGATTCCTTCCTCATAGATACTACGAATCAGTCCATATATGGCCTTTTTCCCACCTTTCCCTAACCATTTCAACATTTCTACAGGAATATTGTCCACCCCCACAGCCTTATTTGCTTTCATCTCCTTTAATGCCCTTTCTATTTCATCGTCGAGTATGCCTGGACCTAAGCTATCTTCTTCTACGTCATGTTCCTTTTCTATGTCTAACCTTGTCGGCCTAAGTTCTTTACCATACAGTGTTTCTATATATTCCTTCCATCTCTCTTGGATTTTTCCTGGTTCAACTATTATCTTACCCCATTTATCTTTAACTGTTAGCACAGCTCTTGCCTTCTTACTTCCGGATAATAACTTAACCTTGCTGTATAGAGCACCAATTTCACCCTTCTTCTGTAAACTTTCCATATCCTCGCATTGCGTTTTCCACCATTCTTCTTTGGCTTTATTTGTGGCCCTTCTCAATTTATTGTTTAACTCTTTGTACTTCATTTTGCCTAACTCTGTGTTTACATTTTTCCATCTCCTTCTTTCATCCATCTTCGCAATCATCTCATCCGTTACCCATGGTTTCCTTATTCTTTTCCCGTTAACGGTTCCTATAGTGTCTTTAGCGGCTTCCAATATCCCTTTCTTGATACATTCCCATTTTTCTTCGATAGCACTCAGTTCTTTACCGTCGTCCATCATTTTCTCTACAGCCTCCTGATACTCCTTCCTCGTTAATTCATTTACTGCTTCTAAATTCCATTTTTTAACCCGCCGCCCTTGCCTTATCTTCTTGAAACGAACATTACATTTCATAACAACTAAATTATGGTCAGAGTCCGCATCCGCTCCTGGGAAACTGTGCGAATTTATCACACTGTTCCTAAACCTGTGCCTAACCATAATATAATCTAACTGATACCTTTCTGAGTCACCTGGCATTTTCCATGTATACCTACGCCTTTTGTGGTGTCTAAACCATGTGTTAGTGATGACTAACCCCTGTCTCCTGCAGAATTCAATTGCTTTCTCCCCGCGTTCATTCCTCGTGCCTAACCCATAGTCCCCCACCTCACCACCATCTCTTCCTTCGCCTACCGTCGCATTCCAATCCCCCATCACTATCAAATGTTTCCCTGCAGGAACACTCGCGATGATATCCTCTAACTCATCATACATCCTATCGACTTCTTCCTCCTCGTGGTTGCTCGGTGGCATGTATACCTGAAATGTAAATATAAAGTAATAATATTCTTTTACTCACCTACCTTATGTTTACTACGCTTCTTAAAACCTTTTATTTCAATACCAATTTCACCCCTCGCTGATTATCAGCGCTGATGACCCTATCACCCTGTGAGATGAGCGGTCACATAGAAGGACAGGATGGGATCGTACGACCCTTCTTCCACTGCGTAAGATTGTTACTCCGCTATTTCAGAAGCACTATGGTTTATTTTGAAATCACAGCCGTTCAAACCGACTACTAATATGTGGTGGAAGAGCATGGCGGGTCGTGATTTAAGGCAGAGTTTCTTTTGTCATCCCACCGTAGGTTACAACCTTTCGGGGCCCATGACTGCGTACATACCGAGTATTTTTCCTGAGAGTACATCCTGAAGGCTTTAAATCACTCGTTTTGGAAAAAGCAAGTGGGGAAGGAGGGGTGAGATCCTAAAAATAAGCTCTCCAGACTGGCGTGCACGCACTTTCAGCCACGACACCACAATGCCACTCTCTCTCCACACCACCCCTCCTCCCCTACGCGAGGCATTTCATCCCCCTAATGCACTTTCAACGTTCCTCCTCCCTTTCGTCCAGGGTGCACCGCGTCGCGGGGGGGCCACCTTGTGAGGCATCCGCACCTCCTCACGTACAACAACAACACTCCCGTCTAATCCAATCTTCTTGGCCGCGGCGGCGCCTTCATTGTTTGAGCGAGCCGACATTGGACTTTTCTTTCTGCAAGTGACTCGTGAAAAGGTGTCGGTAATACTGACAGAAACGGGAGCGGACCATATTTATGAAGAGTTTCACGTGCATACAAATACAGCGACGTCAATGGAATTGGAGTATCCTATACTTAAACCAAATTAGATTTGTGAGCCTAGAATCGTAGGTTTAAAAACTATAAATAAACTATAGATAAGATCTACTGTATAAGATGTAAGATGCTAATAAGGCGTAAGATACTATAAATAAACTATAGATGAGATGCAAAGGCTTCTAAAAGGGAGTCTTTGCATCAGCTTTAGTGCAGGGATAGTTCTTCCTGGGTAACCAGGCGGTACAGGGACATGGTCTTCGCAAGGATCTGGCCTCCCTGACATGATGTGTAAATTTCACGCACCGCCGGTCTTTGTATTGAGTGAACTCTACCTTCGGGTTGATTATTTTATATATATATATATATATATATATATATATATATATATATATATATATATATATATATATATATAAAACTTATGTGATAGTCTCAAATGCAGTAAAATGGAGGGCTGCAGTAAACCAATCCTAGAATTGAATTACTGATGATATTTTTCTTTATATATATATATATATATATATATGTAAATTTACAGCACATAAATTTGAGCCATATTGCTACATTCAGCAAGATTAAAGATTTGAAAGCACTAGGTAGGGTGGTATGGGAGAAGAAGTGATGCTATTTATCGGAGGGTCTCGGGTTCAAATACAGGGCGATGCCTTAAATTAAAAAAACAAAACACCGTACAACCTCATCCAATATCCAAGCTGTGAATAGAACTTCGTGGGAAATCAAATGGAGACACAGGGAAAGCAATCCTGGATATGCGGATTGCACTCGTAAAGGGTTTGGTATTAGGTGTTATCTACTATTCTCTTTCCAGCCAACCTTTGGGTTTATTACTACGACTGGTTTGGTTGATACGTGTATACACGGCGATGACTTGAAAACGAGGGTTACATGAAGGCTTTCTTTCTCTCGCCGTGTGAAAGGAAAATTGGACGCCTTTCAACTTTCCCCAGCCGAAGAGAGAAGGCTTGAGGGGGGCACCCGCTGTGGCCAACTCACCGAGCGCTCTACTCCAACCGACCTTCAACCCCCCCCCCCCCTGTCATCCATCCGAACCCCATCTCCCTCTTCAACTCTTCATTTCGCCCTTCAAAACCTCTTCACGCTCCACCACCCCTCCCTCGCCTCCCTCACCTCATCCCGGACGGTTCGCCACTAACCATGGCTGCCAACTCGACCAGTCACGCCCTCTGCTGGGGAATCGCTCTTGACTGCACAACTAAATCTGAGGGAAAACTATGATGACATTCACGATTTAACTTTTGATTGCACTATGGGTCTCCGTACTTCGACTGCACGTTTCCCTCTATTGTTGCCATCTGAGGTCGGCAATATATTTTGCAAATATCTACCAATGAAACGGGAGGAAATTGGGATTTGAAATAGTTAACAAATGAAACGTATATGGATTTGCAACTATGCTTATATGACAACAAGCTAGATACAATTAGCGTGTGTGGATGAGGGTGATTCAAAACCAATAATGTACGAGTAATATTTCATAGGCAATTTTTTCTTCCTATTAACAATTTAAACGGTTGCTTATGAATTTATGTTTCAATGAAATGCCCTTCTAAACCTGACGGAGTACTCCGATTAATTTACAGTTAGCTGAAAATTACTCTCAAATTTATAACCACCAAGTCCCAGAACCGCAATAGATAATTCTAGTTTAACATTCATTGCCCTACAATTAAATAGATTATAATTGCAAAATCACTCCGGGTAATTCAAGGGAAAAGTTATATAATCTACTTTCATGTATCGGAAAAAACAGTATTCCGAGAGTAATAACGCCTGTACGTTTGTAAGAGAGAGAAAAAAGGAGAGAGTAACGACATCTTTTTTAGAAAATGATTTTAGTTACAAATCGTATTTAGTTGGACAGCTGGAGTTACGCTCTACTTGCTCGTTGCAATTGACAAAAAGGGCATTCCCCAATCCTTCGGGTTAAACTTTTAAGTAATATCTGCGTAGTCATATAATAAAACTTGATTCAAAGATGAATCAAACCACTTTACTTTTCCACATAAACTTTTTAATTTTCACGACCCAGGTTTCGTTATAGCATAACATCATCAGGTAAAAAAACAAGTCAAGCACAGTATATTTACATATCTCTTCCCCTCCGCCCAGAGATATGCATATATACTGTGCTTGACTTGCATTTTTACCTGATGATGTTATGCTATAACGAAACCTGGGTCGTGAAAATTAAAAAAGTTTATGTGGAAAAGTAAAGTGGTTTGATTTATAAAAACGTCAGTTTGAAGATTTTCACCAAGTTACACCAGAAACTGTTTTATTCAAAGATGAATTTAATTAATTTGACATGACGACCCCGCTCTTACGTAATACGTGGTGTGAATTATATCGTTAGTCTGTGGTCAAAATAGCTTTGCATACATTTCTATACGATGCGATTTTCACTGAATTTTGCGCATGAATACATTCAAAAACTTCCATAAAATACTTTTACAGTGGAAATGACAAAATACTATTTAAACATAAAAGCACACGGCTTACTAAGGTGTTGCTATCCCTATTCCTTATATTTATTTCCATGAGAATGAATATATAAAAATATACGTACAATACATACGCCCTTATGCATTGACTGTGAATTGTACATCTTTGTTCAGAAGTACGCTCCCAAATCACTAGAAGATGGGTTAATTAAAGATGAAAGCATGATAGGTAAAGACGATCGGGGTCCGCAGATATTAGAAACGAATTCGAGAGAGCCGTGGCGGACCTGAGATACAGCAAGGCACCAGGAGTTCACAAAATAAACGGAAACTAATCAAGGCACTCAGGGTGATAGCGAAGAATGCCCTCTATGGAATAATCAAAGATAGCTTCGACTGCGGATAGATACCAGAAGACTTTGAGAAAAGTATAAGGATTGCAATACTGAAGAAACCGAAAATAGATAACTGCGAAGAACACAGAACATTGAGCCTGATGAATCAAGCATCAAAAGTCCTTACTCGGATAATTAGCGGAGGAATAGAAGGAAGGACAAGAGGACACCTCTCAGAAAACCAGTTCGGATTCAGAAAAAACCGAGGAGCAAGAGAGGCAATTCTCAGCTTGAGAGTTCTGACCGAAAAAATGAAACAGGTAAATAAACCAAAAACGTGGTATTCGTGAACTTATACCTGGAACAGGCATTAAAAGAAACACAAGAACTGTGTATTAGAGGAGTCAAGATAAATAGAGATGAAATCAACATGATCCGGTTCGCAGATGACATCGCAGTCGTGGCGGAAACGCGAGAGGACCTGCAAGCAACTCTAAGTGCTATGGATCAAGTACTGTGGGAATATAATATGAACATCAACAAGAAGAAAACTAAAAACCTTGTGTGCGGAAGAGAGAAGCTGAATGCAGATATCAAAATTCGAGGGGTGAAACTATAGAAAGTGGAATCCTTAATCTACCTGGGCAGTAGCATAACATGGGATGGAAGAAGTTCGACCGACATCAAGCGAAGAATAGCCCAAACTAAGAATTCGAATTCATGAAGAAGAGGCAATTACTATGTTCAAAGAACCTTAGGCTGGAAACAAGGAAACAATTCGTCAAGACTTTCGTGTGGAGCATGGCGCTCTATGGTTCAGAGATTTGGAACATTGGAAAAGTGGACCAGCGAGGAATAGAAGCCTTTCAAACATGGTGCTGGAGGAGAATGATGAAGATTAAATAGACAGACAAAGTAAAGAATGAGGAAGTATATAGAAGAGCAGAAGAGGATAGGGATATGTGGAGAACTCTACGGCAAAGAAGAAATAGATGGATTAGACACATACTGAGGCACAATAGATTGATTAGGAACATAATAGAAGGAAAGATTCCAAGAGATATGTACATAGGACAAATTAACGAGGGCGTAAAACAGAGAAGTATCATGAATTGAGGGAATTGGCATTAAATAGAGTAGAATGAAGGAATGCAGTAAACCAATCGTAGGATTGAAATACTGATTTCATATATTCCTTCCCCCTCTTGAGAAAGGTGGTTAGACCACCGAAAATTCGATATTCAGTGAGTTTCTCTTTTATACTATATGTGTTTCTGTGTTTTTGTCTTTGTCTACTAGAGCTAATTTCGTTTACATTATATATATATATATATAATATGTATATATATACACACTCCAGCTTCCGAAAATCCACACAACTTGGGTGAATCCGAAATAACAGTGTGTAAAACTGTGCTTACTCCTCCCCACGTTATTGCATGGAAGTGGACTGTATTTATGCTAAGCAAAGCATAAATTTCAACCAAATGCAGTGTTGAGGCATTTGTGATGTGCTCGCGGTAAAAACATTGGAAAGAGCGAGTGATGAAGATGTGGGTCATGAGAAAATATGGATTGGATGCACTTGTAGTAGAAGGGTATGAAAGAGGTGTACTCCGCTAGTTTGGTCATGTTGAGAGATTGGATAAAAATGCGGATGAGGGAATCATCAAACGTACGTTTATGAAAGGAGAGGTTAGGGTGGGTGATGGCACTCATGGATATTATCAAGACGAGGAATATCAGAACTCTCCAGGATAAGAGCGCAAGTGCGGAAAATATATTAATGTGACAGAGACGAAAGAATTGGCCAAATATAGTATACAGTATAGAAGAAATTATTAGAAGGAAAAATCATACTTGGGAATGAACCCAATTAAGTGGGAATGATAGGAGAGGTCCGTCGCACCCCTTACTTAGTCCAAAGACGGGAGTATAGTTCACACATCAGGAGGGCAGTTCCTTCCCTAGGCTACCCGCCAATGGTTTCCATGGAAGATGTGATTTCCGAAAAATCACATGACTTGGGTGAACTCGAAGGTATCCAGAGAAGTCACCCGGATTCGAATCCGGGTCCTCCGCTAAGTATCCCATCGCTCTATCCTCCGGACCACCGCTCTTTTTCAAAAGGAACAATTTCCATGAAATAACTTCAAACGAAGCTTTAATTTTTCAACCTAGAAAAATGAACGGCGTGAATGGTATGAACGGAATTATTTGACGGAATCCACCGCCGGTATCCCTTTTATTCAAATCATCATTGTAAACCATTCAAAGACGAATGTTATTTCTGATATTGGGGCGCATAGGGTTTCCAAGTGAAACCCTTGATTATCTAACGGTGAAATACCCGAGAGAGCAGTAAAGAACTGTATATCCTCGCACCCTGGCGTGCGAGGAGGGGAGCTTTTTTTTATCTCCATCCCATCTTGAATCCCCACCCTCTTATCACTTCTCGCTACGTGGCATACGCGCCTGGATTACCACCTACTCAAGGCCACCTCCACATATGTAATACGTGGATGTGGTCGCAACTGTATATAAAAATACATACGCACGCAATGCTTTGCCCATTAACCCCGGAGAGGTTTTCGCTCTGGTGGAAAGGTGATCGCAAAGTGGAGTTCACATCGAACGACACAGATGTGGGAACGGTACTCTCACCACCATTTACGATATTAGGAAGGGAAGAGAATGGAATGAATTCTCTCTTTCTCTCTCTCACTGCTCCATAACACACCCCCGAATCAAGAAAGGTTACCATGAAAAACCACTCAATTTGAAAGCACTTAGGTAAAATATACCTGGGCATTTAAAGAGGAAAGGAGACAACGGGAATATTAAGGAATCATTGATAACTAGAAGTATAATCAGAGAATCAAGGAAATTATTTGCAAAGTTTTCCATGCAGAGAATCAATTCGTATGAATGTGAAACTTTCACTCTCCAAAAGAGAAACGATTAGAAAGTATTGAAACATAGGAGATGCGACTAAATATGGACAGACAGCCATAGGAGAAAGGATGATGTAAAACCACCCTTAAAAAGGCGGCGTTTGGGAGATAGTAATATCAATAACAGTCCAAGTAATTTCAGATCCGTTGTTTTAACATTTGCGTAGTTTAAAATCTAACAAAATCACATTATTAGCGACATTATGATCTTCCTTGACATTAGGAGCATATCTTTTCCGTATCAAACAAAAGTTTAGGAAAAGCAGATCATGCGAAACGCAATTGGATCTTTTGATTCCAAATATCAAGAAATTTAGGAAAGGGAATAGACAAGTAGATGTCTTTTTAAGAATTAGATAAAGTCCAGAGGAAATCTGCCATATTCGTTAAAAATATTTATGATAAAAACACAAGTGTAACAGGTTTCTTAGGGGATTTAGGTTGGGAGCCCCTTGAAATACGAAGAGAACAAGCGAGACTTAAACTTTTACAAAGATTCAGAACCAGCGAGTTTAAAGATGACACAAAAGGAATTATAATGGCCCCAAAATACTTAGGTAGATCAGACCACTCGGATAAAATAAGGGAGATAGGTTCCAATACAGATAGATTCAAATACTTATTCTTTCCCAGAACAATCAGAAATCATAATAGTAAGAAACCGAAGTCCCTTTAGAAATATTAAAAACATTGAAGTTGCAAGTCGGAAAAAAATTAAAAATTCAAAGATTGTGTATATTTGTTGGTAGTTTGTGGGTTTGCATGTGTGTGGGGTGAAAGGGTTCTTGCGTGAATGTTTACCATGCTTGGTTTGTGGATTATAAATTTGTGGCTTCTGCATGCGGTTTTTATTTTTTTGTAACTTACGGGTGGTGCCCTAACACCCCCCGCCACACGCCTTTGCGGCGGCTTGCGGGGCATTGAGTAGATGTAGATGTAGTTTTTAGATTTCAAGAAAACCTTCGACAAGGTAATTTTTAAAAAAATCTGATACACAAACTGAAAATTTATGGCATTAATGAGAAAGTGGTCAACTGGATTAGGAACTTCTTATCTCATCGTAGACAAACAGTGGTCGTGATTGGTTGAGCTAATTCAGACGATGGGGTTTAAAATAAAACATAATTAAATATTTGAGTAAAAAATGAGGAACCAGGCTTAAAATATATTGAATCTAACTAAGTAATTATAACAGATAAAATTCAGTGGTGTCAAACTAATATCAAATATTTCATGAGGAATACATCACATGAACATTTGGGACAACCTGAAAGAAGCTAGGCTTTATCAGACGATCCGTAGAAAAATTCAATGGAAAGGTAAGAGAGAAAGGCGTTATTTTACTTTTGATACACCACGTTTGGAATACGCGACAATGGTTTGGGATCCATCGAAAAGAGCGTTAATTCAATAACTGGTAAATGTTCAGGGAATATCCAATAGATTTATTCAAAATTTTATGTCACGAGAAGAGAGTAAGCGTGACGGGATTATTGGAGGAATTAGGATGGGAGCCCCTTGATTCATGAAGAGAGTAGGTGGGAGTTAGACTATTAGAAAGGTGTAGGACGATATTAGGTAATTAGCTGAAAGATATTATGAGGAGAAGCACTTGCCACGTCAATTCTATTAACCCGATCTGAACGGAAGCAGGAGGATCAAGATAAAGTGAAAAGAAGACCTACCTGAAAGCACTTTTAATGATGATATTGAAAGGGGAATTATTACTTATCGGCATATCCGACCACACTGATAAAATATGATATGTAGGATTCAGAATTCGCAGGTATGAATAATATTTCCCCTTTCACATTTCGTGACCACAAAATTAGCAAGGTTAAGTTTCTCCATTATCTGCGATCAAGAAATCAAATTGTTATATGAAATTTTTATAATCTGATATCATTCAGCTCGTAACTACTGAGGTGGACGCAATATTTTAGTAATGTCTTTGACACTTCCACGCCGTATAAACTACTTTTATCTTGTAAATATAACGTCAACTTCAAATTTTAATCAATCAATTATGCGGACAAAAAGTTAATGGTTACTTTTCTTTTCTGTCCATAATAGCTTCCATGCCCACTATAAACTTGTTTTTGTAGATTGTGACTGTAGATTTTATTTCGGTAATACGTGATCTTACATCTCAATATTAAAAACTATTAAATGTAATAGAATACTCCTATCCCTTTTCTTTATATCTATTTCCATGTGAATGAATACATATATATAGTATATATATATATATATATATATACACTTTTTTGGAAAACCCACAAACGTGTAATGTAAATTCACTGATAGTCATAACAAACACAGAAACCAAAACACAAAAGAGGAAAAACTCACTGGTTCTCGAATTTTCGGTGGTCCAACCACCTTTCTCAAGAGGAATTAGGAACAGAACGAAAATTCGAGAACCAGTGAGTTTTTCCTCTTTTGTGTTTTGGTTTCTGTGTTTGTTATGACTATCAGTATATACATATATATATATATATATATATTCATTCACATAGAAATAGAGATAAGGAAAAGGGAAAGGAACACACGTAAAGGATGAACACAGGAGGGATGGGGAAGGCGGAATCAAGCAGACCACTAATGTAATATATATATATATATATATATATATATATATATATATATATATACATATATATAAATATATAATGCATAAATATATATAAATATATAATGCATAAATATATATAAATATATAATGCATAAATATAAACATAATATATACATAATAATAAGAAAATAATAAACATAAATATACCCCTTGTATACCCTTATGCATTGACTGTGAATGGTAGCTCTTTGTTCAGAAAGTTTCCCTTCGGAAGCGCCAAAATCTACAAATCCTGTATGCTCGCAAACCTACGCGCTCGAGTATGTCAATGGTCTGTAACCTTTTCTCATCTCCCGTGGATCTGTAAAGTTCTGAGCATTTTCCCTTCATCGGCCCCTATGATTGACTCAACATTGTTACAGGAGCAGGCCTTTTATGGTCCGACACTCGGCTAACAGAAGTGAAATCCTATGCGGGGTGATACATTCCATGAGCAATAGGTGGCCGAACTCCCGAGTTATTACATCTGAAGCCATTGAAAATAAAGCCTTTTAAGATAATTAGGGGTTCATTCCATTGTAAAATATTTTGGAATTTTTTCACGTACGGCAACAATGCTTATCGTAATTTGGGTCTGACGTTACTCCTCACTTATCTCATAATAATTATTCTGCCCAAGAGCGCTAAAGTCTCATTAAAGGCTAATTTTACTCTCGGGAAAAAGCAACATCATAAAAATTTTCTTCCTTTTACAACAATTTGGATAAAATTAATATTTTAAAGTAATTAAAGATTAAATTTTAATGTATGGAGAATTTAAAAGCCCAAATCATAAAGCTTGGGTGAAACTGACGGTGCTCAGAACCGGGAATTGAAGCCGAGCCTTCAAATCAACGTTCTAAGTTCAACGCTCAACCCCTGTGACTATCACGTCTCACATATTATTGACATGTTGTTGTCAATAACGTTAATGAGCTCAATATTTTCAATTATCCTATTCAATTTTACAAAGGGGATCATAAGGTTATAAAAATGTAATTTGGTGTATAATTCATATTGAATTTTATCAATATTGGAAATAACGGATGCCTATCATCGGCAGTCACCACGAGTTCCATACGCAACTTTGAAGTATCAGGAAATGCTCGGAGCTCTCTTTGTCGCAGCTCAGACCACTTCGTTACTTTTGTCACGTGGGCATGCAGTTATAAGATTGATGTTACATCGCTATATCCCTTTGGGCCATCTTGTTAATTTTTCCAAAAAAATTGAATGATAAAATAAAACTTCGGAAGTACATAAAGAAGGTGTGGGGAAATGTCATGGGTAATAGGATCAGTACTCTCAGCGATTCTATAAAGAATGTTCAACGCCGAGATTGATAGCTTTTGTTTCCGGCGAGGTCACTAAAACTCGATTGTGCGTCAAGAAGACATTTTTTACGGAAAAAAATATAACTGAAGCATGATCAAAAAGTTAAAGCTGCATTTGCAAGCTATTTGATTCTAAAGCCTATATATATTATATGTTGCCACATATTTTTTTCGACAGCTTTATTTCGCGATGTGTGATATGGAAATCTATAAGTATTTGATAGGCAAGCTTTAATTAAAATTACTTACATTTTTGCTCGTATTGACCAAGACTCGAAGGAGCAGGTTAGTATTTTCTAAGAAATTCTAAGAAAATTATTGATGATATTTTTCTCGATGCTTAACAATCGATAAATTCTGTTTGATTGGTGATTTAAACTGCCCATTTCTGTCTTAAATTCGGTAAGGATCTTTGACTCTACCGGATTTATGTTCACACTTTAATGGAGCGCAGAACATTTACTGCTAAATTGCAGTTTTTGAACGCCAACCAGATGAAGAATCAGTCCTCGGTTGAGGGCTTACTAGTGTAATTAATGATTTCAGGAATCATTTTGTGGAACCGTATTGCAAGAAGGTAGTAATAATAATAGCGTAGCCCACAAAAGAAAAACTATTTACGACTCCCATTTCAGTTATTAATTCACTCTCAAGATATGGAGTCACAAAAGACAGCTAGAGGGTAATTAATGGCAATAGGGTGGAGGATTGATGGATGGTGAAGGAGGAGTGAGAATTAAGACGACAGTGGTGCAGCAAGGAAGGACAAGTGCCTTGACAGATAACGATCTGCGGCAGTCGGAAGAAAATTAAATATGGAAAATTAACGGAAATTTTCTGCGAATGGATTTCGGGTCAAATGGCGGCCATTGCCAACGCATTTCAACAGTACACTATTATTTACTTCTCGAGTCAAAGTCAATGGCGTGCAAAATTCGACAACAATGGAATCCTTTCCAATTAAAACGCACAGCGCGAAATTTGACAACAATGGAATCCTTTCCAATTAAAACGCAGCACAGATCGAAAAGTTTTTCAATAAACACCCAAGAGGTTTATGAGATTTCTTTAAGAAAAATACCAAATCTCCAGATGGAGAATGAGTTTGAAGGAAGGGATAAAATAAGAATAGCAAATGGGAGTGGGAAATGATTTTTCATTCGTTTGGAGTTATCGTATTTTTTCGGCGATTAAAGTTTCCAATAAACTTAAGAAGTCAAATTTAGTTGCCACAGCGGAGTCTAATGTTTAAATTTAATTATTCAACGCAAGTTTGTTTCAACTAATTCCAAATGAAACCATTCTAATGCTCCATGAACGTTATAGCTTTTATCTCTTTTAATTTAAAAGTGGATGTGAAGATGATTACAAGACCTAAGGACAAGATAAACTTAAGGGAATTTAATCTGGCAATCTGTGTGAACGATGACTGTAGGAATCGACAGACTTAGAACTTAATATTCTAAATGCTTCTGTCCACGATTTAACTATCTTTTTTTAGTATTTTGACGCTATCGTATCTACATAGTACCCTGAAAGTCAGCGCTAGGGTATGAAGCAAGAAGGAGAACACCAGGCATGAGGTACCAAAAATTAAGTTTTTCCTAATTGTCAGCTACCATAAAGGTGTAAAATAATTCAAAACATGTATATGCATAAATATATATATATATATATATATATATATATATATATATATATATATATATATATATATATATATATATATATATATATATATATATGGCCGTGTGTCGTGCCCGGCAGCGGGGGAGGCAAGGCTTCCGCGGTCGTCATCCCACGAAATCCTTGCGGGGGAGAGATAACAGCAGCAGGACAGAAGACGCAGAAGAAGAGGAAAGTAGTTAGAATAGGAACATGGAACGTCAGGACAATGTTGAGGACAGGAAAATTAGAAAATATTAAGCGAGAGATGGAAAGAGGTAACATAGATGTTGTAGGTCTCTGCGAGGTGAGATGGAAGGATAGCGGGGGTTACTGGAGTGACAATTATAGAGTGATATACAGCGGCGGGGACGAGAGCCAACGAGGGGTTGCCGTAATATTAAATAAAGGGGTGGGAAGAAGCGTAGTCAACATAGAGCAAGCACTGATAGAATTTTACTCGTAGAGATTAGGGGAAATCGTAAAATCGGTTAGGTTTGCTGATGACCAAGCATTAGTTGCTCAGTCAGCCAAGGGGTTGCAAGCATTGCTGAGTGAATTGGAGGTTCAGTGCGATAAATATGGGATGAGAATCAACGTTATTAAACAAAGGTTATGCGATTTTCCAGAAAGAAAAAGGCTAAGCTAAATATTAAAATAGGAGGGGAATAAATAGAGCAGGTAGAGCAATTTACATATCTCGGAAGTGTTTTGGACCAATACGGTCAAAGTGGTAGGGACGTAAGGAGAAGAATTGCGCTAGGCAAGGAGGCTTTCTCAAGGAGGAGGGAGTTGATGACGGGGACGTTGACTAGAGATGTTAAGACAAGACTCGTAAAAACTCTGATATGGAGCGTAGCTATGCACGGTGCGGAAACGTGGTCACTGAAGCAGGAGGATAGACGTAGATTGGAGGCTTTTGAAATGTGGGTGTGGAGAAGAATGGAGAAGGTGAAATGGACCGAAAGGAAACGAAATGAGGAAGTACTGGAGATGGTGGGTGAGGAGAGGGGTTTGTTGAGAGAAATCCTATGGAGGCAGGAAAAATGGATGAAAGGCGTATTGAGCGGTAGTGGAATGTTGAAGAGGGTAATAGAGGGGAGAATGTTGGGCAAGCGAGGTAAGGGCAGGAACAGGATAGGGATGTTGGACGGGATGAAGGGAGGGAAGAAGTACACCGAGATGAAGAGGGACCTGATATAGATTAGTTTGCTAGGTGGGGAGCCACAAAATGTTTATTTGATAGTTGTGTCCATCCAAAAACCTACCTTAAACGGTAGATTACCTAATAATAATAATTATATATATATTTATATTTATATATTTAAGAGGCATATTCTTAAAGTAAGTACCGTTTGCTTATATTTAAATATTGGCGCTTCAGAACACAGTTTTGCTCCTGCAGCGCCATCTACTGATTCATTGAGAAGCTATAGCAGCATATGCTTTGTTTCAGAAGTCGTTTGCTTGTCCGTGCATGCAAACAACAATGTCCACGACAATCGTTGATCCCGCCAGCTGTGAAGTGCGTTCTGTCATACGATTCTTGTATGCAAAAGGATTGTCGGCTGCTGAAATTCATCGGGAATTATGCCTAGTTTATAAACCTACAGTTATGAGTGAAGGAAAGATTAGACAATGGTGCTGTGATTTTAAAAATGAACGAAAAAATGTCCATGACGAAGAGCGAAGTGGTAGGCCCAGTATTCTGACAGATGAAATTGTTTCGCAAGTGGAACAAAAACTGCGATGTGATCGTCGATTGACAATTAATGGCCTGGCTGAACAATTTCCTCAACTTGGACGCACTACTGTCTACAATATTGTTACGGAAAACCTAGGATACCACACATTGCGTGCAAGGTGGGTACCGAAAATTCTCACCGACCACCACAAAGAGCAAAGAATGTCCAGTGGACGAGAGTTTTTGGGTCGTTGGGAACTCTTTAAACCACCCACCGTACAGTCCTGACCTTACACCCAGCGACTACTTCCTCTTCTTGAACTTGAAACAGTGGTTCGGTGGACAACGTTTCGAAACCGAAGTGGAACTCACGAATGGCGTTGTCGATTGGTTCAACCCTCAGGCGGCGAATTTCTATGCAGAGGGGTTAAAGAAGCTGGTGCAGCGGTACGAAAAATGCTTAGAAGTGAACGACGATTATGTAGATAAGTGAAGTAGGTTTGTAGCTAACTAAAAGTGCCAATAAAATGTGTTTCATATGAGTATATTTTTTCCTGTGACCAAACGGGCCTTACTTTATGAACACGCCTCGTATATATATATATATATATATATATATATATATATATATATATATATATATATATATATATATATATATATATATACAACGAAATTTGATGAAATAATGACAACATACTAGGCAAATTAGATGGAAAAAAGAAAAATACTTTTTCACTCGAGTGCCATCGCTAAAAATTCTCCCGGTTCTTTATCATTCGTGAAAGAAATGATTTCTATGTTTCTGTTCTACACTTGATTCTTCTAATCTTAATTACCATGATCTCTCCTACCAAAGTAAGATAGGGAGCAATACACGCTTTCAACATCAATAAAGAGACCTACTTCCCGTGAGTCCCTTACATCACTAAAGTTGAGAGTTTTGCCCGATGCTGAAATGTCGAAAGGCATCTGTAACTGTAAAAAAATGAACTGTAGACGGTGGGAGTATTTCAAATTTTAGTAATAGCATGAATCAACTGTCCTTATATATAATATATGTATATATATATATCGCTTGAAAATAAGAATTTTTCGTGGGTATAGTGTTCGGTTTCATAAACCACGCCTCTTTTCCAATTTCCTTTTCGGCTGACGAAGATTGCACCTTGTCTTCTGTCCCGACGTTTAATTTCTTCCCCCAAAACTCTCGACTTTTCTTCTAACCACCAACCCACCCTCCCCTTCTTTCAAATTCCACCCCTGGGGGTCACCATCCATTTCCAATTTCTCGCCTTTCTCTTACGAAAATTATTACCCAACCATGCCACTCGAGAATGGCATAAGAGTCGAAACCCAGCAAGGGGAATATATTTTTTGCAAAAACCATATCATAAACGTTTTTTTCCTTCTCTCACATCTGCGCGTATTCTACCTAGTCGGCCGCAAGTCGGGAGCGCGTGTGGCAGTGGGTGTTCTCACTCGGCGTTTAAAGGGAATGCTTCTGGCCCGATTTTAAAGGGGATGTAATTTAATGACCGCAAACAGGCTTCTTTTGCACATCTCCGTCCTACATAGAACGTCGTTCCGTTTATTTTTCTAGCTAAGTAAACAAGTGAATTAGGTGTGCGCGGGAACGGGAAGTTTTGTAGTGCGTGAAATTAGTTCACGACGGAATGACCCCCAGAGGAGACTACGGTAGGTATTCATGATGCTGGGCTCGTTAAAGCGGATGTTCTTTTAATATAATTTGTACTACATGTGTGCATGTATATGTATATATATATATATAAATATACATACGTGCATATTTATATTATTGTAAGGTAATCTACCGGTTACGGTAGGTTTTTGGATGGACGGATATATATATATATTACATATATACATATACATATATAATTACATATATATACATATATATGTATATATATATATATATATATTTATATATGTATGTGTGTGTGTGCTTGGGTGTTGACAAAATAATGGTGAACATTTGCGGGAAATACTTTTTTCGGAATACATGGAAAACTTTAGTGCTGCCTTGAATCACCCGAATGGATAAGTAAAACCTCATTAAAATTATTTTATTAATTTAAATATTCATCATTGAATATCCATGAAATCTGCGGTTACGGACGCAACCACTACAATTCTCACGAAGCTTGAAACTAAGGAGCGAGCAGTCCCAGTAAGGTTATTAATAATGCAACACAATGCGTGAATAAAACTGTAGGTTCTTCGGTCTGAATCAATGAAAGGGTTGAAATAATAGTACTGGATTGGTCTGTTAAGTTATTACTTCATCTGGCATAAAATACAAAAAAACAATCATTAAATTACAACGATATTACTAGTACTAAACTAAATATCGGTGCGAAAAATTGCATTATCTGGTTAAGGGTACACAATTTTGAATTTTTTAAATGTATATGGTGGACGTTGATATCGTTATAGAGGTATATGCGGCTCTGAAACTTGGTCTTGAGAGAAGACGATGCGCAGAGGGAAAATGTTTGAGATATTGATGTGAAGAAGGATAAAAAAATGAAAGAGTTGGAAAAAAACAAGGAAAGAGTACTGCGCATGATTTGGGAAGGGAGAAGGTTTTTGAAAGAAAGTCAGAAGGGGGAAAAGTGGCGTTTTGAGTGGCAATCAAAATTTGGAAAATGTTGGTAAAGGGGAGAATGCTAAGTGTACGACATAGAGAGAAAAAGATAAGAGACATGTTGGACGGGATGAAGGGAGGGAGAAGGCATGCGGATTATGAAGAATGATGTGCTGCAATTTTAGGTAATGAGTTGTCAGTATCGCGGTAGGCAAGGCTCAGAAGTGCAGCCTGGTTTAGGAATGTAAAAAGATGAATTTAAAAGTATGAGTAATATAAAAAACACAGTTTAAAACCCGAAGATCGGTTTGGTAGTTGATGGTAGGGTTCACCCAATACTAAGCCCTACTATACCGTGTGTGAAAATCACATATCATGGTAGGGGGGCGAGTTGGTTTCCCTGTGTCGACTATGGTTCCCTAGGAAGATCTGGTACCCAAAGAATTACAGAAATTAGATGAAGCTGAGGGTGCTCAGAATCGAACCAAGCTCGGATCCTTCAGTCAGTAGTTTAACGTCATACACCTGGACTAACGCATCTCGAGCTATGCACTACCCTTAATAATGTTCGTGAATCTCGTTTTGCCAGCTTGGTTGACCTAAGTAAATTTTACTAACGATATTGTAAAATTAAACATAATAAGGTTAGTATGAGAAGAACTATTGCTGAAATGGATCGGTGAGAGGTCAAGGGTCACCTCCTGCAAAATGCTTCGTGAAAAGTGGCGCTTTCAAAGGGATTTATGCAGTTATAACGCGTCGTATTTCGTGTAACCACCCTGGGTTATTTTTATTCCCTCACCCCTTGAGGGAGGTGCCAAAATGAGAGGGGGGTAAAGGTTTAGGGTCTTCTTCACCGGGAGAAGGTCCATCCCCAAATTTGCGGCTGCCCATGGGGTGAGGTGAGGGCACGAGCGCGCTCAAAAGCGCCGGCCAGCGTCGGAGGGCGCTGGGCACGTTTGGCAGTCAGCCACTGGGTTGGAACTGCGCGCGCATGGCGGAGCACGCCGCGGCATGGGGGGGAATGGTCGTCGGGGGAGTAAGAGTTTTCGGGCCGTTTTCCCCCACAACCCCTCAGCCGGACATCCTCGCCCATCCGTCAAATGCAAGAGAACCGGGAGGGGGAACTATGCGACATTTCCGGAAGATTTAATTAAAAAAAATTAAATTTATGTTACATGCAGTGAGTTCTGCAAAAATCCTAAGCTTCTCCTTAGGTGGGTTAATGTGTAGGTGGTTATCGCATGGTCTTAGTAGTATAGTATTAGAATTTTTAGTACCCTGTAAGCCACCGCTAGTATGTGACACATCAGACTAATTTTGACCTGAATACTATGTTTTCCTATGGCGCGGTCGGACAACGTTATTCTGATATCTTATCGTTCGTGGGAAAAATTAAATCGTAAATAAATCTGTTCTACGTTCAAATTCTCTAATTTTATTGACATTGTCTCTTTCACCGTGGGATGGTTGAACTAATAACACATTTTATATATCATTGCTGAAAAGTTATCCTTCCAATTTATGAAAGAGGTTTATGTATTCAGGAGGTTAAACTTTGCTCCATGAGTTATTCCCCGCCTAGCTCCCCTAATAATTGTGATACGCCACTCTGATACTCATAACACTATTTAAAAATCTAGCTCCTCTACGCTGCACGCGATCCAATTCGGTAATAATCCCACTCTATGAGGATCCCAAATGCTAGCAGCATATTCTAAATGAAGCGTAACGAACCAAAGATTACATTTTTCTTTAGTCTTTTCATCACAAATTTCAAGAAACTGTAATAATAACTTTAACGGAGTCACCCGCTATGTGTGCATTATAATGCAACCATTTCAGAGAGTAAAAATCATTCGCCTTGACCGGGATTCGAACCCGGATCCCTCGATATCCGGCCGAGTGCTTTAACCACTTGAGCTACCGAGACGTAAAAGCCCCCAAAATTTCAGAGTGTAAGAGGACGTCTCGGTAGCTTAAGTGGTTAAAGCACTCGGCCGGATATCGAGGGATCCGGGTTCGAATCCCGGTCAAGGCGAATGATTTTTACTCTCTGAAATGGTTGTATTCTTTTCATCACATTTACCCAAAGCGCGAAAGTGCCCGCGATAAAAGAATAAAACTACTGAGCAAATGGTCACATTGCATTTGAAATCCAACCGATCATGATTTCGTCAACTGATGTCAAGGTTTATTTCCCTTGGAAAATTTACTTAGTGGTTTCATTATTTTGATTTCAGAAGTTTTCGTAAAGGTAAGACAAACGGATCTTGGTTCAAAGTGGAATTCATTACATCGTTTATAGAAAAAATAATGAGCTCATTAATTCATACGACTTTCCTGCACCGATGGTTACATTAGATGCAAAAAAAAAGTTATTAAAAATTTTAAATAAAATATAACAAAATTGAAATGCTCTCACTCATCAGCGAATTTTACAATTTCTAATCACTTTCATCGGTATTATTAACGGTAGATAATATGCTGAGATGGAAACGCACAAACGCAAATTCAATTGTGATAGTGCAAAGTGGGTGCTTTATAGCACGTGCGCTGGTATGAATATGGCCGACCGACGTATTTCACTCTACAAAATTTCAAAGAGGCCCACACCCAGCCTCGCCCTTGTGGCGTTGTGGTGGCCGCTCCTGTTTCGGGGTGTTGTATTATTTGCATGCTTAGCTATGCGGTCAGTGAGGAGGGCGGTGTTTTCAAGGTTACGCGCCGACAAAGGGTCAATGCGGGGGTGGTCCATTCAGTTTATCAATACTCGTATAATGGCGTGTACGCAACGTGTGCGCCAAACCAGATTTCGTGAGATGCTCACTTTCGAGAGGGCCGGAATTTCGGGATACTCAAAAGGGCAGAGGTAATCCCAATTTAAATTTTCAGTGAAAACTTAAATTAGAACGTAGGGATATATGGGTCATCCCATGAAACTTCGAACCAAGGCTTACCATTGACCTCTCAGACAGCTAAGGAAATCATCCAGGGTGCTATATAACTCAAAAGAGGATAGAAAACCGTAAGTAAAAACTTCGCAAGTTTTTATAATCAACCCTCCCCCCTACTATACCCTGGTGATGTATTGTAGAGTGCCATGTAGATAGATTAGCAGCCAACGTAGGCCTATTTTTATAAGGAAGATTTTTCACTGAGACGAAATCCTTACTTTAGATGTAACCGTATGTTTTGGTCGAATTGGGGAAACTTTTCTTCACCGACTCACATCCGACCCAGTCTCTTTAGAAAAAATTAGATTTTGACACAACAATTTACACGCTATTCTAATATATTAAATAACTTAGTTAAAAACATTTCGGCAGTTTGACACGTTTTAATTTTGAAATACTCCACTGTTAAAACGACGCAATTTTTATCTGGCTTACTTTCCTTATTGTTTCCTTTTCGTTACTCAGCGTGTCTTTAAGGAGACGAAGTCAAGGTTGATGTAACCTCGAAAAAATTCTCGCACAGAGAAATAACTTTCCCTTGAAACTTGCTGGTCACCACTATAGAAATTACTGAGGACTAAGGCTATTTCATAGTTAAACTGGTGAATGCAAGTCAAAGTACCTTTCTCGTCTTCCTAACAGAGTTAGAGATTTCAATTCGTTGACCCGTATCGACGATTTTCCTTGAGAATTAAAATAGTACCAAAATTGTCCACAGCATTCCACATAATGTTCAATCTTCTTGCTATGAAAGATTAACATAACCTCCTTTCTCAGACTTTTTCAGAGCAACAACATCTAGAACCGAAGATAATGGGAAGTAATCATTTACTTGTGGATGAATCCTGGAGAAGTACAGTTGAAAATATAAAGGAAGAGATATTATTTTGCAAAGGGCTATCCTCCATTCACTCTCCTTTAACTTCAATCCTAGAACATACTATATTATCATTATCGGAGATCTACACGCCAAATTAGAAGTTTGCCGAAAAGATAATTAATAGACAATTTACAAAGATTGTTTCATGCGACCTAAACTTGAATCCTATTCAATTGCTCAAGCAAAACGTCGACGAGGCTTTGCGATTTTACCCTGATATCTGCGTACTTAAAAGCATCATTTCGATTAATTTCTATGGCCACATTTTTGGAGTTCAATTGGTTAACTTATATTTTTAGTATTATTAGTACCCTATAAGCCACCACCAGGGTGTTTGGCAGGTGGTGAATACACACCAGACTAATTTCGACCCGAATATTTTTAGCCCCCACAATATATTAACACAGAAAAAAAAGATATAATTACACAAATTCCTACTAGAAAGAAAATAACGCCGCATTTTGATTTTTGACAAATTAGGAGAGCCCGATAAGAGCCATATTTTACCATAATTTTGGGAATATTACACGATCTTAGGACCAGATAAATATTTGCAACAACAGGAGTTTTACTGTATGGGAGCGAAAATTAGAACAAAATTAGGTCATAAGGGAGGGAAACAAGGAGGTAAGAGAAACACTGGAGGTAAGAGAAGAATGGATGCGTTTCAGATTAAGTGTCAAGATACTGAGGATCCCACGGTTAGAGAGGACTACAAACATGGTTCAGAAACGAATGAAAGAGGAGCTCAGTCGACAAAAAATTCGGATGAAATGAAGATACTCATATTTAGGATCCATACTACGACAGAGGCAAATTTCACACACCATACGATCTCTTAGAAGGGAACAGGCGGGAGGGAACAATTTGAGAGTAACGAAGACCTAACTCGGAAATGAAATGACTAGAGGAGAATAATCACCTTACTTAGAAAACTTACTGCAATAAAATATTAGAATGAAAGACAGATAATGTTGGTGAGGGCTTTGCTCGATTGCACGCACATAAAATTCTGAATGAAAACATATACATATATTGACTCAACATTTAATTAACTTGTCGCCGATATAGCTAAGTACAGCTAAAAGGAGCTACAGCTGTCTACGTCCTTTCAAAAACAAAATCAACTCTCCCCACCCTTCATTAATTTCATCTTTGGGAATAGGAATTATTTAAAATGGATCTTACGGGGTGTATGTTTAGTCACTGAGGTATCAAGATATTGGTCAGTGTTTTCTCCTTTTTTCGTCTTGCGTACACAACTTCCACTTTACCGTTCGCCGGATGGGCCGTTAAATAATGTTGAACCAGGAGAGGTCTGTTTCTGAGGCGGTGTTCCCCTCTTCTCTTTTCTTCCCCCCTGAAGCCCTTGCATACAGCTACAGACTACCCTACCACCAAGGCGTTTCACGCCACGTTCATGAAATAATTCTCCGTGACTGACAAAAAATTGGTTGGAAAAACTAAGAATCCCATGTTTAGTAAAATTGACGCACTGGTACTCCCATTTCATTATTTGATATTATAATTGAGTACAAAAGTTACGATAGAATCATTAGTTAGCAGTCTAGAGCATTATATATCTTACTCGTACTTAGCAATGGAGAAGCTGCCGCTTTAAATTTACTGCAGTTCTAAGTCGATGAAACGGAAAAGCTATTGTTACAAAATTGAAGTAAATTACGATGAAAGGTGCAATTGATTATTTCAGTGTGCAGTATGCCATTAGACATGCAATCTTTCGATTGAGGGTAATTTTTTTCTGCCAACAATTACTCAATTCCGTGGAATTCTAAAGACCTCCCTTATAAAATTTAAATATCTTTGTTCTAAATAATATTTCTTCAGACTTCATGCCAATCAAAAAGCTTTTTCTCTTCCGCCCTCTTTGTGCTTAATACAAAATTCTCTTTCAATCACGGTTTTTTAATATCCTACTCCCTTTGTCCATAGTTCCTGCCCCTTACGATTTTCCCGCGACAACTCCCGCTCTGCCGCAGGTATCTCGAACCTTTTCCTTTGTCTTCCTTTCGGACCACATTATTTTTTGCATTCTTTTACGTACCCACATTCCAAAAGTCCGCATTCTACCCCTATCCTTTTTCTCAGTGACAGACTTCGTGGACCATAAGAGGGAAGATTAAACTCCGCGCTCGAGTCTTCTCTAGTCTTTTATTTACGTGTTTGCCCATTGTCAGAGCCTATATCATTATTTCCCTCCTTTTAACGAAAGATACATTCTCCGACGCAATCTCATCCTTATAATTGCGTCATTACATTACATTCAAACATTTACATTAGTGCACCGACTTGAGTCAAACATTCACATTGTTTCCTCACTATTTTGAAGTTTAACCAAACAGTTCCAATTCATTGAGAACATCATTAATTTCATTTTTTAAAGATAAACTTTCATCATAAATTCCTTGCCTTAAGTGAGATTAGTAAGTCAAGTTGATAAACTAACAGGATTGAAATTGAACGTATCCTAAGGCGTGTAATCTTCTGAGCGTTTCCATCGGAAGAAGAGTTTTATTACTTCGTTACCTTCGCTACCACGAACCTCTGTCGTCGTGATCATGGTTAGCGACGCATTACCGAGTTCTATCACATTAGCCGCCCAAAGCAAATGGTGCGAACGACTACAGAGGTTCCGCCATTTCCAATAATAAACGCTGCAGTTACTAACGCCACACGACGAGCTTAATGAAATCCGTGGCGTGCTAAACGTCTAAGGTCTCAAGCGCGTGGTAAAGACACTCCTTCGAGGAATCTAATGTCGTTACTCGAACTTCGTCGTCGCTGGAAGGAAACTCCCAAATCGTGGGTGTGACACGCTGAATGAAACAGTGAGAGAGTAGGAGGGAGAACAGAGCTGGGAGGAGAATGCGGAGCCCGCCGTTTCATCTGAGTCTTAAGGGAGGGAAAGGGGGAGTGGTCGGGCGCCGGACGGAAGCCGTATTTGCTCAACAGATTGGAGTTTATGGCTTTAAGCGCCGCAATGTGGACGGAGTGGCTGACACGGGGGGCAAATAGAAACACGCGACGTTGGATCGATCCGTTCCCCAACCCCCCCCCCCACCCATCTTCGTGGCCGAAAAGCTAACGAATACGTTGGGGAGCGGTGCCACCACCTCAGAGTTCGACCCCCGCGCACACCAAATGGGATGATCCAATTACTTCCTCGCCGTTTCGGCGTGGGTGAGCTGCTCTCCGTACGCCCAATGCATATGACGACCTTTTGCAACAAGACATTTGTGATTACGCGTTATAATTACATTGGTATGGAGAGTGAGCGGAGATCGCCGTCTTTCTACGAGCTCGTATACGCGGCACCTACGAAACCGCTGTGAGGGTACGTTGATAGGGTGAATTTTTACTGCACATTCGCTATTCTTTTGCAAACTTAAACTTAAGATTTTGGGAACTATGGAGGCGGTTCCTGTGGAATTGCCATAATAAAGTAACCAAGGTCAAAAAACGGTTTTAAATTCACTATCATTTTAAAATCTTTCTGGGTTAGCACGCCTGGCACGGAGCAAGTTGTCAGAAGTGGTTATTGAAAATAAGAGCCGCGAACAACGAAGCGTATGTACAAGTTATTTAGTGTAATAGCCTCATGGAAAACGTAGGAGGATGACTATTTTCTCCCTTATCGTGCGTGGAAAAATGTATTTAAAAACACAAGACGTACTAAATTAACTATGATTTTTATATTTATAATATATTGTTCAGTAGTGTAGAATTTTGTTAACATATTAGAAATCGCAGGCACCACAACATTAGATAATATCGATATGTTTCAAATATTGCAAGAGAAGCTTGGTCTGTCCTTTCGCTTCTACAGTTATTTCCACTATATTCCTCTTGAAATTCTATTATCAGATGAGTAATTAAGTAAGAGCATCTGAAGATACACGCAAATGTAGATTACCGCCACTGCACCTCATCTCAATTCAAAACAAATCCTTTGCCAGGTTGACTGAAATCGAGGAAAGCTTGACAATCATTCCAAAAGTGTTTATTTTGGGGTCAGAAATTTGAAATTTAACGCGACCACCATCCAAAGATTGGTGCTCCCTGCCTCGAAGCTAAAATTTACTTATTACACTTGTGTAATGATGTATTTTTTGTAGGTACTAGGACAAACTTCATTTCTCCCAATGGCAACAATCAGCAGGTGCTATACTTTTTCATATTCCTGCCTACACAAAAGATTTCGCGAAAAGTGACGTTTATGGATACCGTGATTTTTGGCTAGGAAGGGGAAAGGGAGTTTTGTTAGTATTTTTCGTTCAAGGATGGAGATTTTTCTCTCATTATCAGGAGATTAAGTCCTGTTTTATCAGCGGAAAATACGGTTGTGATCTTGTGCTTCGTCGGAAACTACAATTACGTCCGTTTTACTCTAGTAAAACATTTCGATAGCTTTCGCTTCAATGTCTGATGGAGAGAGAGGCATTACATATTTTTTAATGGCCCATTTGGGGTAGAATATCCTTCTCACCAATATGCATATTTGTAAATTAATGCCGCTCTCATTTCCACAATGGTCATTGAATATTTGTGTCCACTTACGACTTAGTGACACTATAGTGAGTTATTCACTCGATTGTCATTTACCCAATCAGGTACAAAAATCATATCGAATCGATTTTATTTTAGGGATATCGCCAAACATGTTGTTCGTTCTCTCATATCATCAACAAGGTCCAGGTGATACGGCTATCTTCTTGCGAGATGTGCAGTCTCCGATTGGAGGGTCCTTGGATCGAGTGCTTATGATGTCCCATGTACAGGGTTCGTCCGGAAAATAAGTTTATGATGCTCATTGTCTTTTTTGACAAAAGGGGAGTCGTCCACTACGAATTTGTACCTGAACGACAAACTGTAAATGCTGCATTTTACGTTCAAGTGCTCGACAGGCTTCGAAAACGAGTCGCCCGCGTCCGGCCAGCGATCAAAAACATCTGGCGGCTGCATCACGTCAATGCGCCGTCTCACACCGCGCTTGTCGTGTCGGACTTCTTGGCCAAGCACGGCGTGGCAACGCTGCCGCACTCGCCCTACAGCTCGGACTTGGCACCACCGGACCTCTTCCTGTTCCCGAAGATAAAGAGGAGTTTGAAAGGAACGCGATATGGGACTTTGGACGCCGTCAAAGAGGCCGTGACGACGTGTCTTCGAGAGGTTCCCGATGATGCCTTCGCAGGAGCGTTCCAGGGATGGGAACGCCGCTGGAACAAGTGTATCGACTCACAAGGGTTCTATTTTGAGGAATATTAGCTTAAGATATGTAAAAGTGTAATAAATTTTTTTTTCCTGAGCTCAGTACACTTATTTTCCGGAAGAACCCTGTAGACACTCTGCCGATCGATGTTTTTCCCCAAACTGTGATATCCTGTGAAACTCCGCTCCAATCAGGACTAATGCTAGAACTCCTTCCTTTTGTGGCAAACGTCAAAGCAAATCATGGAAGAATGATGAAAGAGGCATGCACAAAATCGAAAGGAGAGAATGAAAATTTTCATAATCCGATGGAAATATTTTGATCCAAAAAAATATTCTCCGCTGCTATCTCTCTGTAATTCTCAGTTGCTTCTATTGACTTTTTTATTTTGGGATCACCTTCGAGAGTGGGAAGTTGTTCAATTCAATGGGATCGTATTTGTCATGCTTCTCCACCGTGAAAATGACGATGAGCCATGAGCCAAGTATACAAAAGCATGGACGCTATCTCAAGTTGAGAGAACTCAACCTACCTTATGCTCGAAATCCCAAATCTGCCTCATTCAAGTGTTCAATCAAATAGGTTTTCCCACAAATGAAGATAATCAAAGATATTGCCCACCGCCATTGTTTCTAACCGAGCGCGTGGGTACATACATGCATATGTATACACGTATATATATACAAGCATATGATCAAAAGACGAAGTCTTTTACTCGAGTGTGAAACGTCATTCCAAAGAAATGAAGGCGTCTTAATATTTATTTCAGTCGCATACTCACATTTGAGTATAATTCGTGTAGGTAGCTACATAAAAACACATTTTTATACTGAAGGAGATAAAAAATTCACCATAATCAGCCGGAAAATTAGTTTGATGTGTTGATATAGCTTATCTAATAGGTACTATACCTAACAGGGTGTCAAATCCACATATCTAGGAGGGAGATGCAATCCCTTTCCTTGTACAGCCTTAAGTTTCTCAAGTAAATCTGATATAAAAATTAAATAGCCAGAGTGAAACTGAGGGCTCTCAGAGGTGTCATACGGGAATCGAACTCGGACCTTCCGGTTGGTATTCCAGCGCTTTACCCGTCGGACCATCAAGCCCCCATGAATGAAATGAATATTTTTAAAAGTGAATTTTCCCTTCTATTATGTTCCTAACTAACTCATTGTGCTTCAAGTGTGTCCAATCCATCTAGTTCTTCTTTGTCACAGAGTTCTCCTAAAGTTTCTTCTCTTCTCTATACTTCCTCGTCCCTCACTTTGTTCGTCTCTTCTCAGTATTCTCCTCCAGTAACATGTTATAAAGGTTTCTATTCTAAGCTGGTTCACTTTTCCAATGTTCCATATCTCTAAACCATGCTCCATACGAACGTTTTCTCCAACTACTTTCTTGTTTGCGACCTCAGATTCTTTGAACATAGTAGTTCCTCCTTCTTCATGAACGCCTTCTTAGCTTGAGCTATTCTTCCGACCAGGTAGATGAAGGATTCCGCATGTTCTAGTTTCACTCTTTGAATTATGATATCTGTTTTCAGCAGCCCTCTACTACACAAGAATGTTTTCATGTTGTTGTTGTCCATATCATATTCCCGAGATACTTGGTCAATAACCTTCAGAGTCACTTGAAAACCATCTCCCGTTTCTGCGGCTACGTACTGCGATGTTATTTACAAATCAGTGAATCTTAAGTTCTTCACCGTTCACCTTAACTCCTTTGAGGCCCAATCCTTGTGTTTTTTATTGCCTTTTTTTAGTACGCAGTGAATAGTTTTGGCGAGAGGTTGCGTTCTTCCCTGACTTTATTATCATGGTTGTTCGAAAATGACCCCCTTCCGCCGTCGTGCATTTTTTTCTGACGGAGGTTGACCTATGCTGGTAGACACACGACGCGAGAATTGGAAAATGTTTATACTCGGCGCCGCGAGTCTGGTGAATCCTTGCCCACTACGCACTACCATGCTTCACGTGGTTAGGAAGCACCGCCGCGTTCCATTTGAACCATAACCTCGAGATCCCCTGAGAGGGAGGCGGCAGAGTGAGACGGTGGATGAAGTAGGAGGAAGGGGTTTCACGAGTACTATGTTCCGCCCCTCACGACTGGTGCCGCCTCCTCTTACGCACTCTTTTAAGCACCACCGCCTGCGACGTTATTAATATAAATTTTTTTCCGCGGAGAGTCACGAGAGCGCCAAAGCTGTACCTCTTCCCTTTCAGCCTCATTTGCCATCCCGTCTCCCCTCACTTTGCCCGCCCCTCGTCCCTCCCCCCGGACTCCCCCCCATTGTCTCCCTCACTTCCCCCTCCTTCCTCCCTTTGTCACTCGCCCGGACCCCGCGCCCGAATCCTCCCCGCCCACTCGCTCCAGTCGCTCCTGCATCCCTCTCACTAGACTCTAAGAGGGTATTTTTTTTTCAATTCCGTGGGGTTTGAGGGCTGTCCGCGAACCAGGTTGGCCAACCGTCTGCACCAAGTTCCTTCGGTCTCGAAAACTAAATTTCGAATCAAAGCTCAAGTGAAAAAAAATGAAGCTGCAAAAGAGTTTTCGTCAGTTAAAAAAATGAATGAAAATGAATTGGAATATTTTAATCACAGCTGCAGCGTGTGCACAAATCTCCCCGGGAGATGGAGTGATGTGAGAGTCATCGGCTGGAAGGTAATCAGAAGTTGAGTGTTCGTATAGCCGATGAAGGGATAACATTACGACCGGGGGAGAACATTTCTCTCATGATGCATTTGGCTACCCGCTAGTGAGAATCTTCAATCAGGAGTCCTATTATCCACATAATACCAGAAAATGTTATAAGCATTCCCATGATGCAAACATTTTTGCAAAAATTAAAGGGTCTGTTAAAAAAATTTCAGTTCCATCATCTCAAAACCCTTGGTTACCACTATTTATTTGGCAAGTTGTGAGACTTATTTTGAGTAAATAATTTTACAGAACAAAAACAAATATGGATTATTTATGAATTTATGCCATTAATTGTAGCTAATATTGAACAATAAACAAAATAAATAAACTTTTTCCCAATTACAATTAAAATTGGGTTTACGATTTCGAGGAATAAAGATCCATAGCGGTACAACACAGCCTCCTAGCCGTGTACTCGTATCTATATATTTTCTCGTTGAATTGAGTCGCCAGTTATAGTGGAAATGTTCTTAATGCGGAGGTTGCCAATAGGTCCGGTTTTACAAATAATTTAGAAAGCAATCTTCCTCTCCTTAATATTTTAAGTCCATCTTTTGGTTAACGAGTACTTACGCGATCAATTTGGACACAACTAACGATAGTGCGCACTCATGATTGTCGCCTTTAATCGGAGGTTAAGCTAACCTTCAGTTTAGCAAGAGAAAATAAAATCGGACCCTAACTTACCAAGTTCTCAGACGTCACAGTTTGAACAATAATAAAAGTTCAATTTTCATAGTTTGAACTAAAATTGAGGGCACCTGAAGATGACGTTAATCGTCGAAACCATGAGCGTGGAAAAACATAAGACATTTTGGAAATATACAAAGTACGAAGTTTTATTCGAAATGGATAGCAGTAAGTTCTATAGAGTCACGGTGAAAACCAACAAATCAAAGTGAATGGCATTTAGATACGGAAGTATTCATGAATCAATAGGTTTATAACTTGTCAAATGTCAACAAATTATAGGAAAATGAAGGTACTTCAAAACGAGAGGAATCACAGGTCAATAGAGCAGGCACAGATCTCACTAATATTCAATTTTACCAAATTATTTTGGTTTGTAGAATCTCATAAGAAACTATTAAAAATATACGATAATATATCTTGCACGGTATTAGTGGTAAAAATTTGAAAGGGTTCCATTCAAGCGTACGACATATAGTATTTCAGAATCCAGAACAAAAGGCTTTCACTACACACAAAATGCTCCTCGATAAAATTTTTCATAAAGCATTAACAAATAAGTCCTTTCTTATGTAACTCTCATACATCATCATAAGCACAGTTATCAAATGTGTGTATACATATGTAAACCCCAATGATCTACCTTAATTTCTCAAAAGTGCAGATGATATCCCATTTTCGCGAACAACAGGGCGTCTAGAAAATATCCAAGTGGGGTCTAAGTTCATATTTTATTATTAGCATTAGTTGACCAGCTTCGGATAGGTTTATGATAAACCCTGACAATACTCATTACTGTACTCTTAAGCCTTAACTCAACATAACTCAAAAGATCTTTAAACTCGAAATGAAAACAACTAATTTTTTAGCCCTGCATACTTGGCATCTTTATTTAATTCTAAATTATTTATTTTCCTTCCTTTGCATCACTTTCCTAAAATATGCCCTCTATTTCCATCTTCAGCATCCCGTTAGAATCTCCTGCATTCACTCGTCCTGCCTTCTTCGAACTTATTTCAAAAGTTGTTCCTTTCCACCTACCATGGCTAGAAGTTAATAGCCTCTTTCATTGTATTTTTCCCGCTCTTCTTCTCACCCAAATCGCAAAAGTCTACAACCTTTGCTTATATTTCAGCCTCGATAAAAAAATATCTGTGACATAAAAACCGAAGATCCATAACAAAGTATTTATTGTTTCTAAATTAAGACATTGCTTCAGGTGCCTGCCATCAACTCATACCTCCATGTAAACTCTTTGTTGCCTATTTTCGATTCGCGTTGAATTTGAAAATAATCGTATTAATTTAGATACAGTAACTCACCCTGCATCGGATAATATTATTCACTAAGGACAGCTAGCATTGAAAAGTAATTCTGGGATATAATGAATATTATTTTTTAATTTTATTGAAACCTAAAGTATTCCCCAAGGGGGAGGAGAGGGCCAAGACCATGGCTCTCCCTTTGCAACTCCCCTACTTTCACGAAAAAACCAGATGGCATGGCAAACATCACATTTGTTTTTCGGGGAAAACTTCATGCTTTTCCGAAACTCGTAAGACGATGGGAAGTAAGCGCATACACCTGACGTATGCGAGGGGTGGAAATTGCCAAATTTGGCAGCACTGTAGGAGGAAGGGGATGAAAAAGAGAGAGAGTGGCAGGGTTTGCGGGAGGGGAGGGTCCCGGCGGCGAGGGGATGAGTAAGAGGGGGGAGAGGGAAGTGGAGGACGCTCTCGTGAGGGAGTTTGGGGGGGGAAGAAAAAGGAAGGAGGGGCTGGTGGCGTGTGTGCAGTGCAGTCACACGACAATGGGAGCCCGCACTTCTCCCAACCAACCCCCTCCCCTCTTGCTTCCATCCTCAAAAAATAATAACGAAAGTGGGTGGGGAAAAATGCGAGCGATATTTATTGAAAAAAACAATGCACACTCCCAACTCCCCCACCCTTTCACATCATCGCCACCCTCGTCCGCATGCATTTTGGGAGTGGAGTGAGGGCGGGGGGTAGAACGAGGGTGTGGGACGCTTCTTAAATCTCCCAGGCCCCTCACACACCCTCCCGTACCTCTTACCTCGTCTACCTCTCCCCACGGGACGAAAAACGGAGAGGGACCTTTCGCCACCATACCGCCCCGCACCGTACCCCAATCCCCTCTTGCCGCTGCTCAAAAACCCACAGAATGCATGTGCGACATATTCCATCCCTCCCTCTCTCGGACACCCGAGCGGGCGAAGGACTTGAGAGCGCGGGGCGCGCATGCATTCTCCCGCCCAGATTCTTATTTTCAGTCCCACCCCTGTGTCCTCCCTTTCGGATGAAATGCAAATGTTAAGAAAAACGAGCCGAGGGGAGGAATGAAAAAAATGATTCGCAAAACTCTCCTTCTCCTCCTCCTACGTGTACTCCCCACTCCGTCAACGCTTCTACTCCCCCCCCCCTGTTCCCGCCTCCACCCCGTACCGTCCTTACTTCGTCATCCTACACCCCTCGCACCCTGCGTCCTTAAATCCTTCACTCACCAACTCACTCGCCTACTCGAGTGCCTCAGTGCTTTCTCCCTCCCTTTCTCTTGCCCTCTCTTCAGGGCATCGATCTTTGCGCACGTCGCCATGTTTACTCGTGCAGGCGTTCACGTGTGCACGTTAGTAATGCGTCTATGTGCGTGCTTTATATCTCATTGGAATATATATATAAAGAGGAAGAAATTTTTCTGCTCGCAAACTCTACCGGGATAGCCGGTCACTCTCATGAATACCTACTTTCACCGTCTGACGTCGGTGATTCGTGGAAGTCATTCCTGTCGATCTAGTGTATAGAATGGCTATAGCCTATTACTACTGATCGCTGCATGAGTTAAAGTATGCAGAATAACAAATTCGATGTTATGCTAAACTTATATGTAAATTATAATACAGAATCAACATTCTGCGGCTTTTCACCATCAAATACTTGCTATATCCTCGTCAGTTGAATCGAGCATTGGTATAGAGTCACCACGGAAATTTTCGATCGATGTTTGGGTAAAAGGTTAGGTCTACGGCAGCTGGAATCGTTACAAGCTGTGCAATTAACTTTGAATAATAAAATATGTACCACGCAACATACATGGGCTCGATTCCGAGGGATTCAAACTCGACCACGCGACATGTACGTATATGTACAAGTATTTGCTGTACAAGTACATGAGCAGGACAACCCGTGTGTGACAACGGTTGTAAGGGTAACAGAAAAATAAACGTACTGATGTGTAAATTTGCGTAGTGCATGCTGGGAAGGGAATTAAAGATGGCGGTTAAGGGTGGGAATTTTAAAGTTTTATCTTCTCTCAGAAATACACAAATTTAACATCCCCAGTCGCCCTAGAGTTTTCAGTTTTCGTTTTCTCGCAACGAAAGAATTTCCGTAACCCTTGGCCATCACCTACAACCTCTTGTTCTCTCCCTGCCCTTCTACACGGAAGACATATAATTTCCTCCACAGTTTAAATTCTCCATTCCCTCCACCTCCAACCTAACACCTCCACCTACCCAGGGCGTTATTACAATAAGCTGCATTGAATCTCATGAGTCTCTCTCCCCGTTTTGGCCAATTTCACTAAACAATTTGATGGCGTAGGGTTATCCTAATAACAGGTTCATAACGGAGCGTAACGATGTCCTGTTATTGAAGTTTCGCAAACGAACGACCCGCAAAGGCTGGGAGCCAATTACCTCCGACCTCCAGCTTTCCTGAAACCTCCCAAGACATATCCCTACTCTCACCCCCAAACCCCAGAACGCCCCAGTTTTATCTCCTCCCAAAAATACACAAACCTAACATCCCCTGTCGCCCTATAGTTTATAGTTTCAACTCTCCCACCGAAAGAATCTCCGCATTCCTTGACCACCACCTACAACCTATCGTACTCTCCTTGCCCTCCTTCACGAAAGACACGTATCACTTCCACCACCGTTTAAAGTATGTCTCCATTCCCTCGACCTCCAACCTGCTTATGGCCACCATCGACGTCACCTCCCTCTTTACTTCTATTCCCCATGCAGAAGGCCGCTCCTCCCTCCGACACTATCTTTCTCTACGTCCCCCACCCCAGCGCCCTTCGACCGAATTTCTGCTCAATCTAGTCACTTTCTTTCAGACAAAAAAAGCATTTTCCTTCCAAAATTGTTTACATTTACAAACTAAAGACACAGCAATGGGAACAAGGATGGGACCATCAAACGCCAATCTCTTCATGGGCTACGTCGAAGAGAATTTTCTTTCACAGCAACCACTCCAATCTCTTTTCTGGGCCCCCTACATATATGACATTTTAATTCTCTGGAAACATACGGGTCTAGGTTCTCCAATAATTTCTTATCGGCCTTAAATTCTTCTTTCACAGTTAAATTCACTTCTTCCATTTCAGACTCCATCATCAACTTTCCTGACACAGATATCTCACTTTACAATAATAAATTCACTACTTCAGTACACATCAAAGCCACTAACCATTAGGAATATCTACTTTTCGCCAGCTGTCACCCTTCTCACGCCAAATGCTCGATTTCGAGCTTTTTCTCTATCCGTAGACACCGGATTTGCAACACCACAGCCACCCACAACAAATACCTCCACAATCAACTTCATGCACTCCACAAACGCGGTTACCCAGAATAGCTTCTACAGAATAAAATATACCCTCCACCCGACCTCACACACCACAGAAAAACAACGCCGAATCTGACGCAGGACTAAACCTTTGAACCACCTATTTCCCCAGATCCTTCAGAGAATCTTTCTTAAAGAACTTTTTCCTATTTTACACGAGTGACGCGACCTCATCCTTACTGCCCCAATGCTCCTCTCACACATTCAAACGATCCGCCAATCTCAAAAGCCTTCTGAGATGCACCAACCCGTTGGCGCTCCCACATTACTAAATTCTTTACATTTCCCGTAATTGGAACCACTTCCGATGTAAAACACGTCTGCTTATCAGATCCGTCCCTCATTGCCCACTTATCTCATTCCCACGCTAATTACCTCTCGAAAAACATTATCTATCTTTAGTCACGCAAACAATGCACTTCATTTTACATAGGCGAATGCATTACTCCCTTATCCATTCGAATGAACAATCACCGCTACTCCTGTAATTCTGCCTCACCCTCTTCTTTTCCTATCATTCCAAACGCAAATTCCCACAACCTTTCCTTAGACCAGTGTTTCTCCCTAACCATCCTATAATGTCTACCCGATTTTCCTTCCGTGGTTCCATGGTTGTAACCTGATTTGTGTGTAGGTACTGGATTATTCTTCTCTTGTAATCTTTTTCAAGCGCATCCAGTATCTTGGACATCTTGCTCCATGCAACTTTGTCGAAGGCCTTTAAGTTCCAATTATATAATGACTTATTTACATGCATAATGTTTTGGCTGGTACCCTCAAGCTGAGTATTAACTCTATTATTCCACGGGTTTTCCTGAATCTGAATTGGTTTACCACAGTGCTTTCTTCAATCTTTCGGAATAGAAATGTCTTCTACGAGTATCATTCCTTCTCATAATAAACTGGCGCTTTCATGCTCAACCCTGGATGCTATTGATATACCTAAGCGGAAGCAACAGAGAAAGATTTTTCTTCAAATATTACATTGACAAAGTAATTCATGAACTTGCCTGGATCCATCGTAAATGTCACGGCAGAGAGATTTACACTGCTGTTAGTCTGCTGAATCAAACCTGGATTAACCTACTCCTTAAGGTTGCAATCGCGCAATTTTATGTACCACATCGAGAAAATAATCGGTGTTCAATATGACGTCCACCGATCGTAAAAAGTGATAAAAATAGTTTGATTAAAATATTTAAGCACAGAAACACAGAGAAGTGACATCACTCGTAAGGGCACACGTCAAAACTAGATATGTGAGGGGTCTTTCTCTGTGTTCAAATGTTTTATTAAAGTTTTTATTTATATTTTTTCGTCGGCGAAGAACGTTATTTTTCGAAGATACTGCATAAATATTTTATTGGCACAGCCTATTTTATTTCTCCCTGACATAGGGTGCAATCCCTTCAATCGGTTATTAGAGATCATATCTCCCATCAAAGCCAACAACAGAACCACTGCTGATCTAATCAGTGTTCATTAGTTACATTCAGACCTTCTGAAAATCTTAGGAAAATCGAAAACCGCCAGGTCCCTTAATAATGTCTCACTGTAATCCCCCTTACTCTCTCCATTCTTATTCTTGCTTCTTACCCAAGATGGTGGTCGTTCAAACGAACATTTTAAGAGTCTCCCTGAGTGATGCGTTTATGTTATGTCCGATTTTAAAGCACTTTATTGAGTCATAAATATATTTTTTTCAGTATATTCTCGTCCGTGTGTTTGTTCTATCGAACGTGTGGTCCAAACCCTTCCACCTTCCCCACCAACCATGTGTTTCTGTTATGTATTTCTATCCCTTTTTATCAATATCCTTGTACATGGTAAATATGTATATATATATATATATATATATATATATATATATATATATATATATGTCTGACCTGAAGAAGGCCTCGGAGTAAGCCGATAGATCAAACAATCTATAATGTGAGTGCTCTTGTACGTGTTATCTATTTTATTCTGTATTCTATTGTGCCGTCCAAATGTGTTTGTATATATATAACATTTTTACGGCACAATAGAACATAAAATAAAATAGATAACACGTAAAGGACACTCGCATTTTAGATCGCTTGAGCTTTCGACCTTCTCTGAGGCTTTCTTCAGGTCAGAATGGAAGGTCTCAGACGGAGACTAAGGAGTCTGGGGAGGGGGGGCGTGCGGGGTATGCTGGTAAGGGAAGATGGCGGTGAAGGGTGGGAATTTTAAAAGATCGGAAAGCTAGCATATATGCGAATTCGCGAGTTCTCACCTCTATATTGGTGGCTGAATCGGATAGGGATTCTAGGATGCTTAAGGAGAAACACTGGTCGAAGGAAAGGCTGTGGGAATTTGTGTCTGAAGGGGTAGGAAGAGAAGAGAGTGAGACAGAATTACAGGAGTAGTGATGATTTGAGAAGAGAAAAAATGCCTCGGAGGGAGTTTGCAATCGGGTGAAAGGACAAGGATTTGCATTTTCTCGAGAACTCTTGAAGCAGCCGTCTACTCCGATGGGCGTCTTGAGTCTCTTCACCTTCGTTTAGGACTTGGCGCGCGGCGGCGGCAATTTCGTCCAAAGACGCCGTCTTCGACCCCCCTCCCTTTCTCTTTACCCGCTCGGCCCCGCGGGGGTCGCCGTTCCGAAGGCGTTCCTCGAGGGCGCTCGTGCACCATCAACCCTTTGTTTGCGGGCCGCTTCCACGCACCCGAATAGAAGGGAAACAACTCGCGGATCCATCCGGGAAATGATGAGGGTAGAACAATGTCGGAGAGGAGAGGACTCAGGCGCGTAAACATGAAGGGATTAAAAATAAATACAAATTTAACTAAATCAACTGAACAAACAAATAAAAGTTAATAAAAGGAATAAAATAATTAAATTAAATCACACGAGAGGAAAAACAAACAAATAAAAATATCTAAAAAAAAGAAAAAAAACATTACATAAATGTACGACGGTTGAATGTTTGAACAGAGATTTGGACACACTCTCGTTTCTTCTTTTCTCAAGATTCTCAAAGAATAGTATCAAGCGTCCGTGTTCTCTCATTAGTTGAAAATTCTATCGCCAGTGGGAGAGATTGAACGAAAAAGTTGTAAAATAAATGCTGTTAGCCGGAAAAAAAACTTTCATTAATTTTTCCTTCCGATTCTACTTTATAAACATTTCGCCCCTCTCAATTCTTTGCTTCGCTCTTATATCAATATTTTGACTTCGTTGCTCTCTCACTTTGACTGATTTGGTTCGAACATTCTCCCAGGCGACTGACTCTACCTTTAATGTTTTGCTGTATTCCTATATGCTGATGGGGATGGGTTGAGTACAAATGCGCCATTGGGACGAAATATGCCCAGAGAATTTCTATTCGACCTTTACCTTTATTCTTAAATAAAAGAATTTTATTTATACGGAAATTTACAGTACGATGGTATGGTACGGAAAATTATTTGTCATTCTTCCCACAATGTGAAAAAAATTTTAAATCTACCTCCAGCAAATATGAGTGGACCAAAAGTCCGATCAATGTTAAAGAGCACTTCGTACTACGACCCGTTAGCAGACCAATCCTTAAAATTAAAGAATAACTCAATAAGTCTCAATCACCTTTGAACCCCTGCGATGAATTTGTGTTCTCTATCAACTGCCTCAAGCCAGTCCTCAATCACTTGCAATAATATTCGTATTATAAAAATCGGTGATTAAATTTCCCGCTTCGCCTTTATCTTATTTTAGTAACTAACTAAGTCAATCTATTTTCAGGAGGAGAGCAAATTTTATTTAATTCCTCTAAAACAACCTGTGATGATGATTGAGTGATCTTTCTTGATCGATGAACTCTTTTACGGCCTTCCTCTCAAATTGGATCAGAGAAAATTGTCGATGTCCCGAGGAGATTTCCATTTTCGGGACTAACTATTTGAAAGAGGAACGTATTGGATTTTTAGGTTTTCTGAAAGAAATATCACATCTTCAGGACAAGGCAAGAAAAACTGGTCATGAAGTGGAACAAACTCGAGCGAAATAGTGATTAATTCAAATTTTCAGCAAATTCTGAGACAATCAGGCGTCAAATTCATAGAATTAAGTAATTTGAAGTAAATAGTTTCCCGTGAAAATGGCGTGCTGGATTTAGTTAGACTTGAATAATTAACTTGACAAACATTAATTCGCTTAATTTATAGCTTAATTTTTGGAGCAACTCTTACCTTGACTCGTAAATTTATTTTTCTGATAACTTTATAACATCGTACACTTATTTTAGGAGAAAAAACATTAAAACTTTATACTTTCAATGTTTATTCGTTAGGAAAAAGGAAATCCTGATAAGAATAATGTTTATTTAGTTGCCATGGCAAAAAATTTAATGAAATACAATCTGGCAATTTATTTTTACGTGTAATTTTACCAATATGTCCTTCGAAATCCTAGATTCTAGATTCAATTGCTCGGCATTCTACACTGGACATTCTAATTAAAGATAAACTAATAATGTGTATTCTATTCAATCTATTGAGAGAATCACTGCAAATTCCTGCACGATAATGAATGTAATAAACACAGTGGCGAGCACAGAGCCATGTCCATGTTTTGATTTGAGGTATAATCATTAGATGGGATTAGAAGTGGTAACCTTCTAATTAATAAGCAGCAGTGCTAATCCGTTGTCTGTGACGATGGGACTAGACTGATGCTACCAAGAGATTGATATTTGTATAATCAATTCAATTAGATATTTAAAAAAAAAACGGATATCTACGAACGAAGAGAAATGGCCTCAATCGATTAAACCAAACCACAAAATTGTTCATGAAATTTATGATTCTAGCTCTGGATTAATTATTGGTTATATTTTATTATTAATCAATGTCATGAGGACTTATCGTTTTTGGATATCCATAAAAATTATCGATCATCGGAATAAAAAATTCATCAGAATGGCTTTTCGTTGACTTTCTCGCTCTTGCAGTTGTTCGTCATTCGACAAGCACCTATTCACAGAATCCATTCTAATTTTAAGATAAGTTGAATTTTTCGATTCTCTTATGAAACTTCATTCGACAGAAACATGTCTTAGAAAAAAATTAACTCGTCAGTCCTCAAAAATAATACTCTGCGGGTTAAAGTCCACTAATTTGACACTCCCTGGTTGGTACTTCTGTACTACGTGGATAATATTATGTAAAGTAAAAATTAATGTATAATAAAATTCCCGCTGAAAAATCATACGGGAAAAGTATCAGGGAATTATATGGAATTGCTTGGCGGAAAGCTCCACGGTGGCCCAATGGTGCATTCTTTGTGGGAATGCGGTGTCAAAACTTGAGAGCGCGTGACTAGAAACATTCCGAATACGAAATATCGGACGATCCGGGTTCAAATCTCGAACCAGTCAGACATTTGTTAATAATAAGGCTTACTGTAACTTCTTCTTAGCTGGAAAATTCCAGGGCACAACTAAATGAAATAGAGCAAGTAAATTCTAGCACCTAATGTTTCGGAACACTGGGTGCTATTGACATTTACAAATATTTGTTATACAAAAAGATACTCTTGGTTTGTCAAAGACTTTTGGAAGACTTAAAATTCCATTCCTCGGACGGCTTTGAAGACTCAAATTTCAAATTTTCAAATTCATGTAGAATTAAAAACGATTTTCCGAACCGATATTCATACGATAATTTGCTCATCGATTCAAAGTAAAGCAGCTTAGCACCTTGAATTTTCCAACCTGATTAAATCCACCATGAGAGCATGCAAAGTGGGTTATCATCAACACTGTATCACGACATATACATTAGGAAGGATATGGGGCCATATGACTTCCCTGTATAACGCCTGTTGTCGCATCTAATTCTTGAGCTCATTCTATCAACTACTCCTTATTCTGTGTCAATGGCGAGATAAAAACTTTCTAATTCAGTCAATAGCCATCCTGCTATTACCGTTAAGTTTAAGTTGAACAGGCAAATCAACTTGCTGAACTTCCATAGTATACTATGATTAATAGTTTTGTGTCTTCTAATTGAAAGTATAAATTGCTTGAAGAAATATTCCAGGAAATGGAAAAAAAATTTAAGCTTGGAACAATGTTTAATAATTATAGTTATAATAAATAATATATCCCCTTTTTAACAGTTAGGCTTCCGATGCTGTGCTAAACACATTATTTTATCCAGAGGACTTAAATAAAGGATATATAAAGTGCCTGGACGGCTGCAATAATGCCGCAAATCGCTGGCTCCAGCCGTAAATATCCAACACGACCAGCAGAGCATTCGTGTTTTTGGCTGGATTACCCCCAAGTTTCCCTGTACACACATTTTTAAACGAACTGACTGGGTGAGGAATATTTTATTGGTCTATAGGTCTAGAATTTTTCAATATGTTATTAATAATCAAGATACAGATTTTTAATATTCGTCAGTAATTAACGGCATGGCCTTATACAAGGCCATGCCTTAGCCAAGGCCTCACGGCACTTATACAAGTTATGGTATGGGGAGATAAAAATAGAGGATTTCGATTCTCACCCCGTAGATGGTCACCTGGTGACCGAAATACCGGTATTGGAGTTCTTCATCATTATTTTTATTGGCTACAGGATTTTCTTCCTTGTGACAATATGGGGAGATAAGCTCATCACCGCGATGGTATGTAAATAGATTGAAAATCATTCTTTGAGCAAAGACTAAATTACGGATTAAATATCTTGCATAAATTGGAAGGATGTCTCTTTAGAAATATGGTTGACAATATCTTATTAAAACCCTTCGTATTACGGTAAGAGAAAGATCCCAAATGATGGGGGGCTACTTCCTCTTGTTTTATGTTAAATATTAGATCGACGTAAGGAATGAAGATTTTAATTGTAAACTTTACGGACATCCGAAGGAAAATGTTAGCGCAAATACAATGGAAAACGCGAAACTGAACACGCAATTGACGGGACCATCTAGAATTGGTAGACGGGCCACACGGTAAAAATCTGAATTAAGGAGCACCAGAGACGCATCCTACTGAGCTATCCCGAGAAGCCTGCCATTTCTGAGCACAGCTCAACCCTGGTCCATCGGATTATCATCGACGACCCTGCAATATCTAGCTGCGCAAAGGGCTACTGGGACCGTCTGACAAAGGAGCCAATAGAAATCCATCTTGGAGGAAAAACTTCAACCGATATAAATAGATAGGCTCTCGGTCGATCGTGGAAGCCCGCGCTTCACAAATAAAGACAGCGAGGAGGAGATAAAAGTGAGCAACAGCCAATCAGAAATGACCTGAGCTTAAGTAGAGGGTATGGAAAAATGACAAAAATGGTGATCCGGTATCAACGCTTTGAGGACGATGACGGAGTTGGACATCGAGAGGTCGGCAGCTGAAATCCTGACTCATTAGAATACTCGCGAAGACTTAAACTAAAATTAGAGATGCTATGGTGGCATTTTATTTTAGTATTATTCCGTTATTTTAGTACTCTAAAAGCTACCCCTAGGGTGTGTGGCAGGGGGTGAATATATAACAGACTAATTTTGACCCGAATATTACCCTACCGTGGTCGGACATGTTATTCTGATCTCTTATCACGATAAGTTCAAGGAAAAATTGCATCTTAAATCTATTTGTTCTACACTTAATCACTCCTATTATATTAACATGATCTCTCCTACCGTATTACGATGGGGGTTAATAATACATTTTCAGCATTACTGCTAAAGAGACGCCCTTCCAATTTATGCAAGAGATTTAATCTGTAGTATTTTCTGATATTCTGAGTGATTCGACCTGGTTTAGAGTCACCATTCAGCACTTTAAAAATGTTATAGGAAAATATTTTTGGCATTCCTTTTGCTTATATCTCTCAAATAATAAGATATGTTTGTTTCAGCACCTCCGGCTACTCACATTCGTTGTAGTAGGTACATACTATATTGTTTTGTATTTTAGAATTCCAGTCTCGTACAAACCCCCATAAAACGTAAAAATAAATGAAAATATTGCAAGCTCGAGCCGATTTCTTTGATGAAGTTTTAATGAAATGCGCGAAAATTCCTTCGATTTATTAAAATGAAGTGAGGAACGTGTAATAAATTCATTCTACTGTCACGAAGTAAAAATATTCTCCGTTAAATTAACTCTTGAAAATGATCGATTTATAGCTGCTAGCGTGAAGATGCCACCACCTCCGCCATTCTATTTTTGACTCATCAGATACGGCTAGACCCAAATGTAAATAGAACGATACGTTCCACACGATTTGGCATGTAAGACCTAATTAATTATTATTCCACCCTATTTGGGATGCAAATTTCATCCGCTTGGGTAACAAGGACTATGTTTTTGCAGATACGCCCGCTGTACACCACTCGCCGTTCGTTCTCCCGCCATAATTTAATATTCATAGCGCTAGAATATCTGTTTTTTTTAACATTTCCCATTCCCTCTGGATTTACTCTTGACTTTTCCCCATGAATATTTGGCTAACCCTCCGTCACATCAGATATTCCGCCGCCACATTCCCTATAAATATTATAAAACCCTGATTCCATGATGATTTTATCTCAAACCTCATTTTCGAATGCCGAAACCTTGTTTCTTGGCTTTTATATATAAATTTCAACAGGGAGAAAGAATTCGCCAATCATACAAAATATTTCGTAAAACTTCTTGCAAGTCTACAAGAGCGCAACAGATTTTCCTTAAGCTCCCTAATTACGTCCAAATAGACTTATATATGCGACTTATCATGCGTCGTACTCCCATACGATGCAACTCAAATGAAATCCCTAAAATGATTTGAAATACCATGTTACACGATGTCTCGTTTTTGCTGTTTATAAGGGCTTAGATATACCTCATCTTCGCGGATTAAAATTTCCGCAACGTCTCCATCTCAGCTTTTATTCGTAATTGTGTGTCATAGTTGACCGTTATCATCTCATTTGCACCGTTAGTTTGTTACTTAAATTCACGTCCACCACGATATACTCGCTTCCGATTGACAGTTACTTGCAACTCTCAGGTAAAAATAGTGGGATATGAATTTCGTGGGGATCGAGATGGTGTGGTGGCTAACGTACTGGCTTATCACCCAGAGGGTCCGGGTTCGAATCCTGGAGACGGCTGATACTATTCCCTGTTATCACGAACCCTACTTGAGGGGCTTTGTGGAGAGAACTTTGAACATGTCGTACTTCGGATGGGACGTTAGGCTGTGGGTCCCCTGATGCCTTTTGTTTTGAGTAGTCTAATGCCAACGCCGGGTTTTTCTCCACTCTTCCTCCTTTTCACCCATCCCTAATGGCGGAAATGGCCTTAGCTGATGGAAAAACTACTTACTACCTACTGCATTTCGTATGCGGCTTACAGCCGAAATCAACACGTCGCATGGGGTCTGCAGGAAACGATTTACTCTTACTAAATTATTTGGACATACTAAATTTACTCTAACCAACTTTGAACTCCTGAATCGAAGCTGAGATATCTTCCTATGATAAAAGTTGTTAATGATTTTTGAAGATAATTAATAAAAATTATTGATTAGAGAATTAAATATTGTTCCAAAGATTTTGCCTCAGCTGTAAAAAATTAAACAATTCATATCTTTTTACTATTAATCTGCCTTTGATTCCTCTTACGACGTTAATCTAAAGGATTTTGAGTTAACATCGCGCTCTTTTAAAATTTGTATGACAATACATAAGCTTTTATGGCAGCAAAATTATCATTCGAACTTCCTTCACCGATGGATGGTCAGACTTTTAGGCATTAGAACTTCATTTAAGAAGTTTTGTTGTTTGACTTGATACTGTTTAAAAGCAATAAAACGTGATGATATTGCAAAGAACAAAACCCAAGTCATTTCTAATAAATTTCTAAGCGGAAAACAAATTGAACCTACGATTAAGATAGCCGAAAATATTCAATATCGATGTATAGTCTTCTACGTGTATGTTTATAGCTAATTTTTTTATTAGTAAGACTCACGAATTTAAATGTTTGGTGCGGGAGTATTCTAAACTGGACATTTTTCCTTTGGAAAGCATCCGGTCCTCCTCTTCCAGAACGTTTGCGGTCCCGGAAATTTCCTTCGCAAACACACAGCTGTCCGTCTATCACTCTCTCTTCATCACTCTCCCGATTGCGAGTGACCACTCTTAATGGACGGAAGGCACAACCACAACGCAGAAAACCCTGGAATTAAAAAAAAAGAGGAAATGACTCAAGGAGTTCTAATGGACGCAAAAAACGATGCAGAAGCGAAAAAAGACCCTTTCACGAGAGAGACAGAGAAAGAGGTCGCCCACCATAGCTCCGTGAAAAAAAGTTTACCTTATGAATTAGGACTTGTTCCGCTTTTGCAAAGAGGGGAAGAGCGATTTTTCGGAATTGTTTGCTCTCGGGGTGGGGTCAGGGGATGGGTGAGGAGTATGGGTGAGGGGGGGAGGAGAGTGGGAGGGGGGAGGCGAGTCCTGGGAGGAGGAAACAAATGAGTTACGACCAAGGGAGTTCGATAGTTAAGGGGGATTCGGTCTTTAGAGCCCTCGTCTCTCCACTCCCTGGTAAACGAACGACGATTTTAAGGCTGACGTTCGGCATGACGAAGTACCCTCGGCACAACAAAAGATGCCCCTGCCTGTTGAAGGGATAAAAGAGCCGTCGCCGCTTTGATTTCGAGAGCCTCTTGCGAACGCTAAAGGAAGCCACCCCGTAGACTCTGCACCTGCGAATCCATGGTTTTTCACTGAAAAATTCAGTTCATTATCTTCACTGATCATAACACGGAGTTAATTATTGAAGGCGTGGCGGCTTAGTTCAGCGGTCACCAACCACCAAGACCTCACGGATCACAAAGCAGAACTTTGAACCCTACGAACCAATAGCGGGATATTACTTTAAAAAAGGTACGAGCACTTAATATAGAATATGGTCGTAATTTCACCGTTTTACTTAAACGAAGTAATAATTACCCTTGTTATAACATATACACATCAAAAATGTTAAATTTTGCTCAATTGCACGAAAGGAATATTAGAGGAATGGATATGTGAAGTCACTGCTTTTGAAATTTCTTTTCGGAGCGCCAACATTTTTTCACTTACTATCGGTCGACGACCGCTAGTGTAGTGAGGAGAGCGTTGAGCAAATGACTGGAGAGTCTTGGATTGAAATTCGGGGATATGCCTTTGGGTAGCCTCATCCAAAAAACCAGGCATAATAATGATATTATCATAATTAAAAAGGTATGAAGGTTGTTTGATTCTAAAAAAATATATTTGTTAGAACAAGTTTGTGTTAACGGCGTTAGTTTCTTACAGACCTACTTCACTTTTCTATATTTTCGCCGATAACACTTCTAGTGACTTTTCGTAAGTTCAGGATAGAAATTCGCCGTCTGGGAATCGAGCCACTCGACAACGGCAATCTTGAGTTCCTTGTCGTCTTCTAACCGTCGTCCACCAAGCCACTGTTTCAAGTGCAAGAAGAGGCAATAGTCGCTAGGTTCAAGGTCGGGACCAGGGATAGCGATCCAAATAGTTCGTCCACTCAGCATTCTTGGTGATGGTCGGTAAGCATTTTCGGTACCCACCTTGAGTACAATTAGTGGTATCCGAGATCTTTCATAATTATCGTTTAAATAGTGATGCGTCCAACAAGGGGAAATCTATCAGCCAGAGCACTAATCATCCATCTTCGATCAGATCGGATTTCTCGGTCCTAGAAAATCTTCTGATGAAGACAGAGCTCAATTCCGTCGAAATTATACAGAAATAACGTGTGGGTGCTCCTTTTATGTGTTCTTATGTTGTTTGTTGCTGTCAAAGTCATATATATATATATATATATATATATATATATATATATATATATATATATATATATATATATATATTTATTTATTTATATAAAACTTAGACAGCAACACACAATATGATAACACATAAAATGAACACTCACACGTTATTTCTTGATAATTTCGACGAAATTGTGTGAACGGAAAAAAATCAACAAATAACGTGTGATTGTTCCTTTTATGTGTTGTCAAATTGTGTATTGCTCTCTAATTTTTTTATTTAACACTTCCGTGTTACGTGTACTTCGAAGAAATCATAAAAATATATACATATATTTGTATTAAATAGATCGGTGGCATAGTGACAGGACTACTAAATCTGACTTGTAGGATAACAATTGATTGATCTTTTGAAGATGGATTCAATAAATTCCCTTAACTCATGTTTGAAGTTGATGAAATGGGAATCTTGGCGATGGAAATGTGGTTCAACGGAATAATGACGGAACTGAAATGGTTGGACAAAGTAACAAATGAAGAAGCATTTCGAAAGTGGGAAAAAAGACAACGCTATGGAGGACATATAGTATACGTAAAAGGAGAATAGGGAAGTCGTCGATCAATTCCCGAGAAAGCGTATTAAGACCTTAGTCGACGGATACGCGGAAGAGGAAGAAACAGAGAAACTACGAGAATTAAATAATGGAAATGTCAGTGCAAGAAGCTATGTTGGAATGAAGAGATTAGGAGACAAAACACGTAGTTTGGCGAACTGCTAAAAAGCTATTCCCATACGGCTAACCAGTGATAATATGATTAATACCTTGAATATAGCATTTACGTGGTTGGCCTATGAATGGATTCCCCAGGAACGTAAGGTGCTAATTTTAGGTTTTGTTCCTGTGCTGATTTCTTATTCGCTGCATAATATTTCACAAAATTTTACCTTTTCATCGATACCAGGATGTGAAATATACTTATAAGCTTTCATGGAAAATGAAATGATATTACATTAAATCCATATTAATTTTAAATATTATGAAATTTATATTTCTCATTGTAAAGGGCGCCAGTATTGAAAAATCGTCTCACGACTATTCGAAAATTAAAAACAAAAATATACCTTTCATTGAATAGGAAAGCTATCATAAGATAAAAACTTAGGGAAGTGGAAGGGAAGAAAAGATAAAACATGGAAATGCAATATCTAAGTTCCTATTCTTAATTTATCAAGCCATTCCCATGTTTATTAGAGCCAAATGTGATCAACTTCACTCAATTATTTTACTGCTTTTAGGTTTAGATTACGCTTTATTTTATTAAGAATTGTTTATGCGATTAATAGCAGGATAACAAGGATATAATTTAACCCTATTGAAAGCATTTATCTCGGCCCTTTTGCTGCGCATATCACCTGGAAATCGCTTGAATCACGTCTTTCGACCGAAGAAAAAAATATCGGTGAATATAAATTGACTCCTATCACTGATTACCTCATCTAAATTTCACTTTTTTCCTGAAAATACAAATATAGTATAACGTAGTTTGATTTCTGATGAAATGATTTATTTTATAGGGAACGATAAATATTAATTGGTCGTAAAAATACATTTGGTGGACTCTGAATTCATTTCGTGAATGCCATCGCTCATGCTTTAGTCATTGTGCTTGTAATCGGTAAATCAAATAGAATGTTTTGCAGTAGAAGCAGAAAATACCCTGTTTGATAACTTACTTGTATTAGCTAGTCTCAGGTCTATTTTTATAATTTAACAGGCCAGATCTATAATGGGTAAAAATAATCGGCATTATGACCACATAGTCGATATTTGGGATTGATTGAATGGTTGATATTACTCGAAAATTTTATTGTCGTTAGTTATCGATATGGTCTATTTCGCTTGATGAAACAGATAACTAACCAAATGACGACTAATCTTCGTCACATCGACGATCAATTGATACTCATGCGAGAATTAGATAATAATAGGTATTTAAACAATATATTTTTCTCCGAGCATAATGAAAGTTCTCCAATTATAATTTTCGTATATCTGTCTCTATACTACATATATCTACACTTGTCTCGCTGGAACTCCGGGACGTGCCGGTTCGCAGTTTCGGTGCATGTAATCCCGATACTCGTGCTAAATTTTGCCTCGGCTCCCGAAGGCCGTAAGTTATAACGAAGGGATCCGACGAATATGCAAGGGCCCCGGATCATTACGTCGCCTCGACCGGTCGCCGAGAACAAAAAAAACACATTTAGACGGGTACCTATGGTCTCGACACCGAAGTGACACTTGAGGGAGGAGTAAATCCCTCAATATTGGCGTCATCCTGTCGCGGAGACAATCCTTGGAGAAGAGAGGAGGTCCGGAACATAAAGTGGACGAGAAGACGGCCTCCGGATCCGCAGTCTGGAGACAAGGGGGATAGAGCAGACAGGGAAGAAATCCGGTTGAAAACACACTTCCTTCTCGGAGGAGAAAAAAGTTCGATTGATTGTCGTCGCGGAGACGGTGGCGCCTCCGCTTGGAGTTGTCGGGGTTTTGAGGCCACCTTTCTCCGCCTGGGCTCCATCGCTGCCGTCGCTTCCATCAAAATATTCTTTTCTACTCTCTCCCTTCCTCATCATCCTCCGCATTTCTTCTTTTACCCCATCTTCCTTTCTCAATCTCCTACCAGTGAGAGGAACACCGAGGCACGCACCTCTACAACACAGTGGTCAGCACTTTTGGTGAAAGCAAATTGACCGACTCTGGCAGAGGATCTTTCGCTGAACGAAGCGGGATATTATTCTTCCGCACCGGACACAGTTGTTCGGTCGACAAATTGCTTTTGGCTCCGGCAAAAATTGGTCATATTTTTTTTAGCGAATTTCGAGGCGACAAATGAGCGCCCGTGCGGTGTGTCGGACCTTTTCATTTCTCGGAAAAAAATAAAAAAATCACTAGCTTTGCGGAACTACCGGAGTTTAACAAAACTAATGACTTGCCAAGGGACTCAAGGACGAGGGGTAGTTCAAATTTGGAATGGAACAATCACGATATTTACTAATTTACGTCGACGTGGAGTAATGACATCAATTATACGGTCTAGTATATGTGGATAGTTCGGAGTAAGCGATGAATGTCTTGTCGAAGACCATTGATAGAAACCGTATTCATTTTTAAGAATGAATTGAAAAGATTTTTTTTACCAAGCGGCATCAGGTGGGATGAATCCTTTCCAAATCGAGCCCTCATTTGATCTCTTAAAATGGAATATTGATGGGAGATTCCAACAAGAGTTGGGTTAAAAATAAATTATATGATTTACTATGAGGACAAAAATTATATAAATAGGAATATTAACATTCCCAAACAAAAAATGAAAATTTTTCCAGTCACTTTTTCTCTTGCATTCAAAAATTTAAACGTAGGGGGCATTCCCTCTGCTTCATCATACAGAGTTATTGATGTACATATCCTCAGGCAAACCCTTTATTCTGTGTACATTCCAAAAATGCATAAAGAAGTGGGTCACAAGGTCCATAATTTATAAACCACCCAAACTACTGATACATTTAATTAAAAATCTTATTATTCTTCCCGCAGATTATTTCTAAGGGCTCAGTCTAAGTCGATAGTAGCTTTACTTCCCCTAAATTATAACTTTAAATCAACATCTTCCAGGCCAACCTCATCAAGTCCTTGTTTATGTACTATCTTCATAGATGTAAGTAAAAAAATAATAATATTCATTATTTGCTACAATGATTCCTCCGCTGCGACTTCATTGAAAATCGACTTAACAAAATAATTACCCCTCTTTTTTGGTCTTCATTATAAGGGGAGTTTTTACGATATTCATGGATGCTAATGGATCCCCCTTGACTTCACAAGAACTTTCAAACTAAACAACCAGATGTTTTCTCGGGTGATTACATTATTCAGCTCCTCATAATTATTTACCCCCCGAACGACGTACAAAACGTCAATTCTCTTTTTCATATTCTCTTGCTCCCTTCCATTTCTCCCTTCGATACCTTTCTAACCCTTAACAGCTACTCACGTACATTTTCTGCTTACATCGAGTTTAATATTCAAAATTCCATTTTCTAACCATAGGCGGATACAGGAGTAGAATACAAGGCTCTCTCTTCGCCTTGAGGGAAGGAATAGGTAAAAATGTGTAAGTCAAAAAAATAAAAACTTTCCATTTAAATATTCCAGGAGTTCTATAAAATACGTAACGTTCTATAAAATATAACGCTCTTCTACTGTATTTAATTTATGAGTAATTTAATGAAGTAAATTCCGTTTTTCGTCTGAAACCTCAAGCCAAATGCCATACACATGTTTCTTATGGGCAGTGAGTGTGAAATTATACCATTTATTGCTATTAATAAAACTTATAGATTTTAAAATAGAAATGAGTAGCAACATATTAAAAAAACAACCTATTTTTGGAAAAATGATAAGTATTTTCATTTGTTCTTTAATTCAATTGATACGATTTTTAAATTTATAAACACTTAATAAAGAGTAAACAGTTAGAAAATCATAAGAACCATTTAGCTATAGTATATTATGGATAACCTTTACTGAGACCATGTAATGGGCGTCAGGCTCGAGCTCTCCTTCCTCGGACAAATCCTGTTTCCGCCACTGTTCCAAAGCTCTCTGAAATTTGATTGTTTCAATTCTTCTCCATCTATCTCACTTCCTCCATCCTTCTCCAAACTTACTTCTCAGCAAGCTAGAATCTACGATAATCCCCTTCCTTCAATCAACTGCTTTCTGAAATATGTCAAATTCCACTATATACTCCCTGCTGATCACTTGTTAACCTTTTCACTTTACGATGGATGAATTCTTATCGAGTCAATCCTTAAAAACGTTCCTTTTGGTGAAACAGTCTTTTCACGGCATTTATTAACTATTTTACCTACATTCGCAGGCTATGTTACCGATACTTTCAATGTGCGTAAATAGTACACTACATATTACACACACACACTTAACAGTACACTTAAATATTAAAAAGTTGCTGTGTATTACTTCATTTTTTTCATCAACCTGTTTTCTTTTTTTTTCTCCAAGTTGGCCATATATGATATACCTGAATATTTGAGTTTTGCTATTTTGCACAATCTTCATGCACTTTTCTTTACATAGTTTGGGGAAATTTCCATTTTTTCTCATCAATTTTTCCTGAAAGATATTTGCAGCTCTATTTTGTGCCACATTAAAAAAAATATTTATGTTTTGTTGCCTTTTTTATTTTTTAAACCAAGGATTGTGAGAATATCTGCTTGTACTAAACATTCAACTTCGAGATATTCAACTTCAACTTAAGCTTGATTTTTTGTTTCATCTATCTGTCATTTTTTTCCACTCTCATACAAAGTTTCCAGAACATAGTTTAAAACTTTAAGGGAACATTCCATCTCCTTGCATTATTCCTGTTTTAATTTCGAAATACCTGGATATTTCTATTAAAAATTTAATTTTTGATTTCGCATTTGTTACGATTGAAATTAATTGGACTTGGGCACTAAGATAAAATATTTATAATTAATTAAATATTTTTTAAAATATCACATTTATTAAGTGCTTCATCGCGCCTGTTCGTCGATATTGCATGGGTTAATACCTTATTTTGTCCTCAATCATCGTGACATTTACTTTCACCTCTTGACCGCACTTACATATTACCAGGTCCTAAAAATTGCGACAAATCCGCGTTTTGCGTCTTTTATGACTGATACGAATCACTCATCATGGGATCAACTTCCATTATTCATCACATTCACCTCCTCCCTTGGATTACAATTTCCATCCACTCGATCTAAGTGGCACCGATTCCACACGATAAGTCTACGATTAAAAGAATCTGCGTCGTATCGTCACAAAATAACAACGTGAAGACTTTTTCTTCACCGTACTCGAGTGCAACTTTTACAGAGAGAGAGAGAGAGAGAGTTGTTACTCAACCATCGTGAATCGTTCGTCAAATCCATTAGCCACGCCTTAATGAGCACTCCCATCAGTCGCAAAAGTCACTCATTTTTCCTCTCGTGTTTGCCAGAGTAATTAATTCCCGGAAGCGCATACCCCCTCCTCTCCGCCGTGGTGGAACCCCATCTCGCTCCGCATAACGCGAGCACCTCCAAGGGGATCTCTTTGGCAACCTCCCCTCTTCCGTCTCCGTATAGCGCGATGCTCCTCCCCTTTTCGGGTGCATACACGACCCCGCCGACCCGCTGGGATGTGGGTTTGGAGGGCCGCGGAAAATAACGGATCCGCAATCGGGAGGCGCTCCTTCCCCGAAAGGAAGGAGAGTACTTACTCCTCCCCCTTGATGCACTTGACGCGTCTCGGAGCAATCGTTATCCTGAAAGGACTGGCAAAGGTTGAATCGGAACCGGGGTCGGGATGCAAATTCCCTTCTGCCTGAACGAAAAGCACGAACGGATTGACGTAACATTTAGGCAATCGATAATAGGTTAGTTTTTTGTACCGACGGATCCAAGAACTAACTTTTCTGAACCGGCAGGAGTTGTCAGTACAATTTTGACCAAACAAGGTGGCTCAAGTGGACGGTGACTGATATTTCCATTCGTGAAACTAAACGTTTATCCCTTGTCACCAAACTCAAAAAGAGACTCCGAGTCATTCGACCTTCTATCCGCGATCATTTGTAGTGGCTTCATTATGTTGTGTTAAGAGAGGAAATAGCAAGGGGAAATTTGACAAAACAAAATGGGTGGCGGAAACATTGAAAGGAGTTGCATGCTAAATGCCGCGACGGAAAGGAGGAAGAATGTGAGCTTTTTAGACGGCATGAAGGCATGCGAAAGTTGTGAATTACTGAAGAAGAATATAATTTAAGGAAAAATAAAGGCAGTTCTCGCCATAAGTAAAAGACAATAGCCAGCCTTCAGAAGGGACCGTGAAAAACCTTCCTTTAATATTGGGTAGAATACCTTGAATGAATGGACGAATGTGAATTACATTAATCCTAGTGTTCTCCCAAAACCCTACGGTCTTTCTAGCCTTTCCAGGTTTAATTAATGCTTTCCTTTAAGCGTCCTATCACCTTATTCAAGTTTTATACACTTGGATTATTACTAACTCTAATCTGTATATAATAATTTTTAAGCCAACCATCATATTAGGTGTATTTCCATGAGAGAACAGGCATTCCGCATCCATTGCGTCTCAGTCATGGAGCCATTCAAATTAAAATAAATTTAGTATACTCATTTTATCGACTGGCCTGTTCGAATAACTGATAGACTTTAAGCTTATTTTTTTCACAATTATTTGATTATGGTTAAGAGCATAGACGCGCTGGTTATCTGTTAAAGCATGCCCATGTTATAAAATTAACCAAAACATACGAAGACTATCAACTAAAGATTTATTTTCGACAGTTCACAACGATCGGTTGAGTATTGCAAATTGTCGGCATCAGTTCCTTCATTTTTTCTACCAAACTTCATGCTTTCCAAAAAGCTCATTTTCTTTCTCAACTTCGTGCAATAATATTTAATCATATTTTAAAAAAATGATAAAACTTAATTAAACCAACAACAGACGGTGCCTTTAAAAAGATGAGATGGGTGCAATAGCTAGTGTATTCCGGTTTTCCACACAGAGAGCGAGGTTATGGATCTCGACGGTACCCGGGAATTTAGTAGTGTTGCCCCGAAACATACGAGTACTTACACGTACTTGGGCGCCTTGGACCACTTCAGTTTCAAAATTTCGTGCTTTGTTGAGTTTCTAGACCACAGAACCCTTGTTGCATGTGCCTACATCTAAGAACAGGATTGAGCCGAAGTCTGTTCTTTTTTCATCCTTTCTCCCCTTACAATAAAATCTTACCCGTTCCCATATAACCCTCATCCGCCTGGGTGGAACCAAGGCATCTGGTATTATTTGGAGGACGTGATCATATAGTATCTGTCGAAAATGTGGATTAGAGAGAAATTTTGAATGATCTGAATGAAGTAATTATGCTAAAGTAAAGCATATACACCCATTGAAAACAAAATTAAGAAAAAAAATGAAATATGAAAGACGTGAGCGGCCAGGTTGTGGAATCACATTTGCAGAAAATGGAGATACAAACGTCTAGGTAGAGATGATTATATATATTTCTTGTTTATGTGAATCGGAACCATTATATGAATTAAATTCCAAAAAAATATATTGCCATCGATATTAATGAGGACTGAAGAAAAGAGGTTTGGAAAATATACAAAAATAGCATATTGATGTAAGCATTTAGATGGAAAAGCATGATTTTAAGAAATTTTATTGAATTTAGATTAAGACGGAGGGAGAAGAGGAGTGTTTGGAGAGTTACTCATTCGAATGTGACGGTTCATTCAAGTCAAGCCACAGAAAAGAGAAAGGGAGAGTTGGAAAATTTTTAAGACTTGAAACTTGGAGAAGAGCTTTATAAAAAAAGATGACCGCTTGTAGGCAGAGACGACGAGACATCAGAGCAGAGGGGTAGGAAAGTAAAAATACAATACAAGGCAGGAAAAGAAAATGGTCGGGACATGTAATGAGAAAGAAAAAAAAACCTAATGGAAACAGAGGGGAAAGAAAAACGAAGAAAAAGAAATTTTGAAGGCACAGCACAAGTACTTGTAAATAGAGGATGGAGAAGATGGATGAAAACGAGTAATGATCCCAAAGAAAGTCAAATTGTTGGTATGAAGAGGATAGGAGAGAACGGCTGAAGAAGAGTCATCGTCTGAAGTGACTGTCGAACACAAGTGATAATATCGAGTGGAACAACCAAGATCTGAATTTTGATAATTACCCTCAAAGGTGCTGCTAATTACATAGTTAAAATTGAGCAAGTTGTCCATCATTTTAAGATGAAGACGACGTAGCTCTATATCAGGGTAAAGTGGACGAATACTCAAATTCTGTTTCTATGAAGTCAAAACAGATTGGCACATAGAGCACCAGTTTTTTCATAGCAAACCGCCAAATAAACGAGAAATATTCGTGCACTTTTTGATTCACCCCTGTCATCCCTGCGTTTCTCTTTTGACTTCTTCCTCCACCTACATATTCTTTGGTGGTTCAATTAGTTCGTACAGCCCTACGCCCCTAAAACCCTCTCCCATCGTCGCGCAGTAATTGGGTCGCTTCCAAACATCTCTACTCATCCAGCTACCAATCACCAAGACTTAACTCCTGTGCATTCCGTATTAATAGTTTTATTCCTCGCATTGCCTCGATCCTAAACTTGACTTATTTTATTAAAAAAACATCATTCCAAATAAAAATTTGCATAACATGTGAAAGTTATTTTATTTCGATCACAGATTTCATTTGGACATTTGTGTGATTCACTCACGTTGGGGTCTGAAAAATAAAAACACGGGCGCTAATTGAATACTGAGCCGCTATTCTTTGGTGTACTCGTTTGGGCGCAAACAGAGTTGAACCGAGGGGTTAAGCACCAGATGGTAATCAAATTAAAGCATCTAAGATTCTAGAGAAGAATCAAATGAAAATTTTCAACGCACTCAAATTTTTGGATAACCAAAAGCTAGTATAATCAGAGGCATAAATTATTTGTGACTAATGACGAGTACCGTATTTGAAAGCATCATTACGATCTCGAGTCTTCATTACGCACAATACACATAATTACCTCCTCTCCATGTGTCGTAATTTTGAAATTTCCATTGCGTAATTAATCAAAGGTTGCGACCATGGAAAATGATCTGGTAACAATTACGTGAAAGATAAATATGAATTTTCTAGGATAGAGCTGACAATCAGTTTAATTTGGCATTGAAGTGCCGAAATAAATACATTTGCAATGCATGTTCTCCCCCGTCCGTCCTGTTATTTTTCACAGTTTAAGCATGACTCGGCCAGTATTTTTTTTATCTCAAGAGATAAATGGACCAGTTTTACCTGAAAAATTTAACAATATCTAAATCAAAACAAAATAAATAATTTTTTACTCGTAATTTAAAAGTAAAACGTGTTTCGATGCTCCTAAGGTTACGTAGATGGTATTCAGAGACGGGTTCTCGGGAAGAAAGGCAGTTGTCATATTGAATACTGGACGAGTGGATAGGGAATTCAAAGGTTTAAGGCCAACAGAGACAAATGATTGATGAATTCGATATTAATTCGATTAATGCCTATTGTTATTTTATCGAAGACTTTTAAATTACGTTGCCTTATTCTTTAACTTCGACATTTTGGGGTGAAGAACGTCGCAAAAATGCTTCTAAATAATGACTTATTAATTTTAAAGTTATGAATTGAATTGTGAATGTGCATTGAGTTATATGATAGCAGTGGCAGAATATAAATTTATTTTAGTCGCTTCATGAATTTTCACAGTTAGCAGCCTTTTAACGTGACTCAGAACTCTTGTATATACTCTCTCAGTTCCATTCTCTGTCTTTAAGCTTATTGTATTTATTCGAGGAATCCATCCCATGATTGGTTTTGCTCATCATTGTTCTGTAGCCAAAGTTGACCGACCCAAATACAACTTTCTTTCAGACTCAACCACAGAATTTAGAACAATTGTAAAATTTCTTTCCGTCAACGCTTGATTTCTCATTCCATCTATTTTCCCTCGGTAACACCGAAAGATTTTTAAAATTATTTTTCTGGCCAACGCCTGGCTCATTTTCTTGTTTATGTCATGAAAGCCACGTCTAAGAAATAGCTACTTTTCATTACAATGTTGCTTGCTCAGCACTTGACGAGGAGAGTGAATCCTCCAAAGGAATTACTGTCCTTTTTACACTAATTTAAAATTTCAATTTCCAATATGATTTATGATATTTGGATAAATAGTTCATTGAGTTGAATCTAATTGTAAAACATTAACGTATGTAATTTGCCTCACACTGTCCATGGAATACGAAGAATGCGCTTGCCACTCGAGTAATTTTATTAAATACAGTTTTCAACTGTATTCAACCCTTAGCTTGAATTCCGAATTCATATGCAAGAGAAGGCACATTACTATTTCCTGTAGTATTGAATAGAGTACCTTTGGATAAAACAGCTTCCTTTCAGTAGAATTGGATTGATAAAAATTGTCTCCAATTAGGTATCTACATTCAGGACTTGAATCTCACGAGGGAAATATATTTCGCGGGTTGATGCCAGAAATTCAGAAAATATGGACGGACTTTTTCATCTCAGTGTTTACGCACATATTTTATACACAGTTTTTCGAATATTGAAGCAATAAAAGTCATATCAAGCAAGATAAAACAGCAAAAACGGCCTGGTATGCATGTTTCATCTTGGAAGAGCCTTCAAAGGAACAAACCGTTCTGGGAGTTGAAACGAGGCCAGAAAAGATCCTTTGCCAGCCGTCGACAAGCAAAGGACCCTCGAATAATGTGTTTGAGCTAAGGAAATATATATACATATATAAAAATACATATATATCTAAATATATATATTTTTATATAACGTGCGAGTGTTCTTTTTAGGTGTTCTAATATTGTTTGTTGCTGCCCAAGTTTTTTTATTCAACACTTCCGTGTTACTTCGGCGAAATCATTTATATGATGTAAATGGAATTAACACTAGTAGAAACAACCACAGAAACACAGTTGTTCCTCCCTCCTCTTGAGAAAGGTGGATGTACCACCGAAAATTCGAGACCCAGTGAGTTCCTCTTTTATGTGTTTCTGTGTTTGTGTCTACTAGTGTTAATTCCATTTACTTAATTGTTCACGTCCGTAAAATTTTCACAAAAATGTTATATATATATATATACATATATAATGAATATGTGTATATTTCAGTGGATCAAACACCTTCATAAGTGCTAGAGTAGTTCCAACACCGATGGAGGTGACAGGGATTCTCGATAATCCTCAAATCTGTCTTTTTTCAGGTCGTTTGTGTTCGTTTACTGCGCGTACCTTTTTTGCATGTGTCACGTAAACTTTTAAAAGTGCCACATTGGTGAATTTTATTGGATAATAATAGATACAATACATACAATTCCTTACTAGAAACATAGTTCATCTTGCAGTCCGGTCCGTTTCAATCATTGGTGACGCCCTTTTTACACTAATTTTTGAACCTCTCATACCCCACCGCTGAACTCTGTTATATCTCTCAGAATAAAATGATTATATTCAATTAGCTTCAAAGGTATGACATTCTCGCGAACAATAAGGTGAAGGACAGTTCAGAAAAGCGCCACAGCATATTAGAATGCAACTCGATCGGGATGTTGTGCAACTTTAAAAAACGTAAGGGGAATTCCGCATGATAATCAAGAAATTTTATTCTAATAAAAGTCCCCTCTTGTTTATTCATTGCCACCGCGATGAAGGGAGTATAATCTGCCTTTTATCATTTCAAGCTTTTAATTTCACCAAAAATTTATCTCGTAACTTCCTTGCACTTTTATCGTCCGCGCAGTGGTGGCGCCTAGCATTTTCCCTCTGCATTGTCGTTCGCGGTGAGGTGGAGAGAGGGCAGCACTGTCTGCATCCGGCCTAACATGCCTAACCTCCGCAGCAGCGGGTGCCAACCACCCTTTCCTCCCTCCGACTCTTCGCCCCCGCCCCTCCCCCACACCTCCAAAACCCTGCCCACGTTCGTTCTCTCCACTGTCTCCTTCCAACCCTAACGCAAAGGCACACATTCACGCAATGGGATCCATTTCTCCACCCGAGATCAATCGAGAAATAAAAAGCTCGTTTCTTTTTTACTTTTTCGGCGCGTGAAACGAGGGCGTGTGTGAGTGGATAGGAAGTAGCTGGAGAAGGGATGGTAATAACGAGGAATTCTTAGGGGGCAACGAAATTCGGCGAAAGGGTACAAGGAATTTAATTGGACACTTTCAAGGACGCGTTAGCTCAATTTAAAAGGAATCTACGGGATGTTATCCCTGCCCAATCTCCATTTCGGACCTACGAAAACTATTGACGAAAAATGGATGTAAGAAAAGCCTTGCCCTCTGGTCGCTTTACTCGCCATAATTTAGATATAATGTCACATGAACAATGTAATATGTGTCTCAAACTAACGAATTCACAGAATAGGCAATCAAGGCAGTCTTCATTGAATTCAATCCAATTAAAAATTAAATAAACCAACCTTGATTACTTTCTTGAGTGTTTGGGATTTATAGATGATGATATTACATCTAAAAAATAAAATGTACTCGCTCTAAGCAGTATTTTCATGGCATGATCAATACAAGTAACGATTTAAAATCATCTTCCTTCAATGGTAAAATGGAGTATCTATTATTTACAATAACCGATTCAAGCATGAGATTTTACACAGTTATGGTGGAGCATTTTATGATGGGTACTTAACCGTTCAAAATTGTGGGAAATGTCCACAAAGCGCTGTTGCAACAAGAATGATAGAAAACACAAACAATGAAATCTTACAGGCAGATTCAGTTTTTGGAATTTCTATCAACATAATCCTAGGACAAAAAAAGATACCAATCTTCGTGACTATCGTAGTTTATCGCGTGAAAAGTAGGATTTACTTTTCCCTCCTTCACTTGATTGCCGATGATGGCGATAAGAGGAAGGGATTTCACGCATACTCGCGGAGGTGCTATAAAAAGCGACGCGGCGAAGGGAGGAAAGAAACAAAGGAAGAATACAAGCAGAGATTGCAACCTCCTTCGGCGATAACACGCTCGCGGACCGCCCGTTTTCCCTTCTCTCTCCCCCTTCGACCTATCGACGGGGCGGGGTCGAATCGATTGGGGTGGCGGGGGCGATGGGTTGGTAGAGAGAGGAGGAGCGCGATAAGTAAGTGCTCCTCTTCCACCCTCTCTCTCTCTCTCTTCCCCTACCCTTGCGCCGACCTCCCCCCGTGCCCCTCATCGCCGCCGGAAGAGCCCCGGGGGCGAGTCGGATGGCGACGTGAAAAACGCGAATGTGGGCGGGGGAACGGATCCTTCCCGCACGAATAATAGAGGGTCATCCCCCTCACTCCCCCGCGGAACCATCTCCCTCGATGTTCCCCCAAGTCCCGGTGAAACTTTCCGAACCGATGATGGGCGAGAGGGGTGGGATAAAAAAATATTTTCAGACCGCACGAAATAACTCGGTTTCGTACGTACTTCGCTCTCGACGACCGAACTCACCAAGAATATTCTATCATTTATGCCTCTCCACGCGCTCGCTCTCTTCCCCTCTTATCCCCTGACCAACATGAATTTTTTTTAAAATACCGGAATGTTAATGGAAATACGATTCACCCTCCCTGGGGATTGAACACACGAAATGGTTACTTGCTTACGTGAAATAAAAGTAATTATAAAGTGTAACGTCTGACTCAAAAAGCTAAGACAAGGTTTGGGAAAGGGAACGTAGAATCACTAATCGGATCGAAGAAGTAGATGCATCAGCAGGGTGTAGAGATAATCATGAGTGAGAAAAGAGGGTTAGGTACTATGAAGGAAGACTGGGAAAATATCAAAGAAGGACTATCGTAGTACACAGATGAAACAATAGGAACTTTAAAAAGAAAAAGGATAAGAAACTCCATATTACGGTTGAGATAATCAGAAAGATAGACGAGTGAAGGAAATGGATGAGTATAAACAGAGTGTTAGGTAGAAGGAAGTATAAAGATTTATACAATCATTTCGATTAATAAAAGCGTTTGATAGAGTAAAATAGTAGAATTAATGATTGTAATACAGAAAATATAAGGAAATTTGAATATTCACACGCCGTCGGGCTTAGAACATGGGTGAGCTCTACCATAACCAACTAAACCGACCTTCGTGTTGATTACTGTGTAATGGTTATAAGGAAATCGTAGGGATAAGAGGCTTCCGCTGCCTGTACAACCTGTCTCAGACAGAATGTCAGACAGCTCAAGAACGAGTGGTTGATGGAGTCCGGATAGGCAGAGTTAGGAAGAGTATTATGGCAGGGATACTCAATTATCACCAGTGCCGTTCAACGTTTATGTATAGAAATTATAAAAGAGGTACGGGAAGAACTAGAGTTAGGAATGAAAGTCTGTGGGGAATACATAAAATCAGTTCAGTAAAATAGGAGGGCAAAAACTAGAGCAAGTGGAATAGTTTACGTATCTTGGAAGTGTTTTGTACCAAAATGGTCAAAGTAGTAGGGACGTACGGAGAAAAATTGCACGAGACAAAGAGGCTTTCACAAGGAGGAGGTAGTTGATGACACGGACTTCGTGTAAGGAATTTTAGAAAAAGCTCGTCAAAACCTTGATATGGCGAGGAAACATGGCCACTGAAGCAGTACGATAGGCGTAGATTGGTGGCTTATTAATTGTGGTGCGGAAAAGGAAGGAGGATATGAAGTGAATAAAAAGGAAAAGAAACGAGGAAGTGGGTATGGTGGGGGAGGAGAGGGGATTGTTGGGAGAAATCCAAAGGAGGCAGGCAAGACGGATGTAGAGGATTCTGATTGGTGATGGCAAGTTGAGGACTGAGACAGAGGCGAGAATGTTGGGGAGGCGAGGAAGGGGCAGGAATAGAATAAGGATGTTGCGGCCTGCTCTTGCACCGTGTCGGAAGCCTCTTAATCGTTCGGGTAGTACAATAGACGTTTGACGCATCGTAGAAGGTAGCGACTAGGATTCAGGAGCATGTGAGGAGTGTTTAGCTTATTTGGTAGGTTAGAGAGTAGGTTAACTATGGGGAATTTACTTACAAAACATTACACGACTCATTCGCAAAAGAATTGCGACAAGAATCAAGGAATATTTAATGAAATATTAGACTTAGCACATGAGAATATGCAGGTAAATATAACTCCTAAAGTAAGTAGCATCAGAAAGGAAAGAAAATCACAACGAATTGATCAAGAATATATCTATCTCCGAATTGACAATCAACTATCGAAGTTTTGAAAAACAAAATAGCCGAATTTTACCATACATTATATATTATATATTTTACCATATATATAGAAGTACCGAAGCCTATATAATTATAGGACTTGAAAGCTGGTTATCTCAAGATTTTACCTTCTACGGTTTATTCCCCAACTAAAGAATTTAAATTGAAATGACTGAACGAGAAAGACCTTTATATTCAGTCCATGTTTTAGTAGAAAGTATCTGAGTAATGTAGTGCACCTAACAGAAATATCTTTCACTCGTACAAATGGTTAGATATAATTACGCGTGCCTATATTTCACGACCGTGTTTTGATAACTTTAAGTTTTCCTCTCAAAATTCATGAGCTAAATAAATCAATCCCTGGCGAGGATTTCCGCAGTGTTCCCGTCTGGAAGTCTGGATTTAGGATTATCCTCACATTGGACTCTTGTTATGGCGACACTTCACTCTCTCCGCTGCAGGCGTCTTCAGACTCAAGTGGTTACGCCACTTCAGTCTGCTCAGAGGATATCTGCAGCCGAGTAGGCGAAGTGCCTACATCAAAAGTTGCCGACTCGGAGAAGACACAAATTCCAATATTCTCAATTAAGTCTTCCCCTTGTGTTCCGATGGCACACTTAAAAAAAAATTAAAACTATGTAGTATAATACTAAACTGCAGAATATCAGGTTCTAATTTCCCTCATTGGCATAAGTCTAAATATTAAATTGATGAAAGGAAATGAATCTTCATTTTTCAGCATTAAATAATACCTACATATTCCCTAGCATATTTTGATCTGCTGTCCCTCACACAGAATGTATTTGTTTCACAGTGTCGTGGTTATGTAAATTATAACCATTCGTAGGTATGTGTACCGATATATCGATATTTATTAGGAATTTTCAAGTTGTAATAGATAGCAAATCCTATGGAGGCAGGAAAAATGGATGAAAGGCGTATTGAGCCTTGAGTAGTGGAATGTTGAAGAGGGTAATAGAGGGGAGAATGTTGGGCAAGCGAGGTAAGGGCAGGAACAGGATAGGGATGTTGGACGGGATGAAGGGAGGAAAGAAGTACACAGAGATGAAGAGGAACCTGATATAGATTAGTTTGCTAGGTGGGGAGTCACAAAATGTTTATTTGATAGTTGTGTCCATCCAAAAACCTACCTTAAACGGTAGATTACCTAATAATAATAATAGATACATAGCAGGGCGGTGAGTGACAACTGATTTGGTCATTTGCGGATTGCTACGCAATGTCCGTAACATATTCAAGGTAGTGATGATAGGTTGTGGTTTCATCAACCAGAAAGATACATGGTCTTCAAATCATAATACAACGGCTGACAGCTCCCCCTTTCAAGACAGCGAGTTTCGAGATCAAATGAATTCTTACTCAGAACTCGGGCAATTTGTTGAACCTCTACCATCTTATTAGAATACTTCAACACAGGGCACAACATGCCGTGAAAAATAATTGATAAAAAATATCCTAATATCGAGCCTCCTTTTCTCTGGCAGTGACACCTTAACACCTAAACTTAAGGATTTGTCATGGAAAAATGATTTTACAAAAACAGGATTCTGAAGTAGATATTTCATTTAGGGTTATGATCCATCAAGGGTGATCCTTTATAAGGTGAACAGTTTCCACTACCCCTAGGAAATGAAATATACTGGTCGACCATTGTATTTAAAAATATTCCACTCTTTTAAGAACAAATTCGTTCAGGCTATAGTATTCATAGCGCTGAAATTAATCAAAACTGCATTTATCAACCGACTAGATAGAGATAGATAGATATTCTCTTAGACAAATTTCAAGAAACTGCGGGAAATGCCGCAACAGTAACTTTTAACGGAGTTATCCGCTAACACGCATTTTAAACAATTTGTCTGTTCTTGTTCTTGTTTTGTTCCTTTAAAAGCCCAAAAAAATTTCAGAGTTTAAAAGGACGCCGCGATAGCTTAACTGGCTAAAGCACTCGGCCGGACATCGAGGGATCCGGGTTCGTATTCCGGTCAAGGCGAATGATTTTTACATTCTGAAATTGTTGCATAGATATTCCCTCTTACTAATCCCAAGGGCGAGTGAAATCCACACATCTGGCTGGAGGGCTTTTACCTTTCCATCTTTGGTCCTGGTATCCGAAAAATCACACACCTCGGGTGTAGCTGAGGATGCCCGGAAATCGAACCTAGGACCCCCGGTCAGTAGCCTTGCACTCTATCTACTGGTCTACTACTTCCCCTGATTTAATTGACCCATCACAAGATGTCGCAGTGGGATATAAAAACGTGTGACGTTAATTTAGAAACTGGTACCGCGTATCTCCGAATGTAATCCTTCTGCTTGATCATTTTTCGACTCCAACTTCGATGGATCGTTGTATTTGGCACTTCCCTCTTTCCCTTCCGCTGCAAAGAACATAATAGTTGGCAGCACTGACCTGAAAACGCTCCAAACTCTCTCTCCCTCCCTCTCAGATTCCCATTTTTTTCGCCCGAAATGATATCCGGAGTCCCTTCACCCCCCTTCACTGCCGGCCGTGAGCACCATGTGCACACACGATCACGCAGGGGCACTCTGGAAGGGGAGGATGGGAGACCACTCCCAAAACCCTCCCCCGCTTGGGCGTGAATCTGCGAGACCCCTCGGGCACGTAAACTCTCTCTCTTTCTCTCTTGAGAAATTGAGTGGGGGTTGGTCGAGTGAGTAAGACCCCGGCTACCGAGGGAGGAGAGGACAGGGGGGCTGCGGGCGGACGCGGGGCGGGCAGCCACCGGGTGAGTCGTTGGACGTAAAGGGGTAAAGGGGGTTGGATGCATGCGACTATGTACCAAGAGCTGGTACCTCGTGAATGAGCATTGGACCCCGGTACCTTGGTAAGAATGAATTAATCCTAGAACCTTTCAAGGATGTCGGCGCCGATGTAAGGAAAAACTCTTCCTATATACTGGCAGTAGCAGTCCCTTGGATATGAATCATAGGCACTGGTCTCTCTGCACATAAGGCAATAATCTAGGATATTGGTACCTGGGACATGATTAGTAGATATTCCTTATTACCTGGATACCCGTATCCACCCCCAGTGCATACATTATATCCCTCACGCCGTTCTTATTCTAGGGTATGTCAATATAACCCTGACCTTTAGTTTCCTGCTCCCTTTCACTTATTTCTTCCTTAAAACTATTCTTACTAAATTCATTCGCATGTCACATTCATTCATAACCTTACATTCTCTTCCGTGCCAATCACTCCAAATAATGCAACCAACTATCGAAAACATTCTCCCGAGTTCTGACCTGTTTTCAAATTCTAAGGTTATCTATTTTTTCCAACAATTTAATTATACAGGTAAACTGTACCCTGATCGTTATATCTACCATTATTTCTCAACACAATCTCTCTTTTTTGCGCGAGTCAATCGCACACAATCATGTGCATATATTTTACGTCGAAACCATACTTCCAAAGCTACCGACAACACTTTCATAGGGATCCATTTGCTAATACCAGCTGGTACGTGGCCGAGATTTCCTGGGTTCATCGTCACACGACGTTCGGAATTATTCAAACAGTCGCTCTCATTAACGCAATTTTCCACGTCCTTAGCACCACCAACATTGCACCTCCAGTGACGGTGAATTTCGATTTCGAATGATAGGGAGGATTGAAATGCCTCACAGTGCCAAATCCGCTATGCATGAATCCCAGTTCATAATGTGGGATAATTAATAGAGATGTGAGCAGAACAAACGAGGATTAGATTTTTAGCAAGGTTTAGAACAGACAGTTTAACTCTGAAAAATATGGTATTACTATACTACTAGTATTCCGGCACTGCCCTGCTTGAGTAGGTAATGTTACAAAGGTATGATTAGGGAGATTGGACACCGGTGCAGATGGATATAAACATTTGTTCATTCCACGGACATTCAGGAATCATAATAGCAAACAAATCGAAGTCATAGTAAAAATACATGCGAGGACAAAATTAAACGCTTCTTAGATTCTAGTGCAATCACATGTTAATATGTATTTGTATATTAATTGGTTTTATATGTGTTTTTAGATGTTTAATTTAAAATAAGTTTTGCACGAACATATTTACCTGTGTGGATGTGCATTGGCATGTTTTCATATGTTTTGAATGTAGTTGAATTCAACTTTACAGGTGGTGTCCTAATACCCCCAACCACACACGCCTTTAGCGGTGGCCTGCGGGATATTTTGTTCTGGTAGATGTACGAGTACATTATTTCGAACAAACAAACCGTTTTCGGCTTAAAAATCTCCTTACGAGACACTTTTTTAAAAACTAATTTGAGATCGCGCTCCTCGTATGTAGAGTTTAGCAGAGGTATCCACGAAAATGAAAGTATGCATTCGAGAGGAAGTCAAGTGAAAATCTTGAAAGTACGCTTAAAAAAAATTTTGAACAACATATCAATTTCCTGTTAGTCCGTTGCATTGATAGCCCATGCTAAGTGGTGTACAGATGGCAGCACGATGCCAAAAATCTACAATAAGGTGAGCATGTCGGTTGCACTACCAAGATGCACTACAAAGTAACAACGTGATGTCATTTTCATATATTTACTTATTTGTGTAAAAACTTTTTTTTATTGGGTTAGATTGAGAAGTTAACGATAAAATTGAGTAGTCAAGGAAGTTGATGAAACACAATCAAGCCTTATAGACGAAAGGAATTTCAAGATGGTAATGTGCACTTGCCACTACATCAGCGATGTGTGGATTAGAATGTTCCTAACCAGCAATTCTGTAGCGCACATCCATCGAGCAGGTCAGCCACACCTTGTAATGACGTACATTTACAACAGCACTTAAAACCATGATTTTTCTAGAGGCATTTGTGAGCTTTAGAAGCGCTCGAATACTTACTATATATTGCACGTCATGAGGACTTAATATAAAAATTATGTCAGTGAAACCTATTGAATTCAAGAACTTGCGAGATAAAATATTTTTTAGCTATACGCTTTTCATTTCTCCCTCGCATAATTAGAAAACGGTGAAACTAATCAGCCCTAAAATTCTTCGGTCAGAAGAGAAAAAAATTCCTGAGCAAAGGAAAAAATTCTTGTTTCGGACGAATTTACCTGAATTCATCTTAATTCACTCATTTACGAAGGAAATCAACATCGTGTAATAATATTATTTATTCTAAGATTATTATTATACAATATTTCGAATTTATTGATGATCGTTTCAACTCATTCAACAGTAGCACAGAACATGCTCTAGGATGAAGCCACGAGCTGCCTTGTAAAAATCTTTAGCATTAAAATCATAATGATATTATGTATGACATGAATATATATATATATATATATATATAACCATAAACACAGTATTTAATTCGAAGGTCGTTTGGCAGGTGATGGTGGAGTTCACCCAGTACTAAGGCCGACGGCGTGTGAAATTCACACATCAGGGTAGGGGGGCCAGTTCCTTTCCCTGATTCACACATAGAAATAGAAAAAGGAAAGGAGATAGGAAAACACATAAAAGACGAACACGGGAAAGATTGGGAAGGCGGATTTGAGCAGATCGCAAATGTAAAAACATTTCCTTCTTCCCCACCTTTACTGTGTTCGTTTTTATGTGTTTTCCTATCCCCTTTCCTTGTACAGGATATCCTTACAGGATTATCCTTTCCTGTATATATTTCTGTGGGTGAAGTAATATTTGTTCGCCGTATGGCGGGATTTCGTGTTTGAATGTATATATATATATATATATATATATATATATATATATATATATATATATATATATATATATATATATATATATATAGAAATATATACATTAAAAATCACAAGGATATATATACTGATTTCGGCGTCCAAATTGTCTTTCAATACTTTCTCAGCAAGTTGTCTGTGAAAATGTAGTAAAATTCGTGATTGTTCCGTTTTTGGCCGACTGATTCGTGACCAGAGCGAATACAGTCAAATTCGTGAGCGATTCTGGAGTTAAATAACGCCGGAAAATGACATATTCCTGCTGTTTCTCGTGCATTGTAAATTATTGGGGAATTGCCGAGTCGTGAATCCCTCATATCACCAGTTGCCTGGGTTGTAATAATGTAAAATGAACGTGACGATCTTCGTGCGCAGGGCCAAAAATATATTGACCAATCGGATATTAATGGTAAAATCAATCATTCTGAAATGTAGGGGCAACATTTTCAATTTGCGAATCAACTTTAAGATTGACATAGGTTTCAGAGAAATTTGTACCATCGAAGTCAGAAAATTCAGGAATTTTCATTTAAGTAAATTTTCTTTCTCTATAGAAGATGTACGGATAGCGGCAGAAAGTTTATAAAAAACTATATTTTTCTATATATATATATATATATATATATATATATATATATATATATATATATAGAAAAATATAGTTTTTTATAAACTTTCTGCCGCTATCCGTACATCTTCTATAGAGAAAGAAAATTTACTGAAGAAGGCCTCGGAGTAGGCCGAAAGCTTAAATCATCTACAGTGTGAGTGTCCTTTTACGTGTTATCTGTTTTATTCTGTGTTCTATTGTGCCGTCCAAAAGTTATATTGCTCTCATGAGTACTTCCGCATCATCTATATATATATATATACATACAATCTGCGCGAATGTGAAATTCGCGAATAATACGATATAATAATATATATAACATATACGATATATATATCTTTTAAAACAGAACGCCGTTCGGCGACGACACAGATATATATGAAAACGTTGATTAAGGTATTTCAACACAGAAACGCAAAGAAAAGAACACACAATTTACAACCTTATTTACATTAAGAATATTGAAATGTACATTAAATATCAGAATAATCACACACGCTTCGAGACCCCAAGGTATCATATCATTTTAATGCTCAGAGTAATTTAAGTATTCAAATTTAATTTCAACAAACTGCGGGAGATGCCGCAACAGTTACTTTTAACGGAGTCATCCGCTACGTGTAGCATTACAATGCGACAATTTCAGAGTGTAAAAAATGGCTAAAGCACTCGGCCGGACTCGAGGGATCCGGGTTCGAATCCCGGTCAAGGAGAATGATTTTTACACTCTGACATTATTGCATTGTATTCAAATTTAGTTTTGCGTGTACATTATATATTTTTTCAATACTACTGGAAGAGATTAGATTAAGAAAAGGTTTAAGTTAAAGATCATAAAACCAATTTACAGCTATTCCTTATTTGTCTGGAGGATAATTATAATTTTCTTTTCTTCAATTTACGAAGTCCACGCCATCCAAAGCGGAGTCATCTTCAGTAGTCTTTATTTCGCTGGAAAAGTATTTTTTTCGCAGAGGCTGATCTGAGGTCATTCACCGGGCATTCCGCTTTTTTCACCCGCAATGAAACAAATCTGTCAATTAAGGGTGCTCCGAGCAGGTGGTGGCTGCCAAACTCGAACATCACAGATGACATCCAAACGATGCGATTCACATCTGATGCGAAATCCAACCAAAATGGGCCACAAAATTTGAGTCCCTCGCGAGAAAAAAATGACCCACGAGAAATGACTGCGGGGCGTCGAACTGCCGCTGAAGAGTGAAGGAAATTTATCAAACTAAATCACAAGTTTAGCATTAGATTTCATACTGACTATTTTTCGAGCAATGCTTTTATTAACATTGTATTGGCTAGCGTATAGACAAAATGTTGACATCATGATACCTAGTGGATTATTCTAGAATACTAATAACTTTACAAAACGCCGGTTTAATGAACTGAGAGTGAAAGAACGTATCCCACTAACAAAAGCAATGCGCCCACAGACTGAATGCGGTGTAAGGCACTGGATTGATCACAATTTATAATCCTGAGCTTTCTACTACCCTAAAGAAAGACACCATCTGTTCCCTTATAGAATCTACGAATTATAACGATAGCTACTAATCGCTAGATATTAACAAAGGTGGAATCTTCCAGCGATCAATGACTCAGAATTCAACTCTCTGGACGTGTACGACGCATGGAGTGGAGATTATTAATCTCTTAGCTGTAAGTCGAGGAAGATTTCTAGTATGTTCATGACGACATCATTGTTTTCATCTCGTGAATTGGAGCTCTAGGACAACTTGGATACCTTAGGTAAGATTTTGGACGTGGAGGAGGGTCAAATGATAAGGAGAGCGAGAGAGAGATCCAGAAAATTTGAAAACATGAGGTGAAAAATCCGGTGGGACGTCACGACGATCAATCCGATGTGACTAAGGTACACCCCCGTCCTCCCCCAGGTGGTGAAAGGAGCGTCCGAGCCAGCCGGCCAACCATAGACGACGATCAATCTCTTTGCGCGTTCGACCAACCTCCTTTCTTCCACCCCTCAATGAATACAAAAGGCGCATTTTAAGTTCCTATTTTCCATTCTGGGTTCGGATCTATATTTTTTCCCCTTTCGGGTGGACGAAAGCGAACGGTTTTCCGGGCTCGGGAAGAAACGAATTCAGAGCGGAGGGCGCAACAAAGGGGACACGCCATAACCATCCTTCAACTTAATGCGATCTCTCTCAGGGTTACCCACCCACTGCTTTCTTCTCTCCTCACTCGATCGTCCTTCTTCCTTCCCTGCCGGCGTCCGTTATTCTTAGCGTACGCCTAAACCAACGGGAAGAAAACGACTCCTCGCAGTCCCTCGCTAATTTTTAATTAAGAAATCCCCTTTCGTAATGTAGGAACCCCCGGAGCCTTGCCTCAGCCCATGCCACTCGCCACTTGTGAGCCCTTTTCGGGTTCCTTTCAATGTGTAACACGTTTCTTGAGCTTTTATGTATTCAACCCAACTTTGTCTCAAGATTTCAACTAATAAGGAGAAATCTGGAGAGCTCCTGTTTGAAACTATTATTGAAAGTAGCATGATGTGACACAGTTTTTTGATAAAATTAGTCTTTTTCTCCCTTCACCTTGCTTATCCATCATTCTCTCCTCTATGACAGTCTTCACTACTGTATTTCCATTATTATGATCTGCATATAAATGGAAAGTTCATATCTACTTTCGATTTCTCTTCTCCAGTCCTCTGGTATGGCCAGCAATATATCGTTTATTTTCCTTACCACAGCCACATCTTAAAATAATTTTGGACTTATCTTGCTTCAACCACCAAGTTTCCGAGTCGTATTGAAATACTTTTCACACAAAAAGTTTTAAGTCAATTCTTTACCTACATCCCTATCATCACCTTACTCTATAATTTACAAGTTTTCTTTCCAAAAGAAATTCTCCGTTCACTATCCTCAATAACTTGCTAATCTTCAACTCAAATGAAAAGTTCTCAACTATTTACGGCGTGCATTTTAACTACTCCGGATCATGCCGGATCACGAGCAATACAAGCCTACTCTTATCGAAAGGCGCCAAGGGGTCTGCAGTTTAGGGTCCCATCGGACGGACGTCCTACTCACTCAAAAGTGCTCTCCACAAAGCACCTAATGTAGGGATTAGGATACCGTTGAAAAATATTTGTTGTCTCCAGGATTTGATCCCGGACCCTCTCGATGGGAAGCCACTACGTTAGCAACCGCAATAGGCACAGAATTAAATCATCCCTCATTTACACCACTAATTTAAAACTTAAAGTTGTTGACTGCCTGAAAAAATATTGCGAAAATTTCAACATATTTGAAGCATTAAACCAAAATTAAAATTCAATTCCTTTATTCATGCTCCGTCCGATTTCCTCAACTTGTTTCATTTAACATACCTTGCTTGGCATATTAATTGGTATTATTTAATAATTTTACTTGGTAAATACTAATAATTTAATTTCTATAATAATACCCCTCGGTGAAACTCCTTTGTGATGTGAAAAGCAAACAGTAGCATTCAAAATAATCGGTTTAATACAGTATGTCAATTTCTGACGAACAACCATTTTTCATCGCTTAGATACAATTTCTTGGATGGTAAAAGTGGTACGAGTTGAGAGGCTGCGCGAAATTTATGTTCTAATATTAGTAATTGACATAAAGGATATATAGAGACAGTGATGATGTACATATCTATCTTCAAGTCGATCTATGTTGACTTGGATGATAAATAACGGGCGTATAGAGGAACCTCGGCAAAATCATCTACGCCGGATATCGACTTTATCGTTCATTGCGATTATATCACGGTGATGGCATCTCTATTGACGCCCTAAGGAGTGCTGTCGTATCGCACTCATCAATTTTAATATTAAGGGTATCTTTCTAATGTCTTATACAATCCAGAGCCTCAGTATCGCCCATCGACATATTGACGATAATCCAGTCTCGGTTTGCTCAAGGACGTGGTAGTTCATTTCTTATCAACGTTGAGAGTTGACCTTTGCCGTCGCCTGGTTATGCTATCCCCAATTATCGACCGTATTATCTCTAGCTCCACGATCCACAATCCTTCAAAAAACGTCCAAGCGGATAGGAACAATTCCGTGTTCCACGACCGCTTACGTAATGCTCAAAATTTATTTAATAGTGGTGGCAAAATTATTTCCGTTGGCGGCCATAGCCGGAAACCGGTGCGGAAACTTTTGCCGACCGGTTCACTTGGAATACGTACAATAACTCAAGAGGCGCAGTTTGATTTGCAGTTCAATGGGATCGTATAAGAATATATTTCACCTTGAGTTAGCAGTCTCGCCAAATACAGTAGGTCAAGTATGTGACCACGAGGAAAAATATTAATTTTGTCTTTTCTAACTTTTATCAATTCCAATCCAAAATCATAAGACCCATACTTTCTGTCAGAATATATGGACAATTGACGCGAAATATGTACTGCCTAATCTTATTTTTTACAATTTTCTTGAAGCATTCTCCTGATTCATTTTTTAGTGTCAGACAAGCCATTTTACTAATATGGAATTGCAAACGAGGGAGAGGTAAATTGATTAACAGTACTCTGCCGGTTAAGGTAGTAGCACTTATTTTTGTTTTCTTTTCCGTTCAATTACTTCTGTCCACACTTCTTTCGCCGCACAGATTTGTCAACAATATTACATATTCGCTTATTTGCTAATAATTTGTACATGACTGGTCTCAACGACTGTTCCGGATCCGAAAAAACTTAGCGCTATGTCAATTTTCTCACGAATTAATGCCACATATCTTTAATTACGACGAATATAAGATTTTTTTTAGATTCACTGAAAATAGTTTTGTCATGAATTCCCTATTATTTGTAAAATCTTCTTAAAAAGATCTAACACCATTTTTTTCCATTTTCATCCGGAGCACTTCATAAAAAGATTAAGTGTTCCATCTGATCTACTTTAAGCCCTCAAACTTCGATTTTTAACTCAGATTTCTTATTTCTTCCCATCTCTAGCGTTCCAATTCCTCATCACTTTCGTTTCTATATTACACACTAATTCTAATTTTATACCTGTTTCTGTAATTCACTCAGCAGGAAGGGTACAGATTAATGAAATATTTATAACACAATACTTAATGGCAAATAAATTCATTGACCGGTCCGATGCTGTGCTGGGAATGAAAAATTATTTGATAACAAGAGTGCTCCGGTGTTCGCAATGAAAATTTTTCCTTCGATTCAAGTAAAGTCAAGAATTTAATTTCAAAACACTTAACTCTTTTGTGAACACATATCTTTTTGTACCTGCCGTTTTGTGCATCAGAAATGGCCATTTACTGGTGTAAAAATGTTGCATGTGTTCCGCCATGGGGAAAATAAATATTTTTTGATCCGGCGAAAAAATAAGATACCCGTTACGGGTAAAAAATCCGGTGTGCTGAATACAAGGACGTCATCACAATTCGAATTGAATTTTGAACTATCGAAAATTAAGAGTCTAGAGTTATGGAAACTGGACTGCCACCAATGATTTGCTAATTCAATTCAAATTAATTTGAAAATTTTATTCTTTCAGGTTGGTACAATCCAGGAGTGGTCCAGGGATTCCTCATGGCAGCCGGAGCCATGGATGCCGGTGGTAACGCAGTTGAAATTCACAACTGTATGGCATCACGGTAAACCTCTGTTACTTCCAGACCAAGTCTTCGAGCACAGGGATGGCGTTGAGGTTACCGAACATTCGCTCCTTTGGATCCCACTTTTATTTCCGTGGTCCCAACATGACTGCGAATGACGTAGATAGTTCTCGTCCTCATCCAAACTTGAACACGCTAGTCCCAACACGTCGCTCTTCCTTCCCATTGTTAGCTGCACACAAGGCCCCTTGTTCTCATTTTACGGTTTGGTGCGAATCGGTAGGTGCCATTTGCCGATGGATCATGCCGTGATGTCGCGAGTTACACAGAAGCTCCTTGGTAAGGCTTTTTTATGCATGGAACCCCAAAAACAATAAGGATATGCCTCTATTTCAGGAATACCCGATTGCTGACTATGAATTATATACATATCGTTGACCATGCTTTCTCCTAGGCAATGATGAAAATGAGTGTAACCAATATTCTGACAAATACATTTAATTTTGTAAATGATAGAATTTCGTCTCATCTCATTACCGTGATGGAATAGCGTTATTATTCCTTCACAGACATGAAAACATTTGGCCCTGAATGATACCTTTTAGACATAAATACAATTACTTACTTTTGGCGTCAAGGCACACCATTTTTCACCTTAGGTCACCCAAGTCATCATATTAACATTAGAGCTAGAAGAACACACTTACGGCCGTCATCAAGTCGTAGAAAATTGGTCACCAAGCATCACTTCCCAAATAAGTACCATTACAATGTCAATTACACTATAAAGCGTATTAAAGTTTTTTGACCATACATATATAAATAGCAATCAAAATTTTATTTAGTCACCCTTCCGGTTCAATTTTTAGTGTCAGATAAGTCTTCTGAATAAATAATTACGCCATTAAAATAAGTAATTTCCCTAATTTCATCTAAGTATCAATGGTACTACACCAACATAAGTCTTTCTTTAAATCGGGGTTCAAAAGAATTTATTAGTACGCTATTCTGCTTGGCATTGTCTAACAGAGATCACAGCGACAATATTAAATGATCTTAAAAATCCTTAATCGACCCATTGTCACTTTTTCCGAGTATAATATTAATAGGGTATGTTCCCTTTAAAACAAGGATATTTCCTCGGCCATCTCGTGACGGCTTTCAAGGTAAAATGTAGATTAATTTATTTCATCTACAAGCGGTAACTCAAATGCCATGTGTAGGAATGAGAAGAAGGGAAGTTGGTGCGCAAAGTACGAGGCGTATTGTTAAAGTAAGTACCGTTTGCTTATATTTAAATATTGGCGCTTCAGAACACAGTTTTGCTCCTGCAGCTCCATCTACTGATTCATTGAGAAGCTATAGCAGCATTTGTTTTGTTTCAGAAGTCGTTTGCTTGTCCGTGCATGCAAACAACAATGTCCGCGACAATCCTTGATCCCGCCAGCTGTGAAGTGCGTTCTGTCATACGATTCTTGCATGCAAAAGGATTGTCGGCTGCTGAAATGCATCGGGAATTATGCCCAGTTTATAAACCTACAGTTATGAGTGAAGGAAAGATTAGACAATGGTGCTGTGATTTTAAAAATGAACGAACAAATGTCCATGACGAAGAGCGAAGTGGCAGGCCCAGTATTCTGACCGATGAAATTGTTTCGCAAGTGGAACAAAAACTGTGATGTGATCGTCGATTGACAATTAATGGCCTGGCTGAACAATTTCCTCAACTTGGACGCACTACTGTCTACAATATTGTTACGGAAAACCTCGGATACCACACATTGCGTGCAAGGTGGGTACCGAAAATGCTCACCGACCACCACAAAGAGCAAAGAATGTCCAGTGGACGAGAGTTTTTGGGTAATTGGGAACTCTTTAAACCACCCACCGTACAGTGCTGACCTTACACCCAGCGACTACTTCCTCTTCTTGAACTTGAAACAGTGGTTCGGTGGACAACGTTTCGAAACCGAAGAGGAACTCAAGAATGGCGTTGTCGATTGGTTCAACCCTCAGGCGGCGAGTTTCTATACAGAGGGGTTAAAGAAGCTGGTGCAGCGGTACGAAAAATGCTTAGAAGTGAACGACGATTATGTAGATAAGTGAAGTAGGTTTGTAGCTAACTAAAAGTGCCAATAAAATGTGTTTCATATGAGTATATTTTTTCCTGTGACCAAACGGGCTTTACTTTATGAACACGCCTCGTAAGAGAAAGAGTGTGACGGAATTCGATGGCCACATTGAGATAAGGCCCATTTTAAGTTACAGGAGGATTTTAACATGAATGGCTATGTGGGAAAACAAGGGAGGGGGTCATAAAACATTTGCAAGAATTATTAGCGTTGATTTCAATCGACTTATTGCGTGAGGATCAGTGGAGCACCCATTGTTATGTAACCGGATTATCCATCGTACGGAGAGTGTGATAAAGGAAGAAAAATGTCCACTGCTTCAGTTTTGCATCGATAAAAAAATGTCCCTACTGATACTAGAGTACAGCTCTTACGTACTCAAAAACTCTTTTGTTTTCTCTCAAGTGAAGAAAATATTTTTTTAGCTCGTGATACCAACAAAACAACAATCAATAAGGCACCAGTAACGCAAATCCCGGTTGGCTCGAAAAAAAATCTGACGGTTTTTTTTTAAGGTTTGAATTTATTAGTTGCCTTCGAATTTACCTCCTTGACCCAATTCCCACACCACTCCTAATTTGAGTTTCATATCGACTTTGTCTTACTCACGGCGGTCTCTGAAGTTTTTCAATGACTGCATCGAGAAACCAGCCAAGCCGTACAGTTCTTTTAACGTCTCTAAGCACTCGGGAGTCTGTTTCGATGGCAATATCCATTCCCACCCGCTGCAATGCCGGGTCTTCGACTGCCAATCCCGGTCGCTCAAACCCTAGGCAGACAAGGAAGAAAGAGAAGGGCAGATAGAAAAGAAAACCGTAACAAAGCTAGGGTCTCGGCGAGGATTCCTCTGAGGTGGAATGATCCCTCCACTACTCCCGGTGATGGATCGACCCTGAGGAGAGAATAAAATGAGGATTTTATCGGATGGGGGGGGGGGATTAATTTCGGGATGGGTCTTCCCCGACGACGACGCTTCCTCCGTCTTGAAGCACTCTTTTCGGCGACGACCCGAACAAAATAATAAATTCCTCCTTTCGAAATTCTTTGCGCGCCTGCCTGTCGGATCCCTTCCTCCACGAGACGGAAAGCGATGGGAGCGAAAATTGATGGATTCTCTCCTCGCGAGTTTGAATGAAGTCGGCACCTTCGCACAAGAACAAAGGAGGTGTGAATGTCCAGAATAAGCCTGAATACACTTTCCCACGTCCACCTTGTTTATTCTACTCCGCCAGAGGGTTTGTGAAACCGAAGGAAATTATTCCATTTAGGCAACTTGGTCAACTTCTGCATATTGGATTGGACACGGCAGGGAGGTAGCTGGACTGGTCGATAATTTTTTGATTCTTGTCCCTTTCAGCCTGAGGTTAGGAGTGGAAATACTAGCTATCTGTTTGTCCTGAAAAGCTAAGTATTCAGGTATCGTTATGCCGAGTATGTTTTGAAGTATGGTGCTACTTCATGGGAGAGTTTACAGAGCAGTCCTCTTCCTGATCCCGTGCAGAGTCCACCCCGTAATTCCATGGCATACTTACAATCAAAAGCACTTCATCTTTGGGGAATCGGCAAACAGTTCTCCTTTCAGTGTGAAAAGTAACGTGATTTCTACATCTGTATCTACCCAGCGAGCCACCAAAAAAGGTGTGTGGCAGGAAGATTGTGATTTCATGGTTTCAAACTCAGAACCCGGAACAAATCCATGTAGTATTGACGATTTTTGGTGTAGTGTTCGCATTGGCTCAAGCAGTAAAATACTCCATATAATCGTAGACTAAACATGCAAGAACAGCGTGATTGGCCACATTAGTTTGAAAGTTTTGATCGGCAGTAAAAGAGATGTTTTATTTGGCATCAGTTTGGTCAATTTGGGAATACGCGGCAAGTCTTTGAGATCCTGGGAGGTTACTTTAATCCGTGAAAATCCGCTAGAATTGTTTTAAAATGCTACGAAACAAGAGTAAGATAGGCAGGGGTGCTGAAGGAATTAGATTAGAACCCTCTTTCTTCATGAAGATAGTGGGAAAGAGTAAAACTTTTATTAATGCACAGAACACCAAAGTTTTATTGTGACACTGAGCAATTTTTTATGACCATAGATAAAATTATTAAATTGGACCAACATAATCAAATAAGATAGGTTCAAGTACTCGCAAATTAAACGATACGCAATCATAATCGCCACAAGACAAAAGTAACCACTCCTACATTTATAATTCATTCTGGAACATACCTGTTTCTGCATGATGAGCTTACGTGTAGATATGCGTATACGTGCGTATGTTCGTGGATATTTTGAAAATTAAATTAATAAAAAAAGCACAAGTTCATATATACATAAAAGACTGGTGTCCTAATAGTTACCGCCACAAGCATTTGAGGTCTAGCGGGAAACAGTGTACATGTAGATGTTCTGTCCAAAAACTTTCCCAATGATGCGTCTAATTGACCTTGTCTTAATTGGCCTCGCTCACCTCGAATTGAGGCGCTTCTGACCTTGAGTCAAATATCGTCAGCAATTCTGAAAATTCAACCAAAACATTTTTGAGTAACTAAGTTTCATTCATTGAAAGTTTTATTGGGTGCACTTTAAACACTAATGACCAGTAATTATTTCTTGAAAAGTGAAAGTTAAATGCACACTCTTGTGGACGAGAAATCATTTTTACTTTTTAAACACTCTTGAAAATAGGGAATAGTAGTCCTGTTTATAAAAACCAACAATGTTTTAGACACTGACTACTGGTTCTAAACTAGATTTGTAAACCTTTTAAATTCACCTCGGGAGATGTAAGGGGTCAAATATTCCAAGAGTTTCATATTTCTCTGTTTCTTATTACCTCCTAAAGAATCGTTTTGCACATACTATATAATGAAATTAGATGAAAATAACTTGGGATTACCTTACTACACATATTAATGAAATACTGCTTGGAAAGTAAGTGATTTTTAAAGTAACAAATAGTATTCTCTTCCCATACAATTCTCATACAAAACAGCGAGCTTATTTAGAAAAATGTAGTTAGGTCTTAAAAAACGTCACCATTACGATTTTCTTTTACAAATGAGCTTTCTTTATGAGTAATATTGCTAATCACAAATATTGAAACATTCTTACGTACCTTAAAAGGATAATAAATTGGTTTAAATGTTACATACACAGGGCAAATGAGAAGAGTATTTATAGCCCTGTGGGCCAGAATAGTCGAGCCCAACCCACCTTAAATCCCAAGGCGTGAGAAATTCTCCGTTTACGGCTTGTACCACCTGCGATTTCCCAGGAACTTCTGGATCCCCATAAAATCGGGAATTCAGTTTTTTTGTTTTTTAACCGAGACGCAATTTCCTATTAGACCCCGGTTTCTACTATCATTGGTCGAACGCCCTAACAACCGAAATCAATGAAAATCCTTCACTTTCCTATATTTATATCCTCAGAAACGCTTTCATAACGAGATTTCTTTAACCCACTTGGAAATCTTACATAATTAGAGCACCCTCGCCCAAAGGGTTACAATTAAAGTTAGAAAAACAATTAGGTTAACTGCTCAGTTTTATATCCTATATCTGTTTCTTTTTTCACGAAGATAAACCTCGGACATGTCTAGTTACAAAACGTATGAGTCCTGGTTTTTAGTTTCCGTTATGCCACTGGAATGCGTCAAAATTAAATATTCCCGATGCCCACCTCGTAAGGATCTACTTTATTCATCCCAGAATTACCCATCTCGTGGTGAAAGGAACTTTCTTTCGCTGCATTCACCCGTGATTGAAGTTTCTTAAGGTTGAAATAAAAAGTTTTGCGAAATTATGCATTAAAAGCGACTATATCATTGTTTTCTTCGCGTGACACTGATGATTCTTTCGCTTCCTGCCCTTCCTCGTTCTTATAAAACGAGCCCCTCCGCCGCGCCGCCACCGCCGCGGCGAGTCTGCCACCTGTCGAATGCCTTAGCGGTCCACACGTTTTCTGCTTCCTTCACGTTGAACCCGCTAGCATTATCTCCCCTAACATTTTCAAAACAAAGCCTCTGAATTTCATTATTTCTCTCGGGACGAACTCGCTTTATGAATAAACCAGCGGCAATGTAATACTGAAAACCTTTAATAGACGTATCGTATGCTGTTGTTAAAAATGTGTAATACATTACGGTTTTCCGAATTGTTGGTAGCAATATTAGCCCATCAACTATTACATTTCATACTATTTCAGCACCTAAAATGCACCGTGATCTCGTCTCGGACACAATTGTTTGTTAGCAACCTCGAAACTTCTAGCTCTGCCGAAAATGTGCGTTACGACAATCCAAAGAGCCATTGAAAACATTATTAAGTGGGGTTCATTTGCCCATTCATATTGTATAATAAAGTAAGGATGTAGTATTTTTCCACAAAATAGAGTTTTACTTTGTAAAAAAAGTGCTATATACTAATTTTATTACACGCATGCATTCCTTCCACTACGTAAACCCTGGAACTGTGTATCTCATTTTAATTCTGGCTAGTAGTAGTGGCTAGCAAAGTAGTAAACGGAAGTGGGCATGCGCTGACGGCTCAATGTACTTTATAAAGGATACTCGAGGATCTCGATATTAATTCGAGCAAAATGGAAGGAAAGCGAGATACGATTCTGAGTGCGATAAAAGGGAGATGATGGGAGGAATTATTTTATTCTCTTGCACGCTGGAAATCGAACACAATCCATTTCATCGTATATTGAATCGACCCTAAATAAAGCGGCACTATGTGGTCAAGTCACAGCACAGATATATTAAGTGATGAAAATTCCAGATAGAACATAAGGAGAGAGATTTATGCGAAAGATTTTAACGGTCAGAGAAAACTGTGAAATTTGAACCACAAAAAGCCGGCATAAAATATAAGGAGAAAGTTCATTATCCGACTGACGGTTGATAATCGGTAATACTACTCCGTCGTAGTATTTCATATTTAAAAGTCACTATCTAAGCTCCGCAAGAAATATTCAAGACTAGGTATCATAAGATAACAAAATCGTATTTACCTGATAAGCCCACTATGATTAGCAATTCTCGGGTGTGTAAATTTGAAATATGTTTTTGATTTTGCAATATATTTCTCGCTTCATTGATTTCTCTAAGAATAAAGATTTCCACTAGGATGAACCTGAAACTCTTTCCTTTATGTACGTAACCATACCACCTGATGCAGACTTGATTAGGAGTTGGATTTGCAATAATATTTCGTTGTCTAATGATAATTGATATGTTTATTTGGATATTAACTTCTAGTTCGTTGCTTCACTACGCATTATCAATCCGGGAATTTCCTTGTGGTGTCTCTCCAAGCTCTCGTATTACATGCCAATCACTTCCTTCCCTCATAAATCCTTGGACTAAGATCTTGTAACTACAATCTTGCATGGAAAATGTTAGATTCTCGTAGATAGTCCTTCATCCTATTCACACTGGCGAAATCGCTGTGATATTTAGGTGACGAAACTCTTGGGAGTGAGAATTTTATGTGGTGATTTTATCCATGTGTTTCCTAAAAGAAATTAACCTTAACTAAAAAAAACATTACTGTCACAAGGTGCGAGAATTAATGTGATTTATGCATCGACCTCGATTCACAAGCAGTTGAGATGGGAAAACCAAAACTCGACGAGAGTTCGCTTTGATCCGCGAATACGTTTAAAAATGGTTCACCTGGCGCGAAATTCATTAGCAACCCGCTCCGCATTATATATGCGAATACGCATTCTTCCGGCTTCGCACCTGGTCTGCTTGTTAGGTAACATCTACGCAGCTGCACTGTATGTATCAAACCCATTCCCTTGTACGTGATCATCAATGAGAAACAACACTCATCCTTCTTTTCATGAACATATTTCGCATGAGCGAGATAGGTGAATTCTGACATCCAAATAATACTGCATTATTTATAGCAGACGTCTAATTCGGGTTCATTTTAGAATTTACAGTCTATTTGGGGAATGGGTCAGTATTATGCGCCATCGAGCGATCAATGACCGAGGGGCTGGGACTCTTCGCTTTTTTTTAGTTACTGAATGGGGCTTGAACCGCTGGAAAAACTAAATGACATGCTAACTACAGGTCTGTTATTGGGCTTAAATTGGAACATGGATTACAGGCATATCGTCTGTGTTTCAGAAAAAAATAAAGGAAATGTCAACTCTTCGTTATCACTTTCGCTCTAGTTATCGCAAAATGAATCTGAGTGCATTTCATATTAGCAGAGGATAAGGAGTGAGAATAATTCGGAACTACTCAGTAACTGGTGAAGTTGCCATTTCGGTGTAAAATTCCTATTTAATCGTGATCTTATTAAGTGAAACAACCAAATGGTTACTCGTGATTATGATATTTTATGTAAAATGCCAATGTGAATGGCCTCAAAGAATTCATGGCCAAAGGTACAAGTCGAATTATTTCAAAGAGAGGTACCTTTTGAAATTGAAAAATAAACAACTCGGCTTTTTCACATAGAACATTTTGTGATCGCTATTTAGTGAATACAAAATTTCTTCTGTGGAAAAGCTAAGTTGATTATTTTTCAATTTCAGTATGAAGATTTTCCACCAAGTCACTCCAGAAACTTTTATTTAGAGGTACATTTCACATTCCTTCCTTTAGTCATGGAGAACATAGTTCGCCCAAAAAATGGCTACAGGGTTAACAGTTTCAGCTATAGGTCTACGTGTCTGAGCGAAACGTACTAAGCGAGCGTATAATGGAATAGATTTCATTATATCAAGAAATAATCTAGAGGGCGGAGACTGATTGGTAACCTCAAGGTAGAAAAGACGCAGTAGGGATGCGACAACCCTGAGAAACTGACAAATAGTTACGTTAATGGCATGTGCGAGCCTAAGTAAAAGTGAAAGAGTTTCATACATAAAAATTTTCTTCCTGGAAAGCTATTTAAGATATAAATTTAAAATAATGCATGTACAAAAATTAGATTTCCGTTAGGGGCCCTTATCAAAAACTATTAAATATAAAATATGTGAAAACTGGAATGAAGCATACATTTAGAAAAAAATAAGTATATAAGCGTATGAATAAGCCATAAAATATTTGTAACAGCTATCAGTGTAATTATCGTATTAGCCCAGCGTAGCATGGCGAGATGACTAACCAAGCGTGGAAAACATTATTCGTTGGCCCGATAAATTTAACGTGAAAACATGCGGACTATCAATGAAGCATGCCTTCCACTAAACGCATTTAGTTTGCAGTAACATCGGATAAACACGCCATAAAAATCTCGGCACCGACATACTGACATCACTCTAACGAGAAACAAATTTTGCCTAAGCTGCAGAGACGGCGGAACTTAGTCGTGAACGGTTGTTGGCTTCAACCGAGCTTTGCTTCCCGTCCTCGCATTCTGCTCAAGGAAGCGGGAAATCCCGACCCAGCCTAATCAATCCAATCCGACAAACCTCTCTCTCCAATCACGAGGCGCGTCCTTTTAATGCGTCAGGTGCTCCGGAAGGATAGAGAGCGGAGCGAGCAGGTGGAGACGCCGCCCGAAACTGCGTTTCATGGGGTCGGCAGGGGGCGGGGCGGAGTAGAGAAGAACGAGGAATTTTCCACTCTCTCTCTCCCTCTCATCTTATTGAGACGAAGGAAGGCAGACGCGCGTGTGGCTCCCGCAACATCCTACTTGTCCGCTGCTTATAACATCCCCAGTTCTGTTGGTAAGGGGAAGGGGTCCCACAAGGCACGATCCTGGAGTCGCGCGCGCCTCATATTACGACTCGCGAGCCGTAGGAATGCGGGGGTAGCAGCTGTTTACCACCTCACTTCTCCATCGCTTCGAAGAGGGTCGGGGAAGGGGGCGAAGCATTTGGGAAGGAGGGAACAACAACACACCGGGATGGCCCGGGCGGGCATGTGTGTGTGTGTGCGTGGGGCAGCTGCGCTTAACTCTCGCTCGACTCTCATCTGCCGCCACCGGCGCCGCCTTGCGAGGAGTCTTCGGCGGTGTGGGCTGCCATTCTGGACGCCTTTCCAAAAAATGACCGACCTAACCCTCAAGGACGGAGTGGCTGCGGCTGCAAGGAGCAGCTGGTGCCGAGGGGTTGAATGCCTGCGGAGGCGAAGGGAGGTCACTGGCGGAGAAGAGGGGTCCTCTTTCGTTCTCAGACGCACATGGTCCATGAATCCACCCGGCCATCTTTCATCTCGGGAGACTCCCAGTCGTTCGCGTGCAGCCTTCACACCCACCCTCCCTCTCTTCTCCCTTTCCGCGCCGGAACAGCGCGGAGGATGCCGTCGCTCGCTTCGCCGACTCCTTCCACGCGCCGCCACAACAGTTTCCTTCCCTTTTGCACGAATTTATTTTTTAATATGGGGAGAAGTGTGGGCACAAATTTGTTATTTTGCAACTTTTCCGGGTCTCACTGAGCAAAAGCTGATCGTAAAATATTCAGCAAAAAACAGCAGCTGCGACTGCCAATTACACGTACTTCTTTCAGTACATTGACATTTCAGTAACATAATTAATAGTTTTCTTTTAATAAGAACATAATACTGATACTGAAAGGGTTTAATGATCTCAACGTAAACATTTTAAATTCATTTTAGATCAATTCAATCGGGGTAGAAAACTTAGTTTGGGTAACAATAGGACATGCAGCCTGAACATAAAGTGTTTCTTTAACATATGAAATCCAAAAATGCCCTTCATCTCAAAACAAATAAACATTTGTTCCATAGGTCTAATTATTTTTGTGTTCACCCATATGTTTCTATTATTCACGCCTTCATATCTAAGCGAGGAAGAGATAGGAAAAGGGCAGATATGATGGACGGAATGAAAGGAGGAAGTAAGTATGATATAATAAAGAAGAGCCTATCGTGGTGTCGGGTATCAGGTTTTGCTTTATTAGGAAAGGCAGAGAAATTTACCGTTGTGCAGCCTGTGCACAATGAAAACCTAAGCAGCATAGGAGGTCACTTAATAATAATATGTTAAGAAGCTCTTATATGATTACCTTAGGTATGTTAAATTGTTTTAATTATTTCATTTTAATACGCCTTTTCACAAATAAAACAGTTCATGGCGTAACTTGGTGGAAAATCTTCATACTGACGTTTTTATAAATCAAACCACTTTGCTTTTCCACATAAACTTTTTAATTTCACGACCCAGGTTTCGTTATAGCATAACATCATCAGGTGACCTTTTATGTGGAAAAGCAAAGTGGTTTGATTTATAAAAACGTCACGCCTTTTCATAGTTTTTCTATGCAAAATTGATAGACACTTTTATCCATTTGCTTAATCGGCAGCATAATATATCTATGAAAGCAAAATTCAATGAGGAGATTTTTTCCTCGTACCCCTAGAGATCAAGATAGACATGACAGAAATCGCGTAGGAGATAATTAGAATTGGCGGTTTATATATTTTGTCCATAACCTGCATGTTTATATTTTATATAATATACCCATCTTTTTAACAGTTCCACAGTGGAATTTGAATGTACGGATCCTGTTTTTTCATATTGTTGCATGCGAGTACTTTCTTTCGTGTAATTAATATTTTTCGAGCCCATGATGAAAACTAATATTTGTGTAAAAGTGACATGATTGGGATTGTGTAGGTATGGTTGCTGACCGAACACCCCCCGCAACACTCCCTCGCCACGGCTTGCGGAATGGTGTGTAGAGGTAGGTAGATTTTTCACAACAATCGTGAAAAGAGTCCCGTTTACTCTGTGTGAGAGATTGAGCCTAGAAACTACGGTCAAAAAGTTATTCTCAACGCAGTTTTTCCACCTAACTATGATGGGTGGAGAAATTTGAGATACCCTTGATGAGCACTTTTTACTATTACAATGAAAGGCTTAATTGGGTCCTAGTGGGACTATAGAGGGTCCCTACCTGGCTGGGAGTGTTCGCATATCTCGAAGAGTTTCTTCTTCCAAGTCTCTTAGGGAAGAAGCGTAAATCAAAATTCCGTTACCATGGAACAAGAGTAGCAGGCCTAGAGATACAAATAAATTCGTAAAATTGACATTCATTTTTCTTAAACATCATAACTGGCGATGATATAGTACATGGTACTTAGAGAGCGATGAATGCATTACGGAGTATGGATAACTACGTGTATAAACTGTATACTAACATATAATTTTAGTAAAAAGTAACTAACTTTAAACATTTAACTATTTTGCTCCTTCCAATAAACTGACATATCTCAACAATATTAGGTAAGTAAGATTATTTAAAAGACATAGAAAATGCAAAAATGACTGATTTGCATATTTCAATGGGAATCTTGTTAACCTTAAGGTCTTATGATCGAGTTCTATTCACCACAAATCAACCATTTTGATCTTAAGTACGAGTCTCGTAGTTTCTGAACCTTTTCTCAATGTCTACTTTCTAGGCGTAGTTTTTGGAAACAAATACAAAGCACACTAATGTGCCACTTTCCCTCAATCAATGCCATCATTTGAAACTTACAGCTAATTAAATATTTCCCATGAGTTTATGATTCAGCTGAAATAAATACAGTTTATTGAAGATGCAAATATCTGGAAAGAATGCAGTTTAAAACATATTTATAGGGCCTATAAGGGCATATATTATAATATAAAAAATTATTTTCCATCTATGTTTACTGGTTGAAACTCGGTTGGTTTTTCTTTACGCCAGAGAAAATCTTTTATTTGAAAATATTTTACGTCCGTACATTAGCTGAATAATAGTGGTTTTTAAATTGAAATTTATGTGTGTATGTATATGTTATAATATGTCATAGGTTATTTTAAAATAGTATTATTGCAAAGTAAATATGAAAACACAAAGACCCATGCAGCTTTAGTTTTTGAAGTTGCAAATTTATTCTACCCGCTACATTATGTTCTGCATGATCTGTTTAGTTATGATGGTGGTCTGTCGTTTACGTGTTTGTGCTTCATTTTTATTGACTCCTTTTTAGCATACCGACAACTTCTACAGTGGGTGAAATTAGCACTTTTTTGTAACTAAGTTTTCACACTAGCATGTTTTTGGGTTTGCACGTGGTTTCAGGAATTTTTAGAGAATGTTTTTAACCTTATTCTTTACCCATGTCACCTGGTCTTTGCCACATACCTGGATATTTATGCAGTTGTAGATGTTTTTCAGAAATTTCTTAGAGGTCAGAACTCATTACATCAGAGACGCACAGTCTTTGTCAACCAACGGCTCCCAAAATAGACATTTCTCAAGCTTGAATTAGGATTTGATTTTTTGAAATTGATTTTCAAGCTGAAATTATTTCATTATAGTATTGCGCACATTAAACACCTAAGAAACAAACATTTTAAAGTAAATTTTTGAACAACATATAGCATAAGTTTTTTTTGATCTCGAAGAACAGGAGAAAAATAACAAGTCGCAAAACTAGTGCGAATTAACATGTGAAATTTCAGGTTTAGTTTAGAGTAAAAAATTATATCGGCGATCGCGGACCGAAAAGAAAGCAAAGGGTCTATGGGGTCCGGGGATTATGCGACACCGTCGAATGACAAGAATATAAATCTACACTCGATACACCTTCAAGCGAATCAAGTCATCGCACTTGGTCGAACGGTCGGTTTGCGGCACCTCAAATTGAGCAGTCCAGCTACACGGAGTTTACATGAGCCACGAAGAATATTTCTGTGGGCAAGGCAAACAACCCCTCGGCCTCCCGGCGCGAGTTCTTCACTCCTCGGTGCCCCTGCCACCCACCCACCCTGCCCTCCCCTCCCCCTGCCGGCCTCCTCAAACACGAGGAAGGAAGGCCTGGACAATCGACTGCCGGGAAGGGGATTGGAAGAAACGTCTTTTTATAAAAAGACCATTCAGGGTCCGGATACAGGGTCGCTGGGTTTCGGGTGAAGAGCATTGTTTGCCTAGCTATTGACTTTCGATTTCCTGTGCTCGGGCCCTAAAGAGATAGAGAGAAAGGGAGGAAATGGAATCTTAAGGGCTCAACATCTTCCCAGAATCTATTGCATCAATGCCTCCTTTCCCATTCTCGTTTCCTGTGAAATAGATTATTGCTCGTACAAAAATAAGCATGCGGGATGTAGGCAGTCTCGTTTCAGTCCAATCCACGGCCAACAACGCTGTTATCGACTCTCACGAGGTTAACTTACAACGAAAATTTTATACTCTGACAGCTCCAATTAACATTTTTAACACTCTTTATTATATTCTTACGTGAAAATTGATGACACACCCATCGAGAGGTGTAATCAGAGATTTTATGACTTGAGGGAGTTACTGGCATAAAAGCTTCGAGGCTAATACGAGATGGAAACATTATTTTTTCCAATTCTTCCGTCAAAGTCATCGAGAGAAAGTTCACGAACGAAGTTCACGGCGTATTTTCCCGCGAATGCAATAACTGCAATAAGTACGCTTGTCATGGTGTGTTTATGTTTCATGTTGCTGTTAATTGAGTCCCATTTTCAGTTCAAGATATGGTTGGGAAGTGGGAAAAAAAGTAGGCTCTAGGGTTTTGAATTTTATTTTATCATGGATGAAGAGGTCAACTCGGTCGTAATTCACAACTTTATTCATTCTCGTTCGCTACCTCTAAATTCAGAGGAAAATCTTATTCTGAATGAAAGTACAAATTGACTTCACAGAAATATTTGCCCCTAAATCACAAGGGAGATACCGACTACTTGATCAGGGAATCAGAAACGAAAGTTTTGTCTCCGTGTGAGGAAATTAAAAAAATAGGACCAGGATCAAGGTTTCTTTTAATCAGTTGACTTTATAAACGAAAAATGGCGAACACTTAAAAGACGGGTCTTCGGGAGGAGAGAACCAGAATTAAAAAAATGTATTCACGACATGAATGGAATCGACTAATGGGAGGTAGAAAAGGATATCGAACTAAATGACCGTGTTGAGGGAAGTTTATCATTTATTTCCCATGAAAATTGAAAAACATATTGGAGGATGAGGAGTCACGGTAATTGGAAGCTGTTGGGTTCAGGTCGCGTATTTAGTGGTCTCCTCCCTACTCTATGGAAATCTCCCAGACCTCTTGCCTCCCAAATTCTCATCCGATGTTTGACGTAGGAGACTCCTCATAGGGACTTGTGATGAGAGACTTTTATTAATACGAGCCTCAGCCGGTTTGGGGAAGATCGTGGTAGAGTGGGCAGCGATGGATGGAGAATTTTGAACGAGAGCTTGGTGGATGCATTTCGAATGGAGCTCAAAAGAATCCTCGGAGCACTGACCTCTACACACACACATTTGACTAAATATTCAATTACATGAGAGTTAGGTCTCGAAGCATTAGGGGGAATTTTTTCATTTTATTGTTTAAGTTCATAAGAAAATTCAATTTTAATCCATTCTCCAGTACCTACTCGTACATTGCCATTTGCCAGTTGCTTTCCGTCTCTACGCTCCCAAGATGCACGAAAGATAAAGAATTGCTGTTTTAAACTTCTGAAATGGAAGTCTATTTTTTTCCATGTGTTTGCTGGCGCGAATTTTCAAATTGCCCTAATTGTGTATCTACCGTGAAAAATTACTCGCCTGGAGTGATTATTGCCCCATAGATTTTAATCTTAGTCTGCAAGTGACTTAATACTACGGTGACTAATAAACTTAATTGTACGGTTAAAGCTGCGCTTAATTACTGAGTTAGCTAAAGGGATGAAGTCATCTCATTAGGTAACTTCATAAGATCTTACTTCGAGAAATATGAACCGTAGGATAAACATATGTACGCAGACATACGCTCCAGATTAAATTTACTACTCATAATAGCGATAATAATTTGTGTTAAAGCTAGCGTTAATAATAAATATGGTAGATTACGATTTCGTTCAATTTAGATTTTTCTTCACTACGCTTCGCTTGTTTTGGTTGAACTGTTGTACTTTGGTGGCAATTATGAAAAGTACAAAGTTGAATAAATTTGGTGTGGTGTTTTTGCTCAGCGCTTTGACTTGTCAATAATAAAATAATTAAAAAGGTACGGGGTTGGATTTTGAATATACACTACTTAGTAACGAAGGTAGAAACATCCAATAACATCACATCTTCGATCACCTCGCAAAATATTTTGAATTACTTCCAGGAAATTTTGAAGGAATTTACAGAGCGCTTGCCTTTGTACTTAGCAAAGGAAAGAGTAATTTAATAGAAATTGAATTAGTTTAGAAATTGGAAATGCCAAAAATATAAAAAGTAATAAAAAATGAAACAGAAATTAATTTGATTGCATTTAAAAAAATGTTGCATTTTCCCGAGAAGGAAAACAATGGTCACCATCAATCGATTGAGTAGCTTTAAAAAGGAAATAAAATCCAAGATCCTTTTCTCCACAGAGATCGATTTAAACAAATAATAATATTCAACATGAAATTAGAACGGAGCTATTTCCTTGGCAGGCTATGGGTTTTCCTGATTTGATTTTGATGAATATTTCGAGAGACTGTTTATTGCAACTAATAATCGTCTCGTTGGAAAGTGCATGGCGAGGCGTGGAGTTTGCTGACCAGTATGTTGGAGAGGATTGGCAACGAACTGGGGCGGTCAATCAACTGGCATGGCCTTCTAATTGCGACACTGTCCCTCTGGCCCTCATTTACGGTCCACTGAATTGGATAAAGACCTTACATCGAGCGGCATAGCCAGCTTCCGTAATCGAATAGGAAGAAATCTTGCATGTGCGAGATCTCGAACACCGGAGAATTTAAAGACATAGTCCGTGTTGAAAGCGAAGCTCGTAGAGCTGCCCGTCGTGGATTTATCCATTCGCGTGGGTACATGATCCTCCATTTTCTGCCGTCCCATTTCTCTCCATTATCGTCTTCCGTTCGGAGCGACGACGGGACCGTCTTCGGTGTTGATAATGGGGCTTAAAAGATTACCGCCGATAAAGCCAAGGGGATTTCATTTAGGCGCGTTAATGACTTTAGGAAACCGCAACGCTATTACAGCACATCTAATGAAAACGATTACCCACTATCCGCGGCGAGTTATGCTCAGGTTAGCTCTATTCAGCAGACATCCACGGATACTAAACAATGTTCCTAATTACGGAGGTGTTATCTCATCAAACATTATTATGAATACTGCGATTGATTATACGTGCAATAATTCATCTTTTCACATTAACGTTCCCGCGACTCATGGTATTAATATTTACATACACACGTTTTCTACCGAATGAGCTCATGCGGTCCATCCAGTATTTGAATAGAATCATCTACAACTGTGCTTTCGTAAGCTTCCCGCGCGAAAGCGAATATTTAGTCAAAATTCAATTGAAATTACAGGGAACGTTCCAAAAGTAATGCAATTATTTTTTTAGTAATTTATTGAACAGATTTGCACAAACACTTAACCTGTATACGCTTTCCATATGTTGTGTTCTTAAAAAAAATCATCATTGGCAAGTATACGCCTTCAAAAAAAGGGCAATTACAATTATTAATATAAAATTTGTTGAATGCTTGTTCTCAAATAACGCGATGCAGCGCGCTCTTTAATTGGGAAAAACCCTGGTCATTAAGCATATGCAATATATAAAAATTTTATCCCAATGACTTGAGGTGACTAAAAATATCTAAATAAAAATCTGCATGCTCTGGCGTAACCAGGAAACTTTCATGCAAATAGATACATGGCGAGAGGATATACTATTTATCTGAATTATATTGAAATCTATTTTAAGGAATATTTTACCGCTTGTATTTGTAATACAGTCAGCTCGTTGACACGATCCAATTGTAACATCGAAGAACGATGGAGCTCGTAGTAGTTTAGAAAAGAAAACTTTTCTCATTCAAATGAGGGCTAGGGACAATATACTCCTCTCGTATTGGGGCGTTTCGCAAAAGCAAACCTTGTTTCCCTTCAAGCTGAGTAGACTTCCAGTTTATCTCAGCAGATGAGCTGGATTCTGGTATAACTTACGATCACCTGAGATATACTTGTAACAATCAGGAAAACATCCACTAAATTACCTATGCCGTGAACTGACGTTGTAAGTTCATTGTATAAACTGCAAGTATGTATACATGAATCTGTGCATTTACGTGTCCCTGAGAACTAGAAAAGCGTTCATTTTTCGGACAAGAAAAAAATCAGAAAATTCTTGTTTTTTTTCAGACCTGTTCAGCCCCCATCCGTTAATTGTTTTGAAATGTATTAAACAAGTTTCAACCTAATAGATTTATGTTTTCAAATAATAAAATTCAAATGCAATGCTTTTCATAGACATGAACATTTTTTCAAAATTAAATTGTGTGACGTGGTGCTGGTGGTCTAACCGAATCTTTTGTTTCAATTTTGTCTTTGCCCTGGAAGGAATCCTGATCTAAAAACGTTGAACTTTATTTGATCAAAAGGTTTTTGAATTCTTCTTCGAGGTTTTCTAGAAGAAGTAAATATTTTTCAATGCGGGATGTCATACGATAAACTGCATTTGAAGTCCTTAATACAAAAAATTATATTTAACTTATATCAACGTGGTTAAAATTTCACTAAGAAATATCATTTAAAAATGACGCTTGATGGTTGGGAACAAGCTTTAAAACACAAAGATTTTGCAATCTCTTTCGCTGAAATTTTATGAGGTCGAGTATGGTTGATTATGTAAATTTGTTCATTTATTACACACAAACATTGCTTGTAATTGATTGGAATAATTTCTCTTCATTGGGGATGAATTTCTTTCAAAAAATGTGTATTAAGCTATCTTACTTAGTCAAATATTTTTCATATTTCTGTAACGTAATATTTTTGTGGCATTTAAATAATTCTAATTCCAATAATTCCAATATTTTATGTTAATAGCATGAAACGCCAGAAAACCATCTCTATTCATAACTATATTCTTGGAAAGGCGATGCTATTAGTTCAATAACTTCCATTCAGGAAATTTGCGAACACTAGTTACAATTATAGTGGTAAACTATCTCAATATTACAGCCATCGGCAAAAGAGAATGTGGACCTCGTAAGGATGAAGACCCGACGAAATATGCACCAGAAGACTTTGAAAGGAGAGTTAATAATTTACATGCAGACTGTTATAAAAATTAATAAAATTAAATGAAAATAATAAAGTTACATTTAAAGAGACGCAGTAGATGGAGATGAATGACGAGTATTATATTATTATTCACTTTAATTGGATATTAAGGCCATCTGCTGGCTAATTTCGTTTCGTACTGAACTCGAAAAGAAAATAAATTTCGCGATGACAGCTCATCAAATGCCGAGGAGGGCTTCGAACCTGTGACATTAGAGTCAATCAAAAAGAGCAAACCTTTCTGAGTAATCTAAATTGGCTTTACTGCTACAGAGAAATTTTAGAATTATTGACTGATGTTAAACTCTCATTAATATTTGTTCAAGAGATACTTCGACTTATAATCTGTTTATATTTGAATAAAATCTAGCAGAAGCTATGACGCCGGGTATCCTCAATCTTCATCATCATTCAGCGTTGTTTATACAAAAGTGATCTGTCTCGTGTGATTCAGTACCCGCCTTTCTCCTGTAAGTAGCTCGTCGCGATAAAGGATTGGTGTGCAAATATTCCATTTTACCTCCGAATACACCCCATTAATTTTCCTCATCCAATCATTTAATGGAATAGTGATTGTAGAAACAGATTTGTAGAATTCTTCCGAGGTTGACGGTAACATCTCTGGTTAAGAGATTCAAAGACGGAAATTTTTGTTTGTCTAGAGAAAAGCTATTTGCGTTCCGGTAACATGACTTTTATCTGGCCTGGAAGTGAATTTATCTCGCTTAGTTGGGGTGGAGTCGAAATGAGTTAGTTATCAGGGAGACTGGGAGAAGGAAAGTTGAAAATTACCAACGGAACGGATTTTCGTGGAGAAGAAATGTGATATTGTTTGTTAATCATCCATAAATATTCTTCAGATTACCACGGACAGAGGGACGGGTGTCAAAGACTGTGATAAGATGTGAAAGATCGCACACGCCCCTGGTTTCCGTTTACTTTGAACTGAGCAGATGTTCAAGGAAGTAATAGGAAGCCAGGCTAGAAATAACCATAATGCCAATTAGTTTATGCTCGATTAAACGAATATAAGTTATTAGCTACAACGTTAGATGGATAAGGAATTAGCTATAATATCCTTCTTTTCCTCTCTTTTATAATGTCATGCGTGATAATCATTAAACTGTGAACGCATAAATACCAATGTACAAAGGTGAGATGCAGTCAGTTTGTTACCCTTAAGATCAGAAACCATTGCACAGATTAATTGGATTTTAGGTAAATAATTTACATGAATGGTATTTTAAAATTTTATTCTGTGTAATCCGAAGCAGAAAAAAGTAGAATCATTAAAGGAAATGCACTCCGTTACAAAAGAGGTTAACGCTTCTCCTCACATATTAGGATATAAATGCAGATGAAAATTGATTATTTTACACGCAAAAGGCTGATTTTTAAAAGTTTGTCCAATGATTTGCCTTATTCACCTACCTGAATTTTAGGTAATCATGGATTTTCTTTTTGAGTTGAGCAATAAACATTCACGATTTCTTCTTCTCATCTTCAAAGTACTTATTGAGCAATGACAGGAAATGAAAATTACACGCCGTGATAGGTGCAAGAAAAAGAAATAGCCAACATGGTCATGATGCCAAGAAAATTGCTATTTAATTCTATAAGTATAGCAAAACAACGGCCCAAATGATTCACAAGGATAAGAATAAGCAGACGTATTTTGTCTTTTAATCATTCAAGCTTCACGAATGCCATTACTTATTTATTTGGTAGACATGTCTTTCGTAAGCTACTTCTCCAATAGTTTTAGTCTTCTATCATCTAAAAAGAAAATATACTAAAAATTACATTGAGTGCAAATCGAAATTTACTACATGATAGGTACATCATTGGTACAGTTTCTAACAAGACGTTATAGGGATTGATGCTTGAAGTTTCCAGAAATAACCCAAGATTGGGCTTCATTCGACCCTTCCCAACCAGAATGAAAACGGTATGAAGGATAAGCATTTAAAATTAATGACTGAACCACGAGTCCAACCATCTTCAGGAGTCGTTTATTCCCCGAAGATGCTAAAAACTGAATCCATGAACACACGATCATCTCAATCACGATCTTCATTATCGCTCTCCCTCCCTTATTCATTAAGCAGCTGCAGAAATTTCCTCACGAACTCGGACTGTGGCTGGCCTTGTGCTGTGCATCACCCGATGCCCGATTCCCTCACAATTGTCACCGGACAATGTGCTAGGACGTGTGCATCGTTAGATAATGGAGCAGATATGTCGTCGGTGACCGTAGAAGAATAAAACTTCCCGCGAGCAAACGGCGTGATGAAAAAAATCTCCCCGGGGGGGAAGGGGGTGGAGGAGTGGACATGCCACGGGCAAAATTAAATGAAATGAAAGGGGCGATGATGGAGGGAGAGGAAAATGTGCACACGCGCAAACACATTCGCCGGTGGCCGAAAGACCCACCAGGGACACAAAGACCTGGCGATTTCACGTCTTTTTTTTCAAATTTCCTCGCGTCATTGTGGGAAGTGCCTACTGGCCGACCGGCGTGCGTCCCCCTCTCTCTTGGGAAGAGCGATTCCCTCCCCTTGCAATCAGATCTCGTTTACACGAACGTGGAAGTGGGTGAATGGGAAACAATGGACGACAAATAGGCACGTGCCCGCTGTCGCAGATAGACTTCGCCCCTTTGACGTCCCATTCCCTTCCCCGTCAACCCACTCCTCACGCGTCACGCGACATCCAGCCGACGTCTCCCGGACATCCTCCCGACGTGTGATCGGTCCCCCATCCCGTAAAATTTCCATCCCCTAACTGCCCCTTCCACTTAACTCTCCTGAATCCGTCCATTGATCGAACAGCTGCGCGTACACCCCCTTGGGGGTGAAGACGTGGTGGAATTCCGTCAAAGCTCTGGGTATAATTAAATGAGGGTTGAAAAAAAAGGGGTCTGGGGGTCAAGCGAAACTTCTTCGTCTCGAGACGCGTTTTTGATCTCTCAAACTAACCCTCTCGGGGAGTGATTTAAGTCGTTTAAGGATAAAAGATGTTGGTTCTATTTCCTTGAAGAAACGTCGTTCAGATTCCATGAAATTTGACGTGGTTGTTACTACAAATCGGATTTTCTCACATACTATAAACATTTGGCCAGCGGATTTCTAAAGGGATTTTATACGCCGGAAATTTTAATAACTACGTTTCCACCTTGGTTTCCCACTTTTTCTGATTTCATATTTTCCTGATATAACGCTCACATGGGATAAGTTTATCCTAGCTTTTCTTCTTGAAAATCAGATGGTATGATTTATAAACCAGCTCTATTTGGAACGGAATACACGTATGCACCTAAACACTCTTTTGTCATTGTAGTCATGAAAAAATATAAACTGCTCCATGTGCACTTTTAATTTGGGGGACGCATGCGAATGGATTTGAAACGATTCACGATATTCCCGCATTGGGGCTTTTACGACAATTAAGGTGGCTCATGCGACGCGAGTATAATCCAGCATATAATTAGGGACGAGTCCTCAATTAGGGATGAAAGACTCTGATTCGTTGGGGTCTCAAATCTTATGGAACTGCAAGAAATACGAATCTCGCACGTTCCTGGTGGGATCGCATTGGTGACCAAAACTGTGTATGCCCCGCAGCTGCTTTGCAGCAATCCTCACAGCCTGACCCCCTGGCCTCCTTCCCTCAGCCCCCCCCCACACCCGGTTTCAATTCATTTCCTCGCGGCGAACCGCCACTCACGTCGGAGACCAAAGCGAGCAAAGGGATGGAAAGACAAGGGCCGGGTTAAGGAGCCGCCTCCTCAAACAAGGACTAGTATACCTTCGTTAATTTGACCTCTCGGTGGATTATAGTACCCCGCTGGACCCTTGACCGCGACCTGCCCTCCTCTCCACATTTCTGTTTATCCCAGCCCTGCGCCCTTTCAGTACCGATCCCCAAAACCCCTCCTTAACGTATCCTCTCAGACAACTCAATCTAGTCGGGGGATGGAGAGGTGGGAGGGTGAAATAATATATCCTCTCGACCTCCACGTCCCAGCTGAACTCTCTCACTCTCTCCCACCCCGCCCTCACCCTACCCCCTTCAACCCTTTTTCCACCCCCTCCCTACCTTCTCGTACTCATGGCTGCAGATTGTCAGAGCATTGTCGGTTTCCGGAGCAAATCTCCGGAGTTGAGTGGCTTCCGGAAATTCAGCAAAGTTTCGTTCCGAAATTTAGCGGTAGAACCAGACCTAGCAGGTTTGAGCAATAGTACTCGAGTCCCTTCGTGGAAATCGTAGTGTTTTTTTCAATGAAAATGCCCCTACGGTTCGCCAGGATCATTTGTGCGAAGCGTGAAGAAAACCAGCAAATGAATGCTGCTGAAATTAATTTTCCTAGCCCGTTCGGATTCAAAAATATAAAGCATGGATGGAAAACAAAATATAGAATCGCGGTTTAGTGCCATTTTCCATAGATATATTTTTCATTGAATCTGAAGGAACAAGCCACAGTGGTTCAATGCCGCATTCGGAGGAAAAAATATCGGTCTTCTGTGGAAAAATCACATTCGAAAATTTTACGCCAAATTTGCCAATTAAATAAGAGCAGACGAACTGGTGCGTGCAGTTTCACCGTATATCATTGTTTGCTGTTTAAAAACAAGGGAAATTCAAATATGACCCAATTGGAAATTTGGATATCGAGGCTCGAATCAGTGGTATCCTAAGTAATAATTTCAATTTGAATCTCCACAGTTAAATACTTACCATTGATTTATAGTCTATCGCGAGTTTACTCAGAGCGAGCAGTTTTCCAATTTCCCACATTATGATTTGGTAAGTATAATAACATCTGCGTACATTCTAAGAAACTTTTAAAGCCCCCAAAATTTCAGGGTTTAAGAGGACGCCTCGATTGCTTAACTGGCTAAATCATTTGGCCAGAAATCGAGGGATTCGGGTCCCAATACCGGTCAAGGTGAATGGTTTTTTATAATCTAACACTGTCGCACTGAAATCTATGAACATATTTGGAGGAACTACTTGTCCTCTGCCTATACTACCGACGGTAACGGGAGAAGGAAGTGGAGAAAAGAAGAATTGGAGACGTGGTACTGAAGAAGAACGGTAAAAATAATTGATTGTACCAATCATGTGGTATAACCAAGGATGCTGGCATGAAAGACAGTTTAAATTACTGCGAAGAAGAGGAAACTAAAAACCGATCATACTTTTAAACATGCAAATATCCTGAAGGGGATAGCAAAAATAAAGAATGAATGAAAAGGACTTTGAAGGGAAGATTACATTCAAAAGATATAAGAAAACACACGGACGTAGTGAGAAAGAACAAAATGACGGGGTGACCAGAGAAGTACAGAGGATGGAGAGGTACAAGAAACGAATCTTCAGGCTAAGAATGATGAATGGGCTCTTAAATATTATTTCTCCTTAAAAACAAGCTGGTTAATTGCGGCCGAACATGTTGATATTCCTGTGAAAAAGAGTGACTGTGGTTCTTTAGGGTGTATAAACTGGGGCCAATGCTCTTCAATTAAAGGACACGAAGACAAATCGATAGAATCGACCAATACAACTTTAATTTTACCTTAACCCCTCTCATAGACGAGAAAATCAAACAAAACGATAGTCAACCATTTAAAAGGAAATATGCATGTTCATTTATTTGTGGTTATTGGAAATATCAAATACAAGTGGATCCACTAAAAAGATGTTGCAATCTAAATAGACATTTTTAAATAATGTCCATTAATGTAATCACACAAAATAAGGGAACACGAACAAAGAATCATCAATGTAATAAGTTGATAAACTTGGAAAACATAACATGTTTGAATAGAAAACGATAAAATAAATTTCAAATTTCGTACTCAAATATTTCTAGATACCATAATATAATTTTATTGATGAAGTCCATTTTTGGGACATAATCATAGTATTCTGGGTAAATGATGTGTGCTGAGTAATGATGACCTATCGTGAATTTTAAGTATTTCTAATGCATCTGGGCAATGAATGTCTCGGAAGGGTCTCGAGCAGGAAAGTTGAATTACGTCATTACTCATTACATTACATTAAGAATATCAACCATTCTCAGCACTAATTTTAAAAATATAACAGCTATATCTCCTCTTACATACATAATTAACTCTCCAGGAAGCTGAAAGTTGAGTATCATGGTTACGTTCAATTTTTTTTCAGTAAAATTGCGCCATTTATCAAATTTATTTCCATATTTTCAGAAAAAAAAATCCTTCAAATGTTAGGGATTCCATTTTATACAATCGGACTCGAGAACCAAGTGTCTCATGAGAGGAGAGTAGGCGGGGATTATGGGAGACAAATGAAGCTACCCCTCAGAGATATTTCAATGAAGTCTCTTAACTATTATGAATTGGGTCGTATTTACCGAATATGAAACTTGAAAATAATAAAAAAACACTCAAATTATTCAGAAATTGTTTACTTCAAAGCAAGAGTTAGTTTTGATTAACTGCTATGTTGTCTTAATAGTATGAAGGAAATCGAATCAAATTTCGCAGTTCTGGCATTTCAACTCAATTTTACGTACCGTACTTAAAATTGATTATGTTCTGGTGAAGGAGAACGGAATTACCTTTATGAATACATTACAACGCATATATGTTCTTGATGTTTGCTTCAATAAAATCGCTAATCATACAATCACCTGTAATTCAACAAAGAGCCGTTCGTGTATTTGTGAAATGAATGTGCCATACAAGAGGAAAACAAATATATTATCAAATGTTCTTATGGACTTGAACAATTAAGTGCTATTATCGAAATTGGTCAACTTTTGACATTTAGGAAAAACTCTCTCTTTCGAAGAGAAACGAGTTGGTGGATGGTGAAAGAAATGATGAGAAAAGAACCTAATTCTTCAAGTTCTATGGATATTGTGTTTTTTCAACGAAAATGCTATTGATCGCTTTGAAAGCAGAGGTGAAACTCTACTATGGCAGCATGCAGTTATAGGGCTTTCTGATCCCGAGAAAATTGTGTACCTTTCACCGACGTTGAATACAGGTCCAGTTTTCCAGTTTTGGCAAAATCTCAATCCAGGTTTGGCAAAACCTCATCATGATGACATATGTGAACAACTCTCTCTCCCTCTCTCTCCCTCTCTCTCTCTCTCTCTCTCTCTCTCTCTCTCTATATATATATATATATATATATATATATATATATATATATATATATATATATATATATATATATATATATATATATATATATATATATATATATATATATAGAGAGAGAGAGAGAGAGAGAGAGTTGTTTTATGAACAACCGCCTAGCAATGACACATTGTACGTACGTTACTCGGAGTGCTGTAGCGCTAGACAATAGGCATCGTCTGCTGAGAAAAGGGAACTCGACCGGATTTGAGATTCCGTGTCCTACCGTCCTAAATCCCCTTGAACCAATCAAACTCCAAAAGCTGATTTGTATTCGAGATATATTTCCCTTGGGTAAACAGACTGTCAAAACACTGTAATCTCGAATTTGTTGCATCTAATTTCCCACCACAAGAAATAAATTAAAATATTTTGCCTCATGCGTCGTACGGAAATCCTTACCCAAAATAAAATCGATACATTTTTTCCCATTAAAATGTTTACGGACTATGCAAAAGAGCTAAGGTGGCAGTAACAATGACATTAGACATCATTTTTAAAAAAAGTTTGAAAAAAGTTCCTTTTTATCAGCAGCATGTTTTATCGTTAATGATTCGTTTAATTACTTCTTTATTATGGAGCAGACAAGAGCAGGAATGGAACGTTACATTTGAAAAGAAGAATTTTAGTGAAAGGTTCAAATGTCATCAAATGCCGTCTTAGATTCTACGATCCCACTAAGGGAACTCATGATGACAGAGTAAGGTGTGAATGTTGGAAAACTTACGTGGATACAAAGATAAATGATGATTACATTTCTTGCATAAAATGCAAAAGATGGTTTCATGAATCGTGATCACTGTATCATGCTGATTTATATGTACGAGAATATGGTTCAATAAAATCTGAAATAAAATATCGAATAAGTTCTTGAGAAATGAAAATTCATGGCTGATGATTTCTGTAATTATTAACATATTCTACATACATTTTTCCAACACACTTATACACTTTGCTACCCTATAAAAAATTAACTATATGCATCTGAAAATAGTGTGACTACTTCTAGAAGACCTTAACTTTAGCGTCTCGCCCCGTATTCTGACGTCTCTATCACACCTCTGAGGAGAAATGACGCAAAGTATATTAAATTATAAGATCCTCAGGAAAAATTTTAGCCTAAGTTTTCTTCCATCTGAAAACAAAATAATAATCTAACCATTAGGCTAGAAAAGTCAATTTTAAGAATTTATTTCTATTAAAAGTATCATGCCGAGTAATTTGAAAACCGCAGCGGTATTACCTTTAAAAAAAATAATCAGTGAAAACTGAAAGCGATGGAAATGGACTTTTGGAGGCTTAGTCGTGATCGCACAAGATTGGATAAAATACGAAATGGAGGAATAACGGAAGTATAAATATATGTACAAGACAGCGCACAAGGGTTAAGATTAAACGATGAAGGAAGAGCGATGGGAAACCTCAAAGATATGGGACTGGTCCCTTTCAAGGGAGGAAGATCAATACTCACTTGGTTGGCAAGAGGTGTGGTATATGCAATAAGTGAATGGGCGAATACATAGCATGGATATAAAAAATGAAGAGCAAGCACGTAATAGCGGCGGCAAATGAAGGATTTCAGTGCTATAATTAAGACGAAAAAGGTAGCCTGTATTATTTAAGCTTCACAGGAGGACAATCCGAACCGTCAAAGCGACAAGACGTGTGTAAATTTCATTTATGTGTTTTATGTTTGGCTTAGGTTTTTTTATATGTTACACAGGAGAATGTCTCTCTCATTTCTTCCCTATCTCCCTCCACATTAATAATCACCCCATTTCAATCAAATCTGCAATCCTGATCACTCATTCTATTGCAGTGCATTCTGCATCCCGTGAATTACCTTTTGATCACTACTTTTCTCCTTCATCTTAGAATTCCTTCCCAATTCAGCTATTAACATGGAAGTAAGGAAGACTCGTGAGTCAGCATACATTTGGACCCTCCTGGTTTGCCAACCCTCAGGTCTCAACAATATAATTTAAATCTCCATACTGATCCCACTCTCTCTCCTGTCCTCTCAACCCTTATCCTCCTTTTACCCTTCAGTCTTCTTTTACTGACGAAGGCAGTGAGTGTTTGTTTTATGAATCTATATGAACAGTGCGTATCATAGAGTTTATTATGCCTCTCGGAGGCGTTTTTATTCGTAAATATTTTGAGCGTTCACCCATTTATAGGTTCCGGATTAGGATCCCGGGTGTACCATATATGTTCACTGAACATTCACTTCTTGTTTCTCCATATATATATATTTGGTCTACTACTAAAGTCTTGAGCATTCTCTGGGGAAATATATTTAATGATAGTACTTGTACAAATGATTAAAATTCTTCAACATACTCTCCCCCTGCATCAATACAGGAGACATGTCTTCCACACCTGGAAGGCACCCTGAAACTTCTCGACGGGAATATCTCTCAGGAACGTTGGAACATACTTTTGGAGGTTTTCCATGGTCTCCCAATGCTTTCCTTTCAGCTCTCTTTAGTCAGGGAAACAAAAACAAAGTCACACGGAGACAAGTCGGGACTGCAAGGGACCTGGGGGTACTCTGAGCAAGGACGTTTGTAACGATGAAGGACGTGTGGCTGGGGGCATTGTCATGGTGGAACTTGACCGTGTCTTTGCCATGATACAAAGTCGAAATACACACTTCACGCGGAGGCACGTCTTTCCGCTCAGACTGTTTGGAGCAAATTGGCGATCGGCTGCATTGAAAAGGCAGACACCCACCACATTTTCCGACTGGTTTTACCGCCCTGCCATTGATAGTAGCGTCACAATAAAATCATGCGCATTACTTTGGCTTTTGTTCATGTATGTTTTATTTTCTGTTTTCTCTTTTCCTAAAAATGTAAAGATCTACTTTGTATGTTTGTGTATATATATATATCCACATACATGCAAATATAAATATACATACGTACATACATGTAATATATATATATATATATATATATATATATATATATATATATATATATATATATATATATACACATACATATACACACACACATATATATCCAGACCAACAACATTACATAAATATATATTTTCCTCGCCGCGAAATCCATTATTTACAAACGAACGTATGACCTGCCGCATGGCACTCTGTTGTGCCGCGCCCTCGCCGTCAATGTGAAAACCTCCGGCGGACTCTAACAAGAACACAGCCTGAGCACGCGGACGGAGGAAGTGCGACCACTTCCCCCCTCGTCTGAGACAAAGGCTGGATGGGGTGCGGTAAGAGTGGGGAGGGGGAGGAGAAGGGAAGCTGGGAAGGCCAGTCGAGATGAAGGAGATGGAAAAATAGAAGGGCAGCACACTCGGCGTGGAGAAAACTGAATATTTATATATATTTTTTAGAAAAAATAAGAATAATCACGACTTTAGAGAAAGAGGGGGTTCAAAGAGTGGCAGGAGGTAAGGAACGGAAGCCCTTTAAAAGCGCTTTATAAAAAAAATATATAATGGAAAAACTTAAATCAGAGAGGGAACCTAAGGAGACGCAAAGAGAAATTAGCTTCTACCGCGGGTTCTACTAATTAAAGCATTTGTCATAATTAAACTGCAGTTTAAACAGGTTTGCCTCTATTAGTTACCTAGATTAGAGGAAACGAAAGATGAAGTTTCATGAAAAATCGACAAGAAATCCGATTAGTTAAGACATATGTTCTAATGTTTTTCGCAATGAAAATGATTTATGGCGTACCTTATTGCCTATCTCATTTTTCATATTTAAATATCCGGAATTCCAGGTTTAAAAAGCAATAAAGCCATATTTTCTGTTTCTTACAAAATACCTTCATATTGTTTTGCTAAGTTCATTGATGAACATTGATGGAATTGATTACGGTGCCACTTAATTTAATCTAAAATAATCTATCAGAATCCAATCAGTATATTTTCTCATTACTAGCTCACTTAGAAAGGACTTATGATGTTTTTTCTATAATGCTAGTCATAAAATCTAACCCTTTTATTACGATGGATTAAAGAAGTACATATTTGAAATTACTCTTGTTGATTTATTCCATTAACTTCCACATTTGATTTAGCAATGCGATCGTTATTATACTGAGCTGCATTTAAATTGGTTGTAGTTCTGTACGGCATTTTCGTATTGATAGGGCCCATTGAAAACTTATCCTAACTCCACAGCATACTGCTAATAATAATTATTAAAGACTAATTAGGGGATATTGAATGACTTGGGGTGAACTCTACAGCCATCAAGGCATAGAAACTTCACTTCACTGACCTCTTTTACTAAAATTTTTTTTACATCATTAGTGCCCGAATTACGACCCAGATCTCCGTTTACGCGAACGGCGGCTCATTTTTCTGGTCTTTTGTCTATAGTGAAATCATATAAGTTAGGAAAAGAATGGTGGTAGTTAATTGACCATGATCATAAGGGTAATGTCGGTAGGAATTGGACTTTCCCTAACAAGCATTATGTACAACGTATCGCGTGAGCTTTCTCTTACTAGTCTCGAATCTTTTTTTCTTTTGTTCGTCATAACTTCTACCTGTCTTCAAGCGGTCCTAAAAGCCTTTACTCTTCCATACTAGCTTGTCTAACGTTCCTCCCTTTATGACGGATATCAACGTGCCACTACCTAAACAAATATTTTCTCCGTCGATTTTTTCCACATTTGTCGGATTTTTCCCCGTATATTTTAATTTGCAATAATTACACAAACCCTTCATGATTTTCTCTTCTGTCTTGAGACCCATTTTTTTAGGTTGACAAATCAACTATTCGGCGTTTCACCCAAAGAGAAAAATTTTCCTCTTTTGTCATGAAGTTCTTTGTATTATAATGCAACCATTTCAGAGAGTAAAAATCATTCGCCTTGGTCAAGGCGAATGATTTTTACTCTCTGAAATGGTTGCATTATAATGCACACATAACGGGTGACTCCGTTAAAGTTACTATTACAGTTTCTTGAAGTTCTTTGTAGTTTGGTCACGTTTTCGTGCTCCCTTGGAATATTTAAGATATAACCGGGCCACATATATACTCGTACATGTATATACTCTTCTAGGATTTGGGGTACCCATGTAGATTTCCACCATCTTTTGAAAAGATGGAGTGTCCATTCCTCTTCAATTGTGAATTCAGACGTTCGACTCGTGATTCGGGCGAGCAAGAGAACCCCTTCCTTACTCCTCTTACCTTCCACAATTTTTTTTTCAGATTTACTCCTTTATGGTTTCCTTTTGAAGATGCAACCAGCAAGGCTAGATACGGCACAGAAAAGGTGCTAAGAAGCACCGTTTACCGATATAAAATCCAGAAAAGGCATGTGATGCAACGTTTGTAGTATTGTTTCTAATAATCTAATTTTTTTATTAATTTTTTGGAAACAAAAGCCGAAAAGGAATTAGGTTTTTAAAGGGGAAATCTATTAATAAGTTTCTCGATCTAACTTTTGACATTCTAAATCAGTGAGAAATACTCTCCTGTAATATTTACACAATCCATAATTCACTTTTTGAATTACCTTTTTACAAAGAGTTTATTGAGAATGTGCTACAATCATCTGATACAGCTAGATCAACTAGTAAAGAGGGTCTTGGCATTGAAATTCCATTAAAATATTTACCTTTCATGATATTTTTAGATTAACTACGTATCCTCATCAGAAAAATGACCGCTGGGAAGCAACCAAATTGATTCTCATAAAATTTATCATTCTAAAGTTTTCTGTGCTTTAAACCTATGTTTTAATGTAATCACAAACATTCAAAATTATTAATTCAATTTCTTTTATATAATTTCTGTTGTAATTAGTCCAGATGTGTTACGGTGGATTAATATATTTTCCTGTAGAAATCGAATTTTGGAACTGTACCGTATACAAATGTTAAAATAAGAAACTAATTAGGGCTTAGACAGAAGCGTACCATGCAAAAACCATGTCTCTCGGTGGAAAGTTTTACTTATTTATTGGCTTTGGTGACTAGTATCGAACATTAAAAAATGTGCATACTGAATTATATTTCACCATAATACACACTGAAATTTAACCTATTTACATGCTAAATAATCGAAAATAGCTAACAGTCATAACTAAAATAAGCGTTATCCTTAGTTCCAGCATTAATATTTAACTTTTTTATTCCCTAGGTAACGTTTTTTAAGATAGAAAACGAATGCAACATACGAATTCGATGGTTTCCGGATGAACCTTATGGAGTTACATTTTGAAAAATAGACGAATTATTTTTACACTATGAATTTGTTGCACTGTATTACTAGTAGGTTTATAAAAGGTGTGAAATTTATAAAGTAAAATTTTAATTACCGAAAATGAGTGGATATTTCCATGGCGTATCCAATTACCTCCTTTACATAGTTTTTGCCTTTCATATCACTTTAAATTCTGCGGATTTGTTTCTAACGGTATATTACTGTGAAAAAGCAGGACCCAAATCTTTTAATTTATTAGTCAAGATTGGTGGCTGACCTAACTCTTACCACTACAGATGAGGCGACAGTCGTACAAATTCCTTTCAAACCACACGCGGTATAAAATAAACATAGACTTATAATGGCCCTGGGGTGTAAAATATTCACGAGAAAGGTAATATATATAACACGAATGCGATAATCTGGTGTCACTGAAGATAAGAAAAAATAATGAAGACGTTTGAATACAGAAGGGGTTATTTCACATACCAACCTCTAGCTGAACTGCGCACCTATACCTCACCTCCATATCTTCCATGGGAAATAAAAAAATACCGCGCGAGGAAAGAAATGGTATGGGTGATAAGGACTCGAGGGGAGAGCAAGGTGATTAACTCGTTCTCCCTCAATGATTCCCCTGGGAATACAACAAAGGGCATTGTACGCGGAATGACGTAGGGTGATACGTAAGTGTATAACGAATATCCGCGGGTGTGCAGCTCGCATTTTAATAATGTCTCGCACGTGGAATTTTACTGAATATGCATGCAAATCGCAAGATAAGTTTTGTGACAAAGAGTACATGCTAACTGCTATTTTCCTTTCAAGTTGTATAGTGCAAGTACTGGTCAGAAGAGAGCAGGGCGCGGAGTAGTGATCGTTAGTAACAAAAGAGCGCTGAGATGCGAAATAGAAGTGAGAAGACAATGGCAAACAATCATGAATAGGATACTGAAATAAAGACAAGATGAAAATTTAAATACTCTAGGGCAAGGAATATCCCTGAATTAACAATAATCAAAACCAAGTTATCACTTGTGACTGTGGCAGAGTTAAACCACGTAGAAGAACGTCTCCAAATAAAGAACAGTCGGTTTGAACGTCATCTTGGACAAAACGCTGTACTCAACTGTATTCGGCTTTATGGCACGGCCTTTAAAAACTGGTTGGAAACATTGAAATTAGGGTTTGAATTCTACCTGGATGAAAAGGTTTTTTCATTGAGAAACACCAAGAATTTGTGCGTTACTTTTGAGTCCTGTGAACAGTAATAGTCGTAATAATACAAGGTAAAGAGTGGCTTTTAGGATACGGGGGCACTTAACATTAAAAATAAACTCATATAGATCTATCAATTTAGTACTTAAAAAAAACGTGTGTCTCCTTGTGCATGAAATATCACCACTTCGGCGAGTTAAACTTTAAACGCCCGATGCAGTTTATGAGCGAAGATACCTCACGCCGAGAGTGGGGAACTCAATCTCAACGCGTTGGAGTAATGGGAAATCACATGACGAGAAAAAATGAAACTCCTAGTCTTCATCGAGCTCTAAGTCTACTCTCTCCATCCTAGGCATCATAATTTAAACAGCTTTAAATGATGACTTTTCATTATCTCTGCAGATGATTTGAACAAATAAATAGATTCTTAGGGAAATATTTCACACCCTAGTATTATTCCCTAGAGAAATTCTCGCAAGCCCGAACCCAAAACCCCCTTTTAGTTTATTCAATTGAAAAGGTAGAAGAGTTTATCTATCATAGGAGTGTTTAGGACCAAAATTTTCAAAGTACTGTGGACCCAAGAAGAAAAATTTTGCTTGGCAAAGAAGCTTTCATAAGGGGGGTATTGATTCATAAGGGTATTGATGACAGAGACGTTGAGTAAGAATATTAAGCAAATATGGTCAAAATATTTATATAAATCGAAATTTTTGCGATGCAGAAACATGATCATTGAAGCACAACTATTGGCGTACATCAAAATGTGGTTGTGGATTAGGATAAAAACCATAAACACAGTAATCAACCCGAAGGTCGGTTTAGTAGGTGATGGTAGAGCTCACCCATACACCAAGCCCGACGACGTGTGCATATTCACACATCAGGGTAGGGGGGCCAGTTCCTTTCCCTGTGCCGATTATGGTTTTCCAGGAAGATCTAGTACCCGAAAAATCAACTAGCTTGGGTGGAGCTGCAGGTTTCCAGAGTGCCTTGCCTGGGAATCGAACCCGTGACCCTCCGGTCAGTCGTCCAACGCTCTACCCACTGGACCACCGCGACCCGCTTGGAATAGGATAGGATAGGTGAAATGGACACCAAAGAAAGGGTGTGATGGGAGGAAGAGGAGATTTTCGGGATAAATCCAAAGGAGACAGAAAAGGCGAATGCAGAGTATTTTGATTGACAGTGGAATATTTAAGGCTTTGGTAGAGGAGAGAATTTTAGGTCAATAAAGAAGGAGAAGGAATGGGACATCTGATAGAATGAAGGGTGGAAGGAAGTATGTGGAATTGAAAGGGAACTTACTGTAGTGCCGGGTGTCAGGTTGTGTTTTCGTTAGGAAATATAGATAAATGTATTGTTTTACAATTGTATAGGCTATGCTCATCCAAAACCTACCTCAACCTTTAGAATATCGATGATAATAATTTCAGGGGGAACTAACGCCAAAATAATTGATTTAATCGAATAGAAATACATGTTGTCCCCACAAATAACTGACGGCCGTGGGGCCAATAATATAAGTTTGGCAATAGTGTTAAAATTACACCACCGCCTTCGTTTGATAATATTAATTAATTTAATGGGAATAACTGCCAAAATCGCAGAGCTTTAAAAAGAGCTAGTCCAAAATAGGATTTAGAGCATATTTACAAATTTTATAAGAATCTTAAAGTGTTTAAAAGCTGTACATTCACTCCGAAACTGTTGTCCAACTCCGTATGAATGTACACCCATTCATACGGGTGTACCCTATCACTCGTATTTAATACATGAACTTAAGTAATGCATTGACTCGCGCAATCACAGTCGATCCTCCTTTATGTCAATCTGGACAATGCAAGAATTTGGACTTAACGTCATCTTGATTTCTCAATTTCAGGTCTTACATTCAATGGAAATCGATCCTTGAGGATACTGTCACTAATGGTGACCTGATGATGATACTTAGCCGATGAGGGCCGAGGGTCTTAAAGGTTAAATAAGCGGACGACGGTGCCACATGTACTTGTCATCAGCTTTATCAAAATACGAAAATTAAGTAACACCACTCTCTTCCTCTTAGCTCGCAAGGGGGTGGAAATTTGACGGGAGGAGTGCCTCCGAAACGATGGGAGAAAAAACAATTCGGCGAAAGCGATGGCCACGCTGATAGAGGGGGAGGAGAAGGGTGGGGGGTGGACCCGGCCTATCTGCTTGTTTACACAAATAACTGGTGGAGAGAGAAGATAAAAAAAGGAGCAATTTCAGAGGATCCCTCGCTTTAACGACGGGAACGACGTCCATTAAGCTACATGGTTACACTAGTTCGTGTGACTGTAGAACATCCATTACGTGGGATGCCTTTGATTTAATGAGGTTCTTCCGATAGTAGCAAGGCAGCCGCCGCGCCGAAAGTAATATGTTTACATAGACGTTTGATAAATTCTCACTTTTGCCGCTTTGCTAGTGAGACTTCTCTTGCGGGACACGATTTCTTATTACAAATACGCTCACACCGCTTCTTGGAGTTTAAAGGTGAATTCATTCTGGTGTAATCGAAGTGGAAGTTTTAGCACAGAACATTACTTGAGATGCTTAATTCAGCACGAACGAGACCACAGTATGAAAATAAAAGAATATAATGATGCTCACCGTAAGGAAATGGTCCAAGAGTATGAATTAAACAATGTGGATAAAAACTGTACAATAGAAAAATATATGGTATCAACGAGAATGGAGGAGACCCCTGATTATTAAATACCCCCGAGACAGAAATTTCTACGCACATGATTGCTCACTTGGGGATTAAAAGTAATTACAAGAAAGTAATTGGAAATCTTTCTCACAAGGAATTCATCACAGTGGATCAAATTGAACTCGATTGCTGCAGGTGAAACGTGGACGTAAAAACGAATTCGCCAAGCATAGTCTTCAACCCGTTTTCAAGTTCAAGAGCGGAGGAGAAAACGAAATAAATGATTTTTAAATTAATATCCCAGTGTTTTGTTGCATTTACAGTTAAGAACTCATTTGATTAATATTACTTTTTATTCAATCATTCACTTAATGTTTTCCATAGCATGAAATCTAATAGAAGTCGTTATATTTTCTCTCTAAAAATGTGTCGTAGTAAAGACAGTCATCTAAGTTTAACTATGTATTTATACGCACTCCTCGTAGAGTAAACTAATTAATAATCAACGGATTCGGAGTTACTATTTTTTTCATATGATATCATATTGTATTTGCATTATGGTGGGTTTCTGTTCAACATTATCCTGCATTTTATCCCTCGCTACAGCTGACGGCTGTACGAGCGCAACTCATTTTATAAATCAAATAGGGTGACGATTGGTTCAAATTTGGGGTATTTCTTGTGCGTAAAAAGAGTAATTTTAACTGCGTTACAAATTAAATGAAGGAGACGAAATAATTTCCGGTCAAACCTGGAACGAATGTTTAAGCAAAACATTCAAATTACACATTTAAAAAATATTTTATCCTTAATACAGTTACTACAGATAGTGTGCGATGTAATATTTTACGGACTTGGCCCACGATAGATTGAGATTCAGGCTGTGGTAACGAGCGCGTGTTTTATAGCGATGCGATACTGCGTGCATGGGAGAGAGATATCCATTTCGGCAGGGCCAACGCAGGGCATCCCATGGCGATTGGGCCAAGTGGAAAGAGATGGGGTTTCGATTACAACGCACCCTATGGGCCCCTTTCGCCCCTTCTCCTCTCTACCACTACCCAACTCTAAACCTTAGGGAATGATGATAATACTTGCGCCGATAACGTTCATGCGGACTCTATATTTTTTTTCCTCCGAGCGAATGGCGCATGGAAATGCGTTTCGGAAACGCGCTTATGAAAACAGTTCAGGGCGGGATTTTAGAAAAGCGGACTATGATAATGGGCGACCGAGGCGAACAAAAGTGAAAGAGGGAGATGGTGACCGTAAAATCTGTTAAATTAGTGAAAATATATTTTTACGGCGCAACTTCCGAGCACCTCTTTTGATAAAAAAATTAAGAAAAGTTCGGATGGGGTCCTCCATAAATTCCGTCGCGCGACATTCGGCCATTTTGTGCCTCCGACCTTGGGACAACGCTCTCCAAAAGTTTTCCTCCGTAATAAAAAAAATCACTTTTGGCCAAATATACTTTGTTTTTCTCCCAACGAGGAGATTAGACCTTGACGCTCTCTCGGCGAGACATCACGCTAACCCCGGGCTCACCTAAACTTCCCTTTCATCTCCCTACTCTCCTTTTCCGTCGAATGCCGTAACATATACGTGCCTAGTGTATGCAAGACCCCTTAAAAGTCGACGTGAGAGGCAATGCAGGGTGCCCCCAATAGATGGAACGACCATCCCTCACAAAATCCTCCCGAAAAAAATATTTATGCGCCGGAAAATATTATCGGACCATTACCTGCACAAATATATTTTCGGCGTCCACCCTGCCAAGAGACCATCAACACCGTCTGGTGATTTGAACATCCGGAGTACGAGGGCTCTTGCAAAGTAATTTTTATGTGCCTGCATAAAATAAAAGTTAGTTACAGAGAAAATTTGTTTATCACAACAAACGATTCCTTGAAATATGTCCTAAGAATAACTGACACTAATTAAATAAAATTGAGAATTATTATTTAATAATTAATATACCACATGACAAAACTTTAATATTAATATTCTTTAATCTCCATCGAGCCAGAAAGTGGGCACCGTCCAGCTTGCCCGTGGCGGATAACGTTTAATAGTACAAAGTTCACTGTGAAAAGTTTAATCGTCCAAGTTCAGTTATTATTAATTTGAAGCACGTATCACTAATGTCGTTATTTTTTTATTATTCATTGAATTTTAATGACTATGAGCCAGTTGCCGGCCATAATTATTCTTCCAAACTAGTTCAATTAACATTGAATAGTGATTACAGAACCATACCATTCATATAAAAATCTTTTATCCTAGTGATATATTTCCTTCTGAAAGTATTTTCCCCAGAAGTATAAATTTTCTTGATGTGGATAGCTAATACATAAGTAGGACATCGCTGGTCTATAATTCAATCATTATTACAACGGAACTATACTTGGTGAACGTTCCTCGTTTTCGAATGACGTTAGGAAAATATAATTAACGAGATGAATGAAACACGGAATTTTTTAAAATATCTATAAAATTCATTACAGTTTTCTACAAAGCAGAGTTGATATAAACGCTATATGACCGAGTAATATTTATGCTATGTGATAAATTTACCAATACGCTTGCTGCTATATCAGAAAATTGAACAATACATTCTCATTTAGAGATCGATCGCTTGGGGGGTTGCTAATTTTTCTCTCACATATTTTTACGAGCAATTTTTCGACAGCGACGAAGCAAAAAAAGGGGGGCGCGACTTATTGCTATCCCATGGGACCAGTGTGAGAAGAATCAATCACGCCAACGAATTTCCTGACGCAACTTTTAATATAAACCTCCCGCCGAACCGCCTCAACACGCACGCTCTTCGAGTGTCCATTTGAGACGTCCCGTCGTTCCCGAAAAAGCGCGAATTTATCTTATTTTTTATTTCCTCCCCGCACGTATCCAGTCGGAGAAAACACCATATTATTATTTTACGAGCGGGCGGTATTTTTTCATATCCCTCCTCTCGTGGCATCGAGAGGCAGAATTGAAAACCGACTGCCTGAATGTGGTGGGCGAACTCGATACGTGAGTCGATACAGCGTGGAGGAACACGCGAGCGTGATGATCACGGAACCACCATAGCGCCGAAGTCCAATAGGATGGGGCCCAACCTCTCTCTCCATTCTATTCAACACGGACGCCGGCCACATTAGAGGAGGGCGGGGCATTGTGGTAGTGGCCGGCGTGCGCCGTGAGAGAGAGAGAGCCCCCGCCGCGCGCGAATTCGGAGGCGGGAGGATGAGCGCTATTATCGCCCTGCCAATGACGCTATTATCGAACGGGCGAGAGTGTTTGGAGTTGGGAAAGAAATGATCCACACCACAGGATGTTGCGTGTCGCCGAAGACGCGAGGCTGGAGGGAGAGAAAGTGATGAGGAGAAGGCGTTCATTAATTCAGAGAAGGGGATCTCAGTACAAGAAGAAGATAAACGAAACCACGATCTGCGGGAGGAGGACGAAAGGAAAAACAAACAGCATGAAACTGAGCAATCAAAATCCAGCATGGGCGGACGAGCTTTTGATACTTGGTGAGCAAGGTCATCAGCAATGGGAAATGGAAAATGAAGACATGAGAATGTATGAACGAATGAAAATTCTGAAAGGCAACAGGACAGATTGGAAGGCTGCAATAAATATAAACCATCAGATTCATAGTAGTAGTAGTTTTTGTGCGAGACGACCGACAGCTAAGTTCATTTACGCCATTAGGGATGGATGGAAAAGGAAGGGTGGAGAGAAACCCGGCGTCGGCATTAGCCTACTCTTGTCGAAAGACGCCAAGAGGTCCGCAGTTTAATGTCCCATCCGACAGACGTCGAACACCCTCAAAGTGCTCTCCACAAAGCACCTCGAGGAGGGATCAGGATACCACTAAAAATATTGGTTATCTCCAGGATTGAACCCGGGCCCTCTCGGTGGGAAGCCTGTACGTTAGTCAACGCGATCCCCCATCAGATTCATTTCATGATAGTCATAAAAGAAGAAAGACAGGCATAGAAAAACCTAAACAGATTTATGTGATTAGGATAAACCTAAGCAATACCAAAAATGCTTACCCCACGATTAAAACATAATTTCTAGTAAACTTCAGATGGTAAATTCGAGTACACTTCTATGCAGATAAGAGACATGGTGGCTAAGCGAAAGAAAAGTGTAACAGACGAAGTAGCGGAAATGTATTTGGATACCCTGGAGAATGGCGTGACATCAAATGAATGTTCGGAATAGAAATATTTAGAAATTTCTATGCACAATGATTATTTTAATAGATTTATTTCACATACCTTGCGTCAGACACCGAAATCATCCGGCCGCACCCCGTGAGATGCGTACGACTCAATCCGTGCCGAAGGAACTCAAAATTAGCCACTGGGAGGCGCCTTCCATTGGGTATTCCTGATGGTGGGTGACCTCGCTGATAGAAAATCAAACCGTGGGGTCTTACTCCAAAGGAAGGAAAACGTCTGAGGGAAAAAGATGAAATGAAACATTTGTTAAACTTTGAAAAAACATGGAAATTGTGGAAACATTCAGACGTGATCCTCGGATTCGACCAATGCATTTCGTTTAACAGAATCCATAGTTTCGTGCCAAATGCCTTTGATCGAAAAAACTCCCTGACTTAACCCAACTTCATGGTATTAAATTTCTAATGATTCATCATTTTTAATGAAACACCTTATTTCCCACAGAAAAATTTGTTAGCTACAAATAGATAAAGGCAGATGTGGTAACGAGGACGTCCGCCGAAATTTATCATGTTCGGTAACAAATTTTAAAACTGGTACAATGCAAGATTTCAGAAGAACCATCACATATACGAGCTCGTATCACCTTTTTCTCGGTTTAGTAATTTCCTTCAAGTATCGATAGCCTGTTTACACATGATTACATGAAATTATGAAATCAGAACACATAATACGTATGTTACTCGTATTAGGGAGAACATATAGTATTCCATGGAAACTATTTGATTGTTATATTACTTCACTTGAAGTATTCTTACACTGGGATCTCGGCAGGAATACCCAGACCAGAAGGGCAGAAAGGAAGCTCATAATTACCGAAACATGAGACTCAAAGTCTCCTAGACTGAGACATCTTCAACACTCACTATTTTTCAGTGTTTCTCCTATCCTGACACGAGAATATCCCTTCTCTTACCGAGACAATCCACAAATGGAACAGGTAAACGATTCGGTTTCAACGATATGAGATTCGCTTTAGGCTTATGCAAGAAAATGGTGATACTAGGGTATCTGCGTGGTCCCCCCATCCCCACGCAGCCTCGCGATTCCGTTCCGCTTCTCCATCCGTCCGCTAATTTTGATTTTCAGCTTCTTTTCCTTCGGAGGAACTTTATTATTTTAGCTTTCCCTTCGGCCTACTCCTACGCAAATCTTATGACCCCCACGCGTCCCTTTTACTTCAGGTTTACGCACTATCCACTATGTACTAACCCTTTGTGACGGATGACAGGACCACTGCTAATCAAAGTGGATGCAAACAAAGATACACAACATGAAGTACGAGAGATATTTTACGAAAAAAATACCAAGTATGTCAAAGAAGGATATTTCGTGCCATCGATATCAATAGTCATCAATCATGGAACTAGTTTGACAGGCTCAACACGAAACTCCCCAATCTGCTAATCTCTTCATGTACTCACATTTCTCCATGTTCACCTCTGTCAATACCCGTTTCATGCAAGTATATCTCTTCCCTTCATTGCATGGATATAAGACAAGAATTCGACTTTCATCACTCTCCCAGTGGGCGGCTGACCAGAAAGTAGCGGGTTCGAGTGTTGCTTGGGCCAAGGATATCATGGTGCGATTAATTTATCGCGAATTTATTCTTTCACGTCGCACACTTAGTGAAAAACTGCCTCAGTTGTAGCAATCCTTAAAAAAATGCAAATATGATACAAATTTATTGTCTGACACCAATTGCAACTTTGTTTGTTTTATGCTTAATCTGACACCTGTAGAGCCCTCGCCCACTCTATTGAATACAAAATGTAGAAGACGCAAAAATATTCTGAAGGTATTTTAAGTGGCAGATAAATTCATATCTAAGAAGCGATGTATTTAGGCCTGTTAGTTATTGATCATTCCGCTATGTTACAGTTTACAGTTTATTATGTAGGGTTTATGCATGACACCAGAGCTTCCCCTGCAGACCTGTAACAAGCGTAAATCAACCATGGAAAAATGTCCACCCCATTTGCACTAACTGGAGTTCAATTTACTTACTTGTGAGGCCACGCAGCTGGATTAAACACGCATAGGACTTCGCACAAGGAATTATTGATATTGGCGTAGTAATTTAAAGGCTTGAAAAGCACAGTTTCCTATTTCGGCATAATTTATTCTCTGATCATAAGTTTAAATACAGCCACAGTCCCTCAAGACACTGTGCGACCAAATTTGCGGTTTTCAAACAAAACTGGATGTAATTGCATTGTTAGCATCCCTTTTTAACGACTTTTATTGGGCCGAGATGGATACCTCATATTCTCTTCTTCCAACTAAACCTTGTACATTGCATCGAGGGCAATTATAAATGCGCTCAAGCTCTAGGTAGAGGAAAACTCCCCTAGGTGGGAATAGAACCCACGACCTCTGGTTTGGCAGGCAAGAACGTTACCCCGTCGGCACCGGCGGATCAGTCGCTAACTGATTGTTGAGTTTGTCGAATCACGTTTATTTATTGGTGGTCATATTCAAAGCTATTTTCCACTGATAATTCATCTGACATTTTCAAGTACAGGCATTGACGTATTCGTTCTGGATATAAGAGACGATACACGTATATACATACACAACATATGATTGGTATGGGGTAAAACTAAGGTTGAACACCACCGGTCAATTATCACGAATAATTTTTTACACTCACTGAAACAAATAAGCCTAAAGAGAAAGGTTGCTGGGTGAAATTGAAAGTATGGGGGTGAGAAAGGTTATAGTGGGTGGCGGGAGAGTCAAAGTACTAGTAACCTGAGGAAGATTCCTTATGATTGACTAGTAAGTAGTGAGACAATTATATTCAACATTTGACGCATTTGAACGTAAGAATGGGCTTATTTCCAGTGTTGATCAAAATGGCGGAATTCCAATGACCAATTTTTCCTCAAGGGACATTCATCGAGTCCGTGCAAAGCAATACTTCCGATGCTGGAGTGTCATCTTTGCACCCTACGTACCCCAACTTTTCCCTCGAGTTAATAAGACGTCGTCCGTTCCGCTTTTTGGCCGGCCGACTATCTCGCTGGAGCCCAGTCCTATCTCCGTGAGAGACCGGAAGGAACATACCCTGTCCCCATTGCACGGCTGCCTCACGGGAGTCGGCCGCCGTGGAGCTCAGTCGACGGAATTCCTCCTCTCCCTTCCCCCCCGCTCCGGGGAAAGATTGTGTGAGGAGAGAATGGCAAAGAGGTTGGAGAGGAGGACGTGGGGATGCCTGGGGAAGGGAAAGGCTACCCTTAGGGCGTAGAGGAAGGAGAAGGAAAGCAATGAATGAATGGATTCGAGAGGGGAGAGGAGGTGTTTTCGAGGGTCGGAGGCCCTTGTAGGGCAGTGCGGGTGAGGTGTCGGGACAGATGCTTTCGGGTGGGGCGTCTCTCTAGAGAAGGGCCCACCTCCAATCCCCCTTCCAATCCACGAACCCCCTTTTTTGTATACACGTGCCTATTTTCTCGGAGGAGGAAGGCGAGACTAGACTGGGGAGGGAGGTTTGGGGTGAGGGGCAAGAGGGTTCACGTGAGGAGGAACTATCATTGAGGCCGAGGAGAGGAAGTATTCGAGGAGGATGGAGGTGAAAAAGAAGGCTTATTTTATTTAATTCTGGAAGCCAGGAGCAGTGAAGCGAGAGTCCTCTTCCTCGACCGGATTTAGTTCTAACTTACACTTTCAGGGTCCTAATAGTCTTCCGCACGAGATGAATTAATTACTGTTACCATTCATTCGTAATAATAAGAAATAAATTCAAAGATTTAAAATTTTAGATATGAAAACAAAACTACGAGCTATAGATGCGAAAAATAAATTAGTTTCCTCTCTCTCCCTTGTGTAATTAAAAACAACGAACGCATCCGCTCAACTGCTCCGGACGTCCAGAATAAAGGTAATCGGCGTGTAGATAGCAGCCCTATTGACAACCTTTTTTCTTTCTCTCATTTTTTTTCACTGTGGAAATGAGCAACTGTCAAAGTGAAGGCCTCGTCCCAGTATGATATTTCATAATTAAGGAAGGTTTTTTTTTTTAGAAATACACATTTCGAACGAATATTCTTTGACAAGGGTAGTTTGGAAAATTGCGAAAATTCCTAAGTGGAATGTAACAATAGGGACCAACTTCGTACGCGGATTGGTTCGTTTAACAGTTAAGTCTCAAGAAGGGGATTCTAGTAATTTCCGTACGAATTCGCATTATGAAAATGGAGTCTCGGGGCGTAATAATTTTTTTTTATTTCAAAAAGAAGAGTAGCTGCCCAAATCATATTATGAAGTCGCATGAAAAGGTTGTTGCGAGAGTTAAAAAAGCAGAAAAAAAGGACACGGTAATATATTGAAAGTCATTGAAATGTTAAATATTCAAAGAAAGTTCTCTGAAAAAGTAAAACTGATGAGTTACGAGGCAGTGAGCGAAAATACTAGGCATAGTGGCCCGAATGATGAGGGGTAGAATGTAACTAAGAGAGAGTGAACTATTGGCTCTGAGTTTGTAAGGGGCCAATCCTATAGCCAATATTGATTTTTGTGGAACTCTATACAGATATTTGTCGAACCCTGTAGAGGCGGGGTAACGTCCTTGCCTGCCAACCCAGAGGTCCCGGGTTCGGTTCCCGCCTGGGTGGGTTTTCCTTCACCTAGGGCTTCTATATGGAAATGTATTCAATGTTATGTCTAAGAGTTAGATGGAAGAAGGGACTATAAAGTCTAAATTTTGCCTAAATCGTTCAATAAATATTTCTGTCAACTAGGAATGCATGAGATAACAGTAGCAAAATACTGCCCTTCCTCGTTTCTGTTGTCTTCCCCGGTGTCATACTCTCACTCCCATTAATGGTCACCTTTTTGACTGAAATATCGGTGTATCGTAGAGTTCCACAAAAATCAATATAGGATTGACACCATACAAAGGAAATATTTGGCATTGAAAAATGGCTTATTGTGATTATTTTAATGTCTGGTGTTATAGTACGTATTTAGTATGAGTATAATGTTAGACGCGGCTTAAAGGGTGGGTATGTATTACGAGTAGCAATTAAAAAAATAATAGACCGGTAGACTACTGACGTTTTTAGAAATCACACCACTTTGCTTTTCCACATAAACTTTAAAATGTTTATGTGGAAAAGCAAAGTGGTGTGATTTATAAAAACGTCAATATGAAGATTTTCCACCAAGTTACGCCAGAAACTGTTTTATTTACGGTAGACTACTGTTAAAAAATGAAACATGGCCTTTTATTTGCCAGAGCACATGGTAACGACTGAAACAGACAATCTAGAAGAAAGGATGACCGAGAGTCAAAATGTACGGGATCCCCATTTTGAATAAGACACGTGATCTGATTGAAAAGATACTTAGTGAGGAAACTTGGGATCTAGGAGAATCACTACTGAAATGAATGAGAGAAATTAGTAAGTTTCGGAAAAAAGTACGAAAACATTCGTAGGATGATGGGAACCGGAAGTATGACGGGACGGAAAGGTAGTTAGACGGCATTGGTTCGAAATATCTCTGGAGAGTGTGCACGGAAAGAAATGAACTGAAAAGTCATCTAGATTGGTTAAACATCAGGTTTTCCCGGAATAATGACCGGAGGCAATGTCTCTTACTTTCCGCCTGTTTCATGAAGCGCTCGGAAATACATCTTGTGGCCAACTCTTACACTCAACCTTCATTCCTCGAGAAAATCATAAAAAACAGCATCTTACTCCACCCTGAATCCTTGCGAAGGAAGAGCAACACTATGGGAACAATTGCTACGGAGATGCGAATTTTTGGGAAATGACAGTCATTTGTGCGGGTCAAAAATAAAGCTGAGTTGGAAAACTAAATTAAGTATCGAGTAGGTCTCGAAAATTATATTTTTAAACGTTGAATCGAACATGCGTTCATGCTTTGTGACAACTGTATTTCGCCATAATTATTTTTCAATATTTACAAGTGAGAATCGGCAACAATTATTGTAGATTGCTCGTGAAGCCACTGCGAAAGTAAAACTTTTGAACTGGGTTGAAATAATCCACGAAGAAATTTATTCGAACAATAAACGGATGTAACCTCTGCATACGTAAATCAGTAGCTACAAAAAGCAATATTTTCTATAGTTCTTTCTCTTACTGTCCCCATTTATAACTTTGCGAGGATACGGACAATAATGAACAAAATAATTGGGCGTGTGTTCACTGGCAGAGCTAGAGTCAGGGAATTATAATGAACGATGGATGAAGCCTCAATAAATATAAACAAAATCCAATGAAAATTTACGAGGGACGGTTATCGAGAGACATCCAATTAAAATCTATGCGGTAAAGGGATTAAGTGATGAGGGGGTAAAAAGGAGACCCACAAAAATCCCAAATGTAAAGAGCCCATCATTGGAATTTATTTTCATTATGGAAATACCTTATAACCTCGGTCTTAAAAACTTTACAAGGTTATACAGATGGGTAATGGGTGTAAATTTTCATCGAAGCCAACAAAAGAAACGAGAGAACATCGAATTATCCGACACATAAGCAAGTGTGTGGGAACTCGAGTAACAACAAAAACTGTTGTGATCTGATTATCTGACGTCAAAAATCCTCACCTCATCAGGGTTATTATTACAGAGTAAGATATTATCATTATTATCTTCATTGGTAGTCTACAGATTACAGGTAGATTTTGGGTACTCTAAAAACTATTCCGTACCAAGCAGTCCTCTAAAATTTTAACTCCTTCTCTAAATCCCTCTTTCTTTCTTCAACGCGTGATGAATTCTAACCTATTCATGCTACGAAATATTCATTCAATGTATTATAACTATTTGAAGCTAGGTTTCCTAGGGTCTCTAACGATTATTTCGCCATAAATATTGCAATAACTCTTCCTTTGCCCTACGACATCTAATTTTTATTTCTCCGTAACTTCTGCCATCCTTCATGCTGTCTAGAAATCCTAAAATCTTCCTTTCTCTTCCTGGTTTGGCTGAGGAAATCCATTTTATCATAGCCTTCTTTAAACCACTACCTTTCATCATTTACTACACAAAATTTCTCTGTCTTTTTTGGACTTCCCCCCTCCGCTAACTTGCTCTCTTCGCCTACCATGTTTAAAAGCTCTACGTTTCCCTTCCTCCCTGTCCAAATTATTTTCTCCGTTCTCCATCATGTCCATTTCTGAAAAGTCTCTAAATCTGCGCGGATTCATTTGCCCCAAACCCCAGGTTTATAGCAAATTAATATGTTTTCTTACATTTCCGCACTTACACAAAGTTTACCTTATCTTACATTGGTTTTCAACATTCTGATTCTTCTCAAAATATCCTCCGACAACTTTTCTTTTGCACGCATCTCCTCGAATCCTCCCTAGCAGTATCCTCTCCTATAGCATATTTGACTGTTCAGTGTTTGTCTCTTTGTCTCCCCAAAAATTCGTATGCAGCCGCAATCTGGAAATCTCAAATCTACGCAAAATATTCCTTGTAAAAAGTCCTTCCTTAAACCTTCAACAATTTTTACTAAGCTAATTCTAGCAAGGGATAATTTCGCCTCCATGAATATTTTTCTTTGTTCTTTACTCAAAACCTATTTTGATCAAAATTTCTGCAGAATTGTTACTGAAATCATAGAAAAATACCCGTGACTTTGTCACATCGTATTTTTTACGCCTATCTAATTTAATTATTCTTCTTTATAAATGCGGGTATGCGGATTCGCCTGAAACTCGACTTCATTAAACGATAGGTGGAAAAAACGTAATGCCAAACTTAAAGAGAGGCGTTATTTCGCTTTCGTTAGGCCCCATTTCGAATACGTTGTAAGTATTTGGGAATCTTGGGAGAAATCCTTGGTACAATAATTAGATATAGTCCTGAGAACATCCGCTAGAGTCGTAAATAATTGTTACGATAAGAAGACGAGCTTGACGGGCATTTAAGAGGAATTAGGCTGGGAGCCGCATGAAACGTGAAGAGAACAAATCAGAGTTTTAGCAAAGTTCAAAACACACGAGTTTCACTATGGCAGAAAGGAAGTTATTATGGTCCCAAACTATTTGGGTGGACTTACACCACAAATATAAGAAAAGATAGAGAGACCCCAATACAGATAGATAAAAACATTCTTTCTTTCCTGGGACAATCTGAAATTATGCAAGTGATATTAATAATAAGCAACGTTGTCGCAATCGGGCGAAACACCGAGAATTAATCCAACTCCTCAATATTTCTCTTATCGAAGGAACTATCTGTGATATTATTTAAGAAAAAAGGACCCACTAATAAAAATCTCTAATGCGTGCCGCTAAATAATCAAATCAAGAAAGAAGCGTATTTTCGTCTCGTACTGGGAGGATTCAAAAAATCTAAAAACGAACTTGAGCAAGAAGTACGTACAATGTGGGAGTCCTCACAATGAGAGAGAGAAAGAGAGAGGGAGAAATATGCCTGCACATAACTCCGTGCATTATGCCACGAGAGCTTTCGAAAACCCGGAACGCAGACTTTTGCTCCTCGCGGAGAGAGAGGAGTTCCCTTTGTGCTCCATTGACTGTGGTGCATCATCACAGCTGAGAGGACGGATAGGATCGGGTGGTGCAAGGTTCTCACGTACGACTTTATCCGCTCCCCCTCCTCCACTGAAAGCGGGGAGGCCGGCCGCCGGAGGCATTGCTGCGACGCCGCCGCACAAAAGTGCAATGCACCCAGATTGGAATACAAAGGAGAAGGAGATGGACACGAGGCGGATTTAATTTTCAGGGCGAGGGAGGCGCGGCACTGGAAACGACAGCGGAGTGCCGGGAATTTTAAATAACAAGCGGGAGAAGAACGGGAAGGAAAGGAAATGCAGAAAGTGGGCAACGTGGAAAACGTGATTATGCCCGTGCTTTCAACTACGAGTGAATTCATCATCCGAAAACAAGCACTATAACAATTCCGCGAAAAATTCCATCCAGAAGACAGACACCCTTGTTGGTGGCCTGGGGATCTAGTGAATAAATGGAGGGAGCGTTGGTTTACTGACCAGAAGGTCCTAGGTTCCATTCCAGAGTAATACCATCGGGAAACCACGCCGAAAATCAAAGGTCGAAAATTCGCAAAGGTGGTCTTTCGCGGTAAGGCTGACTGACACCCGGTTTCACGGGTTCTCCGTGAATTTTAAGTTTCTCTCCTTCTCTCTCTCTCAAGGTCATTCTAGCCCACGAATCTCATCTGGATTTTTAGCCTAATCCTTTTGCAGAGCGAATTAAAATTTGTGAAAATTGGAAATTGATCCGCCATACGTTTCTTTAATTTTCATTCTCAAACGTTTTGAACAGTCAAACTGATTAAGAAAACGTATACATGAAACGCATTAATTATATCGGTGTACGTGTTTTTATATGACGATATGCGTCGCTGGATATCGACCATGGACAACAATTCTTCACCACGCGCGTTAGTACTATCTTTGCTAGGCACTTGTTAGAATAGTACCGTAATTCAATTATTCTAGGAAGAAGTATGTATCCAAGTTTGAAAATGATGTAAAACATCGAAACTAGTCGGAAATAAATCTTTATAGAATGAGCAATTTTATTAGTTTTCGTCTTTGATATCATGGAACAGTTCCACCACATCACACCTGAATCTGTAATTTATAGTATGCATCCATGTACTCGCCATCGGCACTCAAGAAAGTATGAAAAACGTAAAAACAGATAAATGAAAGCCATAAGTTGCGAAAATGATCAAAGAAATACTCTCAACTATATGTGCGTGTGTGCATATACATGCACATCCGAATTAATGACACGCCTGGAGATTTTCTTACGTGCCGTGACTGTAAATCACATATCTTACAACTGTATAATACTTCCTCCATACTACCACGTTTGCGAACGAGTTAACAAAGACTTAAAAATGTCTGGCAACGAAGAGCAGTATACTCTATGGAAACAGACGCTCTGAAAGGTAGTGATGAAGATTTCAAAAGGATATAACGAAAAGCCAAAAGAAAAAATACAATGTTCAAAGCCCTCTCTACATCCATGCACAAGTGACTATCTAAAATAGAGATAAAAAGCCATAGTAATTTTACAAAATATAAAAATGCTAAAAACACGAACATCTGTGCATTATTTAAAGGGAAAACGCAAAGTTTTCACAGAAAGCTCAAATGAGCATACATAAATAATATATTAACAACAAAATAAATATTTTCAGTTAATAGTGTGTTTTCTGATATTTCCATCTCGATAAAATATATAATCCAAAGGTTTACGTAATAAGAAATGACGCCATTATGAGTTGAATTACATTTAAATTTAACGCTTAAATTTCTTCAGTTTAGATTTTAACATTAGATTCGCAAAGTTGAAAACTTTAAGGCTGAATTACTTCCATTTAATATCATTCTTGTTATTTTCGGTAGGTATTTTTGTAATACTGTCAATATATGTTTTTTATACATCATATCCTGTGCCTGTATGCAGGTTTCTATTCTATTTACGAGTGTACGAGTTTAGAAGAATTGTGCTTTGTTCGTAATCCATGGCGAACACTTTTCATGCACATCTTATATCTCACTTTAATTTCGTTTAAGACAACGATAAATTTACTGTAAAAAAATTAAATTTCGCTTACGTCGACATTTTACCTTGCGAATATTAGCCACATCAATAACTGCAATTCATTACTGCGATTCGTTTTATCGCCTGTTGATTATTTGCTGCCTCATTCAAGATTCATGAGGTTTGTGTGTGAGGTCACCCGGGAAATCGACGGGGATTTAGAAATTCATTTTTGTGGCAATCGTGGAAATCAAAGTGGTGCAAACGTTTTGTCAATTTTCTGCCGGTGGCTAAATTCGCTATCCTACTCAAGAAGAGGTTATCGTATCTCCATGAGTTGCGGATCATTACATCTGGATCACGCCACTTCCGTCTTCCAGGTTCCATGAGAGGAATATTGGTCCGATTTCCGGCTGATGAAGGAATTCGGATTCCGATCGAGTCCTTTAAAAATTTTCGGTACAATGAAGAGCGTCATGCATCTCCCTTTTTTGGGGAGAAGTAAGGATGGAATCCCGGTCACGAGTGTGAAAATAGGATCACGTAGGAATGCAGAGAGATTTTTTTTTGGTGGAGGAGTGGGGAACCACTCGGTATCCCTGTTCTTTTTACATCCCCCTTCCTCCCACCCCCTCGTTAAAATAAGGGAAGTGGGACTGACAGTCCGCGCTAGAAAAAAAGGGATGATGGAGTCCGGATTTTATTTCCCTTTTGTGTGCGAGCGAGCGGATGGTGTTGTCCCTTCCTTCCCCTTATCTCATCCCTCCACATATGTATCCGGGGCATTGACGAAGGATCTTCTCCTGGGCGGAGGAAGGGTCGACCTCATTTCGAGGCCCGAAGGCTAGGTACCCACACACACACACATATTCTCTCCCCTTCTTTTAGTGCAGTGAGGGAGGTGGGGCTGCGAAAGAGGTTTAGGATGAGCACAGGAGGGTGGAATGAAAAAATTCTTAACTGAGCATTTGCACGTCCGTCCCACCCCTCTTTTTCGATCCCTTTGTCCTACTCCCTCCAAAGGGGGCGGGAAAGTGAGGCGGTGGGGTGAGGAGGATCACAGAATTTCCTATGGCGTTAGCAGTCGGGAGGGGGTGCGGAGGGCGATGGTGGAATTTGGAGGGGTGGGATATTTTGCTCTAACGGGGTCGGCTTACAAGGACGTCGAGGGATGTATTCTCTTCCCCAAAAATGGGAGGGGTATGGTTCCTTTGGGGGGGGGCGGTGCACCGTTTTTTTCTTAAGATGGAGGATCTCCGGTCCTTTCTTATCCCCTCCTTTACCTGCCCGCCCTCCCCTATGGGTCGTGCCCGTGTCACTAACTCTACGTACATCCCCGCGTTCCACACTATGGGCCACGCGACTCCCGCCTACCGCCCCGATCTCCGAATCCCCTCGATTCATCCATTTCATAATTCCTCCACCCCTTCGCTCGGTCATCCTCCCTCACTTGAGAAAAGTAAGCACCCTGAAATGTCTGTGGCACTCTACCTACAGTCGACCCCATGAAGAATACCAAAGAATGTGGCACGTGTCCGCTATTCACTCCATTCAATTTTAATCTTATTTGCTACGTTAAAGCTTTTCGCGGCTCATAATGAAGTGCTTTATTATTTTACTCGGATGTTTCCGAGGTATTTGGTGTGATACTTTACGTTTCCGATCACTGCCGGCAAGATGTCACCCAACTTTGTGCCTCATATATCAGAAAAAAACTCAAATTACACAAATGTACCCAAAGTTTTCAATCCGTTGGAATAATAACAGCATTATACACAAGTGCATATAAATATTCCTCCGAAAACAGTCACGAGGGATGTTGGGTCACCAGACAATGGTGTATTTGGTCATTGTATACATTGAGTATCATTATACAATATTATCTTGAAGTTCGAAATTTAACCCCTGTCAGTTCTCGTTTTGCGTCTATCAATTTTTCTCTTTCCCACAGCAGATCAATTTCTCTCGTCCTTCAAGTCAAAGTTCCTAAAATATATTTTTTTCTACTGTACTCATGATCTCCTATTTGGGGAAATTTATGCTTATCTATATTAAATATTTCCATCATTAATTGCTAATAATAATAGATTCCATGATTGTGCGTTACATGGTATTAATGAATTTTTATACCCGTAAAATTATGCAGTTGAGTCTTTGATGAGAGTATTTCTGGTTAATGTATTTGGTGAAAATGAGAACATATTTGTATTTCAAGCTCACCATTTTACTCACAAAATGGTGAGTAAAATCCTTTCATTGCCATTCTGCTTTCCATAGATCCGCTATTTGTAGCTGATTTTTCAAGTGATTTGGTGTTTCCGGGATTTCCAATATAACTTAAGCTATCAATTAATTCAACGGAGTGTGCTATTCTCAAGTGCTCAGTACCTTTAAAGAGGTCAGTATGTCTCGCTCCCTTTGGGAATGGAGCGGCTCCCATTTCAAATGTCCAAGTAACCCTGAAGCACTTTCTGATATATATCAGTTTTGCCAAATCACACAGATTTACAATTTCCTTTTTCCCATTTTGTTTTCTATAAAATGTCATCAACAAGAATGTTTTAAGAACCGAATATTTAAAACAGAAAATTTGATTTCATTACTCCTTAAGTTTTTGGAATTATGGACCTGTCTTTACTGTAATATACATAAACCCTCCGAAATTTTCGTGGGAATTTAAATATTAATTAAAAATTCTGTTCTATTATTTTCACCGTACCACGTCATTTACCTAATTCAAAATAGCCAATATTTAGATGCAATACATTATTTATCGCAATACATTGTAAGAGAATTAAACATGGTGCATTATTTCGACTCACTTCACGAAGTAAACAACACAACAAAGACAAGTAAACAACAACAACACGAAGCAATTGTAATTTTTTTCAATGAGTATTTTCTAATAGCCGATGTTATAAAAGAAGAATGCTACAATTCATTAGAATAAGGAATTTGGAAAATCGAGATCATGTTAGCTTAATGTACATCTACACCATACCCCAGAAGCCGCTGCAAGAGCGTGTAATAGAGAAATTCTCATGTCAGTGTAGGGGTTCAGTTACTTTCCCTGTGCCGGTTATGGTTTCCCCGAAATAACTGGTACCCAAAACATTACACAGTTTGGACAGATTACACAGCTGGGTGTGCCCAGAGTGTCTTGCCCGGGAATCGAATCCGGGCTCTCCGATCAGTAGTCCAACGGAACCTCTGCTAGCTCTAGAATACCCCTTGACTACCGCAACCCAACATACACGTATACATGCCTATATAAATCATGTAATGTTGACTAAATAATTAAATGTTTTTTCTAAGGAAATGCATTCGGATGTTTGGGATTGATTTTGTTAAGGCTACGTTTCGTGCGAGGGAAGAACGAATACTTGAATCTGTCGATTAGGGTGTCTATTTCTCTTATCTCGGTGATCGAATCTACCAATATAATTTCGTCCATAATAATTCCTTCGGCGTCTCAAGGAGGACAGGTGCCCCCCATATTTCTAAAATTCTGTCTTGCCTGCTCTCGTCCGGAATGAAGGGGCTCCCAATTTGACTCTTCTCATATGTTCAACGCTTATTTTCTTCTCATTGAATTATTTAACAAATTTGGCGGATTTTCTCCCGACCTTTTCCACTTCCTGAGTTAACCTTTTCTCTCATGCTTTTCATTTTCTTTATTTAGATCCCAAATACGTATACCGAATGTTGCTTAACTACAGTTAACTTTAGCTTTAACTAAAGTTAACTGTAGTTAACTAAAATAAATAAAAGTTACTTAAAGAAGTAACTTTTCCTTCTTAAATTGTGTTGTCCCCGGCGTAACTTTATGGAATTTATTTAACATATTGAAATGAAATGAAATTATTGACTTTCTAATTCCACACACTTAACTTAAAAACACGACTCAGGTTTCGACGTTGAACGTCATCATCAGATGGTCCTCATAGAAGAAAACTTGGTATTTATAGATTCTGATCGAGGGAGGGTGGTTCGTCAGAGAGGGAGAGTGGAGGGATAAAAAGGTTAAAATGTAGCAGGGACAAAAAGAGAATTACATCTTTCGGTGTCAATCATTGACATGGAAGAGTGGGGAGTGGGAGGGATACAAAATTTTGTTTGCAAGTTCATCCTTGCAATGGATTCATTTCAAACTTCTAACTGCTCCAAAGCATCGTCCATTGAAATATAGCTTATTTACGGATATATAAATCCCTGTATATTCTTCTGATGACTTTAGGAATTTTTAGACTGAGCGATGACGTAGGTCGAGCAATTATCGTAATATTCTGTATTTTGAAGATGCCGTTCATCTTTCCTTAAAATTAAACGCACTTATCGATGAGAATGCGGAGAAAGAGCCAACTGGATTTGGGAGTGGGCTTGATGAAGGATGGATGGCCCTGTAAGGTTCCTTTCGCCCTCAAAAAACCCCATTTCCACCCCATTCTCCTCGATCTCCTCACCCTATATCTGTGTCTTTCCCCCAAAAAATGGTTGAGAGCAGTTTTTCTTCGTTTAGGGAACAAGGTTTGCCTGTATTTCATGGTCTGGAGCGGGATTAAACCGAAACGCGACTCGATTCTGAAATTTCGTCGACCGGGACCTTACCTCACTCCAGACGAGAGTAGTTTTCTCAGCTGTCCATTGAAACGCGATGTTTTTTCCTTCGTACGCACCTTTTTGAATTACATTGTGATCTCAAACGTATTCTGTTTTTCAATATTTTAGGGCAAACCACGTCATTGAAAGGCTAAAGATAAAATTCAAGCTAACTAATACAGCGTCACAAATCCTGTCAGGCCACAAAAATTTTGAACACTACCTCAATAAAATAGCAAAATCAAGGACTAAGACTCTATGTAGTACCTGCCTAACAGAAGACACCGCTAAAAACAGAATAGAGGATTTCCTACAGGATGAAAAACCCTGACATTCGGCACTACATGACTTCAAAGAAAACCGAAATGCGTGACATTGTGCTATTTTGTCTCAAGCATAACTAAAACCAATAATATAAAATGGTACAATAAACTGAACTGCTTCCTAATAAATGACATTCATTAAGTTACCTTGATTACCAGTGAACGCATTACATTTGTACACACAAATTGTTAAATACAATGTAGAGCTTGTTTATTGTATAAATAAAATTCTATAATATAATTGTTATTTTAAGTTAACATGTATAAATAACGATGTAAATTTCATAAGTTGGATAAATCAGCTATTATTATTTTTACAATTACGATTGCATGTGTAGAAAATATAACTGTTCTATTAGTTTCCAATGTGTGCTAATAAAGTCAGTTAAAACAGCAATATATTTCAGGTACATGTATATCTCCGGAATCCGACGGGTTAATTGGTAACAATATAATTTGCTAAATTTATGAGTGCAAATATTGTAAGCAAGGTAATCATCGATAATTTGATTACCCCACCATCACTTGTCATATATTACTTTATTTTGTATTTTAAAATAACTTATCCATCTGTAAAATTTTATTGTATTTTAAGTAATACGGGAACTAAAGCGAAAGTAGGAATTCTCTTATAAAAAGTACCTTTTGTATCTGTTTACAATAAATAAACAAGGAAGGTTTGGAAGGAGGAGGCAATGTCTTCTTTCAAGCTCTTCCCTTTTTTATGCATTTCCCTTGCGGAAGCCATTGACAAAAGATAAAAAGCTTCCATTACCATTTTGGAGTTGGTAACTGGATTAACTTACAAAACAAATTTATGGGCAACATTCAAATGAGGCCAGACAATCACTTTATTAATGGGAGCGTTACCTTAAAAACTACCAATTCGTGGTAATGAAGTGGATCAATAAAATGACTACTGAGGAAAGAACCTACATATATTGAAAATCCTTGAAATCGGATCCCAATACCCTTGGAAAATTAAATTAAAACGTTTTTCCCCTTGAATTCAAATCCTGGTTTATAAATTTTACCAATACGCCAGAGGTAGCACACTCATGCACATGATTCACCATTGGGAAGAAAAGTAGTTCTAATTACGCACTAATCCTTATTTTTTTACTAACCTTAAGGTTATTCCGATGGGTTACATCTTGAGATAAATTTGAAGATAGGTATCTCACAAAAAATTGAATGAATAAATTCACTAAAACCAAAACATCCCTCGATCTGCTTCAGTAAATAATTTTGTACTCAAGAATGAAAATTATATCTGATTTAGAATGTTTTACGACACTGGTCCGGGGATGAATAGAGATAACCCTTTTAACTCCTTAAACCAGTGTTTCTCCCTAAAGAGGTGAGAACTCGCGAATCCGCGAATATGCTTGCATTTTGATCTTTTGGTATTCCCGGGTCCAACCGTATGTCCTTATCGCTTTCCTTCCTTTCCTAATGGTATTAGGGATATAAAACGATTATTAAAGTAATAAGTCTCGGAGAAGAAAAGAGCCGGGAAAAATGTACCTAAATATGTAAAACGACAATGTTGAAGGAGCAGGTAGTAAATATCCTTCGGACTCTATGCAAAGAAGTTAAAAACAATAACATGCCATAGGGAGTATCAAAGGCCGAAAATCACTTTAAGAAATCAGTTCAGAGAGAATTTTATAAAATGCAAACAAAAATGTTTACAAAATGTTCGATTTGGAACACTAAGGGTCAAAAATTGGACTGCCAACGATGAAAAATAGGGTGAAATATCAGACGAAACATTCAAAGGTAAAAAGGTTTAAATAAAAAATGCAAGAGAGAGGATATTCTGTTGACGAAGATAGAAAATGGGATCTGTATTGAGATGAGAATTTAATGCTGCAGTGGAGGATATATGGGAAGGATAAGCCCCAGGGATTGACGAAATCCCTTTTGAGTTACTGCTGGGAAAAGGACCCTGCATATGCTATAGAAATTGATCCGTGACATTTATGCAGCAGGAAAAATGGCAACCGGCTTTATTATCCTAATGTCCAGGAAGGATAGGAAAGAAAATGCGGATGTTTTATAACAACTGAACCTACAACGCAGGAATCGGAAAATCCTTGAAAGAATTGTTTAGAGAAGGACGATAAAAAGAAGGAATAATTTAGTGAAAAGCAGAGGCCCGAGGGCCTCTGCGTTTCACTAGATTTATATATACTAAGAATTTCTCGTCGAGAAGAGAATGCGAAAAGACGAGACAACTTTGTTTTCCCTCGTCGAGGGGAATAAAGTAATTGTTATCGTTATAAGAATGGAATACTGGGGGTGCGACGAAATGAGGATTGATTTAAAAAGTGCAATTTAACGTTTACCTGAAGAACAAATTTAAATTTAACAAACTCCCTCCTGTTTCAGAGGTAATGAAAGAGACGCAGAAAGAAGTCGCCCAGGAACTCACACTTTTGATCGCTTCTTTTTAAGTGAAAATGATGAAGTGTAAGAATAATTTCAGCACTCATGCACATAGGGAAGCAAAGAGAATTCTACGCTTTATCATAACATATCGTCAGGGAAGAAAAAAGTGTGGCGGGAGATTGAGAATTTTCAAAAGAACGAAAAACCTACTATTCCTACATTCTGTAAATTTTTTCTTCCGTACTCTAGCATATATATTATTTTCATCATGATTTTAACACGAAATAATTCATCAAAAGTGCCCAAATAATCTCTCACCTTGTCTTTATCAACAAAAAATCATTTAATGTCGGTTATCCATTGTGAGAACGAGAATCTCTTGATAACAAAATACAAAACTGATTAAAAAAATACAAAATATTTTCAAAATTAATCTACAATTTTTAAAATCATCTAAAAAATATTTGCTTAAGTATAAATAAAGAATAATTTAAGTGCCAATCCTAACGTAAATATAAATTTCTGTAATTTACTTATTCAAATCTCATGAACGCCAAGCTACAGGATTCACCGGCGGGCACCAGAACGGGTTATCACGTACTATTATAATTTCTGCTGTTTGCACTGCTTACGAGACTGACACAAGCATCATAATCGACAAGCGGTCCATAGTAACTATTTCGTATTGCGTGTCCTCTTGTTTGCCCTAAATCATTTCCGAGTGCTTCAAAGAATGCGTAAAGAGAGAACATTATGGAGGATACTTACAAGAAGAAGATGAAAAATTACTGGGTTCTTACGGGGGCACGATAACTTACTGGGGACCATTATTGAAGGAAACGCGGAGGGGAAGAATTACAGGTCTACGATGAACTACCAGCAGCTGGTAATGGAAAATGTCGGTGCAAGGAGAGTTATTGGGGAATCAGGTGATTAACAGGGCAAGGGTTGGTTCAGAGAGCCACTAAAAACCAATTTCCCTGATGATAACCAATTATGATTATTATTATTAGGTAATCTGCCGGTTAAGGTAGTTTTTGGATGAACACAACTACCCAATAAATATCTCGTCTCTCACAACAAAACAACCCAACATCCTCTTCTATAACAAGTTCCTATTCATCTCCGTGTACTTCCTTTCTACCTTCATTACGTCCAATATCCCAATTCTATTCTTGTCCCTTCCTCGTTTGCCTAACATTCTCCCCGTTATTACAGTCTTCAACATCACGATTCTGATCAATATGCTTCTCATCCATTTTTCCTGCCTTCTTATGATTTCTCCCAAGAATCCCCTCCCTTCACCCACCATCTCCAGTACTTCCTCATTTATTTTTCTTTCGGTCCATTTCACCTTCTCCATCTATCTACGTCTATCATCCTGCTTCAGTGACCATATTTCCGCACCGTACATAATTACGCTCAATAAAAAAGCTTTATTAATATATAACTTTGATCCAAAACACTTCCAAGATACGTAAACTGTCCCACCTGCTCCAGTTTTTGTCCTCCTATTTTAATGTTAAACATAGCCTTTCATAGCATTTCTCTTTCTGAAAAACCACATCTTTGTATTATTATAGCAACCCTCATACCTTATGTATCGCAATGAAATTCCAATTCACTCAGCAATGTTTGCAACCCCTCGGCTGACTGAAACAATGTAGATTGGTCATCAATAAACCTAACTGATTTTACGAATTCCTCTCAAACGTTCATTCCTACCTCCAGTTCTTCCCATGCCTCTTTAATTTTTTCCTCCGCATAAACGTTCAACAGCACCGGTGATAATGGGCAACCCTGCTTTACTCTTATCAGCACTGCCCATCCAGACTATCCATTACGCACTCGCACCTGAGCAGTTTGAGACATGTACAGGTCACGGATTAGCCTCCTATCCCTCCAATCCATTCATATTTTTTTGCAATATATTAATTTATTTTTCCCGATTCACTCTATCGAATGCCTTTTGAAAATGTGTGCTCTTGATGCCAATCCATTTTTTAGTAGTTGTGGAACTGCATCGCATTTTTATAGCAGCAATGCTAATTGCTCTTCCGCGAAGAAAACGTGTTTTGTGCTGGAAAATGATGTCTTTTTACGCCCACACATGTCTATTCATAGCAAATACCTTTTTTCCTTACATTGTAAAACGCCTATTCATCAAATTGGTCAACCCAATTCACATTTTAAGGAAGTTTTTTCTTCAGCATATAAAAATACAGAAAGGTAAATTGCCAAAAAAGGTTAAGGATGGAAATAATTGTGGATGAACGTACTTTTTCATTAAAGAGACCTCTCTATGCCTCTACGGCAGTGAGCGAATTAAGTACGTCCCTTATTTCTTAGGTTGTACGAAATGTAGACGACATGTTAAATCCCCGGATCGGATATATCTTTCGCATAGAAGGTGGAGATGGTCCAAGGCAAGGATTAGTGCTCGAATTTAAATTACATCAATTTTAATTCGCGGTGGAGATGGGGACAAAATGCCGTCTGTTACCCTGCCCAAGCTTCAGAATAAGACTTTATAATACAGTTGAAAGGGGAGACTGCGGAGAGAAAGGAAACAATTTTCATTTTTCACTTCTTCATTCCCTCCCCCAATGGACACAGACGTAAAAAAAACCACTCTCGCTTGATTAAGACCTGGAATTCATTCTCGTGTACTTCAACCTTCATTTCAGAGCCCATAAACATAAGGGTTTCATGACTTTCTCTGACAATAACACATTCGCATTGCCAACTCCTTAGCAACGAAGGGGTGACAATGTCCTGATTAAAGTGCCTAAAACGCATCATTCACATTTTTTTAAGAAACATTTTTCTGTCAGTGTATTGGATTCAGAAAGTTTGAAAATTCCGAAGTTCAAAATTCGAATGCGAATAATACTTTTTGTCGAATCTTTAATCCGAATCCTTTGTTTCCCATTTAAGTTCGACTCCTTTCAAAGTTTTTTCAAATATAGCGTTTTATTTAAAATGTTAATTAAGATTTCAGTAAATTGAAATTTATTGTTTTATTTTTATGCCAAGTTAATTATTTATCAGATATTTTATCATTTTCTCAGAACTAAAATTCAACCAGAATCTCGAAGTGTGCAAACGCTCACATGAGTTACCATCAGTCAGAACATGATGAGTTACCATCAGTCAGAATATCGACGGAAACTAATGTACGAAAAGCAAATAGGTAATGTAAACAAAAGGTAAGCTTTCAGAATATTCACGATTGCAACCAACTCGACGGTAAGATTATGTATAATTTCTTTTCCGCTTTCCGTCCCTGGCAATGAATATGGCAATTACCTTATAATTATTTGAAGAGTTATAATAGTAATTAAAAAATGATATTTTAATTTTAAATGATGATAAAAAATAATAACTTATCGATTCAGATCCATTTAGACTTTTGGGACTTAAAATTCGCTAGCTTATTACTATCTAATTGTGATAAAATGATGTTCAGGAAAGATTCCGTTTGGAATATAGTTTTAATAATATGCATATGCATAAGTCTGCCATCTTGGTTGAATAAAAACCTCGTAAAGCAGTATTAAGTTAGTTTTAAAAATAAGTTTGAGAATTAGCTTTAACCATAGCTAAATAATGAGCATAACAACATTTTGGAAGACTTCCCATCTTTGAGGAAAACGTAAGCGAGGTATGAAAGCAGAGAAAATGGAGGAAAAGGAAAGAGTTCAAAGTTCAAAACATCACGAATGAGGTTAACATCGAGTACCCGTGCCAACAACTTGTTTGACAATCCAATAATGGCTGCGAAACAGGGGTATATATATATGGTATAAATATATATATGGTATGGCATAAATATGGGCTTTTTTTCTGGCATGGTATAAATATTTTCGCAATCGATTATTGCATTTCGCATTCGTTGCTGTATTTATCAAATGAATCTCCGAGAAATGGTTTATTCTCTTGAGTGATATACTTGAGGTAAAATGTACCCTAGAATGATCGTGGAATATCACGACATGATGTCCTCGCCTCTTACCTCGACGCACCGACGATTGCGCGTGCAATCACCCTTTTTCTCTCTCTCTCCGTACGGATTACGCGGTCTCCAGGAACAATTGAGCCTCGCCGACCGTATGAACTGAGGATTATAAAAAACAAGAAAGGTCGTCTTTCTCTCCAAGGAGAAAAAAAAAGGTTGCAAAAAGGAACATACTTCGGGGAAAGAAAGTTCTCCCCACCCCATCCAACTCCTTCAGCAGCCATTCGAGTGCTCTGAAAATTTCTCTGAGTTCATTGTCTCCGTCCCAAGTCTCTCTCTCTCTCCCTCTCCTTATTTTCTTCTCGACCCTTTCTGCCTGGTTTTATCTTTGATCTCAAGGAGAAGAAAGAGTATGACAGCGAAGAAAAGGGAGGCCGAGGAAAGAGGGGAATTAGTTGTGGAAATTAAAGTGCGTATTACACGCTTGAAGGAAAACCCTATTCCCTCTCCTCTGCCCCCGACGTCTCTTGCCTGTGACCTCTGCCCGTCCCTTTCCAACAGCCTCTCCAAGACACAAACGTAGGTAACGCATGGATGAAAAAATTTAATAATGATGCCAGTTTTGAGGCAAAATATCTATTTATGAAATGGCGCACTTTGTTTGTCATTTCTGTTTTTCTCTTTGTTAGCATGAAGACTCATTGCCCAAAACCTTTCTTCTGATCCACTTTGACTGTGAACGTGCTGCTGTCTCGTGCTTTCCAACGTCAAAATAATTAGTGTTCCTAAAACGCACCTGGATCACCATATTATCGCCACAAGAGAATTTTTATTGAGGGATGGTCTCGCGAATATTAGTTCACAAATGATCTCTCGATCACTCTGTTCTCCTTGAATATCTTATTTCTATTTATTAATACATTAACTCATTGGCTATCCGTATTGACACCATTCAGTAAACTAGTCAGGTGATTCGACCCTCGTTAGTAGACATTGTGCAGACTGATAGCATCATTATTGGGGAATTATTATGGCCCCACACTAGTTGAGCAGGTTAGGCCACAAAGATGGGGTAAGAGAAATATACACCAGTGCAAATAGATGTAAATATTTGTTCTTCCCCTGGACAATCAGGGGTCATAATAATAGAAAAATCAATGTCATAATTAAATACTAAAAATCGAATTACAAGCGAGGACAAGATTAAACCTTGTGTAGACATGTAGTGCATTCATGGGCGCGTATACCTGCGCATATTACTTGCTCAAATATCTGTTTGTATAGGTGTTAGGTAAAAGAAGTTTTTATGAATACACGCACCTGTTTGAGTATACATTAACGTTTTTTTGTTTCTTTTGCGTGCAGTCACATTCTATTTTGCGGGTGGTGTCCTAGCAGTTCCCCCGCCATACGCCCTTTCGGTGGTTTTCGAGGCATTGTGCAGAGGCAGATTCGTCGATTTTCCGACAAAAACTATTAGCTTCATTTTACAAATATTGTTGATTTTCCCATGTCAACTGAAGGCATATCTTCAGGCAAACTGTTTGTTCGTAGGTGTAAATGTGGAGAACCCGTAGATGGAGTGACATTAATTTATAATTCGATCGACCCTTTCTTAATGAGCGACGCAATGTCAATTCAAAAGCTTAAAGGCGTTAAAATTCTCCACTGGTGGAATAAATAAGAAATCATCAGCATCATCAATGCAAGATTCCAGAAATTTCACGATATAGATGTAAATCCGAAAGATTCGCCCTCACACTTATTCCTCTTGCATCTTTGTCCTTTCCTCTCATTAAATTCTTCCATTCCACTTGCCCTGCACGCACCATTGCACTCATAGTTTTATTTATTTTTTTCAGTTTTCCATCTCCTTTATTTCTTCTCCCAAACAAACTCACTTGGATGCAATCGAAAAACATAATTCCATAAAGAAGATAAGTCGTCGTCAAATGTCGAGACCTGTGAAGTACTAACATGTTTTAATATTCTCTTTATTTCTGTGAATGATGAAACGAGAACTCTTGGAGAATCGAAATATTGGATTTATTTTCAATTTATGTTTTAGTTAACAGTTGGACAATTTCTAGGCTTCAGAATAACTTCAAACACGCCCGCCATTGACTATTCCACTTTCTTTAATATTTGAACACACCTTTTTTGGTGGCTCGCAGGGTATTTATGTAGATGTAGATGAAGTCTCAGAAACAGAGGAGCCTACACGAAAAAATGTAAGACTGTGAGAGAGGCTAAAGAAGTATGCAAGGAAATGGTGGTTTGAAAGGAATTAGTAAAAGATATGTAGTAACTTTCCTTCCACCATTCTCGACAGTGCCTATCCCAAAAGGGAGAGGTGTTAAGGGCATGTACGATATGTCTGCATGCACTTTTAACTTAAGGCTTAAATGTAAGCTCCAGTGAATCGACGACTTTGGCGCAGACAGCTGCTTTTTGGTAAAGCGGCTCGAACGGCTGCATCATTTAATCCAGGTTTATGGGTCTCTCCAAGGAAAGTTGTTTCCTCAAGGCACTCGGATATCTCACCTCGGCAAAGTCAGGAAAATAGATGTTTCTCAAAACCACATCCTTACTTTCGTTCAACTTTGATGACGCACAGAGTTCATACTTAAATATCATTAAGTTTTTCGTAAACTTTTATGGACTAAAGAAGTTTGCTTTCTAACAAAATAAATTAAAGTATACCAATCTAATTTTTCACTCATAATTCACGAAGAAAGATAACTCCATGGGGTCATATGTTATAATACTAGATTGCAATGCATAACTATATATTATATAATAAATAGATATGATTCAATTAACCACGAGCGACAATGATGCATGGTGCTAGATCCGTTGTCGAGATCATCTTATTCCTGTTTCTCTGAGTTTTAAATGCTTACTGTGATCATCTGAAATTTCTGCAGTGCTAATATAAAAAAATTACTTAGCAAAATATAAGTTAAAAACAGGGTTTTATTAAAATAATAATTCAACTTCCATGAAACTACGAAAGATGTCGCAACAGTGACATTTAACGAATTCATCCGTTAAACGTGCATTACAATGCAACACTTTCAGAGTGTAAAAATCATTCGCCTCGATTGGGAATCGAACCCGGATTCTCCGATGTCAGGTCGAGTCCTTTAGCCAGTCAAGCTACCGAGGTGTCCCCTTACAGCTTCGTCGCTTAACTGGCGAAAGCACTGGGCAGAATATCGAGGGATCCAGGTTCGAATCCCGGTCAAGGCAAATGCTTTTTACACTATGGAATTGTTGCAAATAATTCATCCATAGACTATCTTTATCGCAACGTCAGACACCCGTCAAAATTACAAGAAATAAATTATCTAATTCTATCCCCTCTTTCCTTTGATTTGTTCGTCATCAACTCATCACTCCGATATGTTTATGTTTATTTCCCGGAAAAACGATTCTATCATCCATAATATTAATTGATTTCTTAATATGTTATCCAAAAAAATTAAGCTATATTTGTTCATAATTTATTAAAGCTACCTCAGATTGGATTTAAATATGTAGATGACAATTCAAGATAATGAATCTGACTAGGTCATACTTAGTCTGTGCAATTACATATGTTGAGTGGCTTCAATATTTATGACAACTCCTGACACACTACTCATTCTTAATGTACATTTCTACCTCGCGAATATAACCTCTACCTTCTTCTATTATTGAACGCTTTCCGTGATGTGAGTTATCCATGTTCACTCGAAATAAAAAACATTTGATTTCCCACCAATTGTACATTAGCTAAAAAACTTACTCTTGTCTGTGGAAGCACTGGAAATTTGGAAACCGAGGATGGGGCATGAAATACATGAGGGCGGCCGAGGAATGGAGGAAGAGCGAATGCTTTGAAGATCGACCTCTCGTTCGTAGATTATCTTCCTTCGCACTTCACTCAACCTTCGAATCCACTGATTTATGGCTAGGGATACCTAGATGGTGTGATATAGGAAGATGGCTGGAGTGGGAACGGCGGGGGATAAGTAAAGAGAGAGAGACAGAATGAAAAGAGGTTTTCTCCGTCATGAAACCCTTTCCTGATGAGTTTATCTGCCTCTGCTTTTTGGTCTCAGGGATTTTTACGGCCTAAAAATGTTTGTCTACCCTCTCCATCTCTGAACGGGTGGCACAGAGCGGGAAGTTGAATCGCTCAGTGCTCCACGGAGTCCTGAATCCCTTTTTTTTACGTGCGAAAGCACGGATAGGATTTGTGTCTCATGGAAGGAAAAGGGCTTTCGCGAATCCAACTGAATATAGCTCACGTGACGAGAGCGGACGCTTGGCAATGATGTGGGAATTAGCGTGAAGGGTTTGAGCGATTGGGTCGTCCCGTTGGTGATCGAATGCTCCAGAAAAATTATCCTGCTTTCTCGAATCGTTCTCTCTCAGATCTGAGGAACCTAGAAGAGATCAGGTATTTAGTTGGAGTAAGTGTAAACTGGGAGGGCTTGAAATCAACCAGATGTAAATGCTAAAATGGATAGATGGTTGAAGTAGCACATGGAATATTATTTTAAATATGAAAAGTCATGGGCGTACGGCGTTGAGTGTTTGGGTACCAATCATATGAACAGACATACAAGTCTATACATGTATTTGAATCTATGTTAACTACTATACAAAAACACACGAACACATATACACACAAGTGAGTCTGTACATGATTCAATAATTGGTGCGTTTGACAGAATAATTGAATTTTAGTCTTTGAGTTCATATGATCGGGGTTTTGGGTTCAATTTTGTTATGATAACGTGTTGTGCGAGAGAAGAACGAGTACATTAATCAATATGTGACGGTGTTTTGATCACTCTTAATTTTATCCCGGAGGTCTAATTCACCAATGTAATCTATTTTATAATATGTATAATAATTTTTATAATAACAATATTTAGTTTACAATAAAATTAGATGATTAACACTCAAAAATATTCTCATGGAGTAAAATTTAAACTCGCAGAGTTGTATTATAAATAATGAGACCCCACTATATTCTTTGCAAAATTCTTTTCTCGTAAGTCTAGGGGGAAGTACATTCGTGAGTTTTCATTGGAATTCATGTAGACCAAATATTCTTCAATTGGAGAGAACTTACACAGGAGAAATTTATCAGATTTTGCCATGTGGAAAAGTGAAGAGTCAGGCGTGATGTTGTGGAATCGAGACATAATAAGAACTTTGTTGCAATTTTCCACAGTTAAAACTTTATTTCAACCATGGTTTTGATACACTGTACCATCATCACGTTACCTGATGATGGTACAGTGTGTCGAAACCATGGTCGAAATAAAGTTTTAATTATGGAAAATTGCAACAAAGTTCTTATTTTGCCATGTGGAATTGAATCTAAGGGTGTGGGCCCCAAAATCAACGATTTTTTCCAAAGAATGATTTTTTAAAAATTTTCCAAATTCCCATGTAATCAAAGTATCCATCTCATTACCATAGGGTAAATAAAACATTTTTGTTTGCGGAATGAATAGGTATGAAAGACAAACATAGACCATGATAAAGATAAGAAAAACTAAAAGATTTAGGGACACCTTGAGACAAAATAGAATTCTTGGGAACAGCATTCACCAGAGAGCGCACGAGGGAAGAACAAGGGACAAATACGCGAGCCGATGAAGGATAACGCAGGCCTAATAGGGTGTTGGCATCACCAAAAGGGCGGAGTGGAGGGCTGAACTCGACCAAAATTCAGTTGACTGATGTGGATGTGGACGAGTAGCCGTAGTGGACCAAGCGTCGGGCTAAAGGGCTCGGGGCCAAATCCGCGCGACGACTCGGAATACCTCCAGTTCCACCCAAGCCGAGAGATTTTTCCTGCCCCACATATCCCTAGGAAACATCAGGCGATAAGGGGACGGAACGGTACCCCTGACCTTGAAGTTTGAATTCCACACAGCGCAGGACCTAATTAATTGTGGTGAAGGCTCTTAGTTCGAGGTGAACTCCATCCCAAACTATGAAAACAATTCTTGATTGAATACTGCGGTTTTATATAGAATGCACTTTTCAATTTAAAGTAGGTCGAAATCATTCGTTTCATAAGAAATACCCCAAAAGTTATAACAATAACTTATGCATTTCAAACAGGGGACTGGTCTGTTCGTTAATGTATAGATTTACGTATAATGGTTCTATCTGATGTAACACGCTTCCTTGTATATTCTGTACAGTGACCAATAACTCTGATCTCTTGCCCATGGTTACCCGATTTTTTGCAACCTGCTTTGAATTGTTACTATACAAAATCTCATAAACTGTATAATGTATTACTTCTAAATCGTTAAGAAGATGAAATGTGTTTCGTGTTACCTTGCCTCCATGTTTACTGCATTACTGGGAATAAGCGTTACCAAATTCAAGGGATCAATTTTAGTTACACTTCGCGCACAAAAGCACACACCGGGTTAATAATATTGAACTCAAGTCAATAATAATCGAAGGCAATATAATTAGGTATGTAAGCTCTTTTAAACTCTAATTCTACAAAAATTACAATTAAGTTAGGCACTCATAGCATGCGAGGAATGAATCACTGCCATAAACTCCCTAAAGATTCGGTTTTGATGGTGAATTTATAGTTTCTACATTAATTATACAGGACTATTTCTTAGGGTTTATTTTTTTCATCATTAGGCTAATATGAACAAGCGTCACTCAATTGACAAATTCCATGCAAATAACACTTCTTCATATTTAACCTTTTAGAAACTGTGGGTTTTTAGTGACAATAGCGATTAGGAATTCGATATATAGTATAGCATCTGAGAGATAAAGACGTAGTAAGATATTTCAAATGGTACCTAGCCATGGATAAAAACGAATGAGCAAAAAGAATAAAAGAAAAAGAGTCTTCTCGAAGCTTATGTAAGTTCGATATTTTCCGATAGAAACCTGACAAATTAGAAGTAACGCTTGCCTTTTGGAATGTCTTGCAGAATTATTTTTCTTGCCGATAAGAGTGCCCATTCGTCAAGTTGACGGATTTTACTCTTCTGAGTTTCCGCGCTAGAGGCACAAAAAGGTTCCTACTTTCCTGACCTTGAAACTTCAACACTATCTTTGGGGGGTTCGTGGTTCCCCGGAATCTTTCTAATCACCGAATACATAGAATATATATATATATATATATATATATATATATATATATATATATATATATATATATATATATATATACTCCCAGGCTTTCTTCAGGTCAGACTGAGAGGTTTTGAGGGAAGAGTGCCTGGGGAGGGGAGGGGGGGCGGAAGGTTTAGGGACTGTTGGGAAAGAAATTAAAGATGGCGGTTAAGGGTGGGAATTTTAAAGGATCGGAAATATAGGATGTATGCGGATTCGCGAGTTCTCACCTCTATGTTGGTGGCTGAATTGGGTAGGGATTCTAGAACTGTTAGGGAAAAGCATTCGTCAAATGATAGGTTGTGTGAACTTGCGTGTAAAGGGATAGAAGAGTCTCTCTTCTCTCCTCTCTCCTCTAAGAGAAGAGAGACTCTTCCTATCCCTTTACACGCAAGTTCTAACTCCTCTAAGAGAAGAGAGACTCTTCCTATCCCTTTACACACAAGTTCACACAACCTATCATTTGACGAATGCTTTTCCCTAACAGTTCTAGAATCCCTACCCGATTCAGCCAACAACATAGAGGTGAGAACTCGCGAATCCGCATACATCCTATATTTCCGATCCTTTAAAATTCCCACCCTTAACCGCCATCTTTAATTTCTTTCCCAACAGTCCCTAACCCTTCCGCCCCCCCTCCCCTCCCCAGGCACTCTTCCCTCAAAACCTCTCAGTCTGACCTGAAGAAGGCCTCGGAGTAGGCCGAAAGCTTAAATCATCTACAATGTGTCCTTTTACGTGTTATCTGTTTTATTCTGTGTTATATTGTGCCGTCCAAAAGTTATATATATATATTTATGTGTGTATATATATGTATATATTTTTTCATATACATGTATATATTCTGCACCGAGGGAGTGGGATTTTGGTTCTGACCCGGGTCATTACACTTCAATTTATCTTCTTTTGTTCGCGTCCCTGTCGAGGAAAGTTGGTAGTCGCGCCCAAGACCGCTCTATGTTCCCGAGTTTTATTGCGACTCCAAGGGAAGCATGCTAGCATTAAATTATATCGGTAGATTCAAGCACAGGGATAACACGATACACGTTCACAAACAAATTCAAATACTTATTCCTCCCTCGCACGACAAGAAATCGCAACAAAATCGTGCCGAAGCACCCAAAATGTTACTTAATGGCCAAAATTAAACAATTTTGTCAAAGACCGAAATTATTCCAAGGTGTTTGTAGAAATATACGGGGGTGTGCGTACGAGTGTTCATGTGTGTGAGAAAATACGTGTATATATTCAGATGCATGTATATATAAGTATCAATATTTCTGCACGTACGGGTGGTGCCCTAACACCCCCCTCCATTCACTCTTGCAGGGTATTGCGTGGATGCCATAACCTGTTTTTTGTATTCCTCTCTAAATGCATCTTTATAAAGAGAAAACCTATATTACATGATCAGAGATATTCAATGAGGATACATTGAATAACAGATGGATGAAATCCTGCGAAATATATTGCCCACTACTCTATTATAATTAAAATAGTTGCATTAAGTGTTAAATATTATTATTTTCCAAATACTAATATAGATATAGTGCCCATTAGTTTAAGCAATAGGTCAAAAATATGAAACTTACTTCGGGATATTGAAAAGAGCAGGAATAGGTCACGTTACAGTTTGTTCTTTACACGGCGTTATCTCTATGCCAATTGTTAAGAGAAACGGTGGTCGATGCTCACAGTAGGAATTTACGGTATAAATAACACAACGTAGCAAATGTATTAGAAAGACAAGCGATATGGTGGTATTGGGAACATTATACTACATGTAGACAACGGAATTGATGAAGGCTTAGTAATACTACCGCAAGAGTGAACTCATCCAACATTTAGCCAATATTAATAGTATTTGAGGGGCGATTTAATGCAAATTAACGTCAGCTGATGATGATTATTTATATTAAATTATCTTTATTATTTATCATTATTCCAAAGCGATGTAATTAATACTAATATTTTCTACTAATATATGCAAAAAAATGAAAATATTTCCAAACATTTACATTAAATTACTTCCGCAACACAAATTATTCAAGAAATTTAAATACTTGATAACCAATTATTTAGCTATACTATTCACTTATTCATTGTAAACGACGGGGATTTCGGGTTCCTACCAAAGTCGGTCATCCTAGAAAACGTCTTTAAATTATACCGATTAATTTATCGTACGCTGATTTGATTACCAAGGAACGGTAAAATTTAAAAGAATTTTAAATATCCAACAGGAAGGTTAAACTTTCCCGACAGATAGTCTCAAATCCTTGTCCTCTTCGGTTTTTGATAGTTGGCTGCATAGGAGTATGACTGAAAACGATGAGTAGATGGTACAAAGTGTGAAAAGTATGAAATGGTTGAATGAGCGCATTGTTTTAAGCTTAACTTTCGGGGTGAGATGAGGAAGCACTTATCGACCATGGCACCGGGACGGCATAATATCATCGCCCGTATGATACGATAGTCTTTCATCCCCACCCCCAAACACCTCCCAACCTCCCGAGTGCGGCTGTGATTGCCTCCTGATTGATCACTGCATCCCTCTGAAGGGTTGACTTTATTACAGCCCGTAGACTCCAGAACATTACGTGGGAATCTCCCTTTGCTTGGAGTCATTAAAACATTTTTTTCTTTCGGTCTTCTCCCTCGCGCTGATTATCACTTCCTTTAAGTGTTCTACTTGCTTCGCCCGATACCTTCCTTCACGAGGTAGGTATTGGAGGGGACGCAGTTGTATTTTTTCACGATTTACGCGATGCCTCAACCATTGATTGCGGCGTGCTGAGATAGAAGAAAAGCATTGGGCACATATCGTCCGTCGTGTGTTATTTGCTGTAAAATGAGTCCAAGTGAAGCAAGACCAGTGCAGGAGGATGAAAGAGGGAGAAGCGGTCGTCAACCCCGCTGGAAGACCACAGCTTCCATCAACAGTAACTGTTCGGGTCATCCAGGAAAATATATCGGTTCGACTTCGTGCGGTTTTATCATTTTAATAGTTTCTAGCAGCTTTTGAAAGTGGTACAAGAGGAAAGTCTGAATAATTATTTTGATATATGCGTGAGAATGAATTTTGAAAAATTGATACGAACTGAAAGGAAAACAAAGAAAATACTAGGTATGATAGAGGGAGGGACAGAAGGTTTTCGGGAGAAATTCAAAGAATGATGAAGAAAACGATGCAAGACATATTGAGTGGAAACGAAATGTTTAAGACTGTAATGGAGAAAACATTTTGGTGAGGTTTGGCAGGAAAAGAATAGACATGTTGGCTGAATGAGTGGAGGAAGGGACCACATGAAGATAAAGAATTATTTATTGATATTCAGGATGTTAGAGTATTTAGTATCGATAAAGTGCAGTAGTGCGTAGACCATGGAATGGGCGAAAACCTACATTGACCAATAGACTATCTTTACCAGTGTGGAAGACAGAGCGTTCTATAAAATATTCTGGGAGAAAAGTAGGCACGCATGTACATAACTGTTTCCATCTTACCTTAAAGGTATTCCATAACGATTAGTATCGGAAATAATAATACTGCTTTTTCTCGCACAAAATTGAAACACACGACCATGCTTTCGTTACACGGTAGCACCATTAGATTTTATTGCCGACAAGAATTTCCTCGCTCCATCACGCAGGTAATTTTATATGAAACAAGCTTCTTGATCTACATTTTAGGAACGCGGAATGGGATAAAATTTCGTCATATTTTTTTCGGTTTTCCTCAAGATAAAACAGATATGAAGAGGGAAAATTCTCACCTACAGGAGGAGGGCGAAGAAATAAAACGAACTTGACGACAGCTGCGAGGATAAAATTCACAATTTCATTACCCCTGTGCACAGGACTTAATCGTGTATCGAAGAATAATCCCCTTTTTAAATTGGATCTCTCACGAACGCGAAAACTTTTAATGACCACTCGCTTAAGCTCTCCATCGCCTTAACGTCAGGAGTAGGCATTCGACCCAGCACATGGCCCGAAGCTCAAACATTCTTCCATTTCTTTCGCATTAGACATCATGAGACGGTAACCTCATCCTAGGTGGCAGTAATGCATGGCCCTCCTTAAGCCCATCTACGAAGTAGCAGCAGTTACTCCAATATTCACTCCCGCTTGCAGTTAACCGACCGTATCCTCTCAAAAACTCAACCGAATCATCATTAACGGGAATATCCGACGCAAAATCCAATGGAAAGGTGAGCCATTCCGGCCGCCATCATCCGCAGTCTCACAAAACCGAAACAGATACTAGTACCAGTATATATATATTTTCCCTCAAGTTTCAGGATATTTTCTCCCTTCCGCTTCTCACCCTTTATCTTTTAGCGCGGAAGAGCGGACATTTTAAGAGGACCATTTCTAACGAGCTTCCATAAAAATTCTGCTCGTCTCCCGAACGAATTTCTCATTTAAAGTATTTTCGTTTTCCCTTAGGAGGAAGCGTGCTAGTAACGGCTACGACGTAAGAAACTAAAAAAAATTAAACATTCCTCCATCAAATGTGCACATTGAATCGACTTTTGTACGCAAATAGCATTTTTCGTGGCAATTTCATGTTACATTTTTTCTCGCTTATGGATAGTGTATACATACATGTACTGTGTGGATAATGTACGTATTCATTTTCTGGACTGCACGGTCGCATTGTTCCATTATTTTCCAAACTGCCAGCGGAAATTATTTTGCTCTGGGGTAGAAAATAATTTGAATTCACTCTTGCAGATATAATTTTATTCCTTATCTATTCGATTCTGTCCTCGCCATTGAACTAACTCTGAGATTAGGCTCCATCACCAAAATGATCCTTAAGCGGGAAAATAGTTTTCTCGCTATGGGATCGTTATTATACTATCGTAAACAAACTCTAAAAGGTTTCCGTACCGGAAAAAAACTATGTATTCTTATGGATGATGGAAGTTTATAAAAACAGCAAAGAAAAACAAACGCAACAAGTTAATAATGGATTGAATTTTCATAAAAAATAAGTATTCAATCAAAAGATAAGATGCGGTCACGCTTGATAAGATCTACTAGGGGAAGGAAGTATCGATATCCTGATGTGTGAATTTCACACACCTTTGGGATTAGAACTGGATGGGCCTATTCTTGCCTATCAAACCCACTTTATGGTTGATAACTGTGATTGTGGTGGTGCACAGATTATATTTCAGCTTATAAATGATAGGTTGTTTGGAATTATTCAAAATACAAGATGCGTCGGATTACTTTATCACAAAAAGTGTAAACCAGATTTTAATGCTTATGTACGACCAGAGCGACTACACATATCAACGCGAGCTATGCTTTAGTTTAAACTGAGAAAATATGAATCGAGATGAGGGCTTTTTTTTTAATTTTTGCACAATTTCGAGAAATGTCAAGTGTTGGTCTTTTAAAGAGTGCCATCCAATGTAATTACAGTATGGATATCCACAAATACTAAGCGGAGATAAACTCACTTAAGAAATAACGAACTCGCGACCACTGGGTCAAAAGGAATTATCCCTAACGCTAACGCGTAGGATTGGTAGGGCATTTTAACTTACTTTATAAATTAAATTTAACACGGATCATACTCTCATTCATTAAATTAACGTTTGATAAAAAGGTACAAATGAAATGATCTATTGCACATTAAGAAGGGAAGAGGAAAACTGAACGGCGATGTAGACATTTAGAAAAGGAAGCACTAAGGTAAACTCGAGGAGGGGAAAATACGAGGGTAGGCTGAAAACTAATGCACACATGATTGTAGACCACAAACAAAATGACCTTCAGAAGCACTCCTGGTGACATGTGGAAGTAACATTTCCCCTCAACACGCATGCGCAGGTTTGAAGTTGTCACATTCATCCAATGTAACAGTGATTCCGTTCTGTTTTACATATTAGAGCTAAGTTAAATTAAAATCTAGAAAACACCCAAGGGACATCTGCGGAGCTGAATCAAAGAGACATGAATACACCAAACAAATGGTGAGGGAATAATCGAATTAAAAACCTAAGGAGAAGTATTATTTTGAGCTGTCAAAACCTCACCTATAAGTACAGGCCGAAGCCGTCGGGATCGTGCAAAGAAGGATCTACTTTCAGAATTAAAAAAATATACAGAGGTTAGTTGCCTGTTTCCTAAGGGATTGTTGTGAAAGGACAGAAAGCGTCATAATATCATTAGGTAGCCTGTATTTGGAGATTTTTAAATTTACAAAGTTTATACGCACAATTTAAAGTATTAGACAAACACAAATTAGTCAATTTCAACACCGGATTTACTACGAATTTAAACCAGTCACGGGTGGAATAATAGGAGCTCCGCAAAGAGAGTTGGTGGACGAAACCACAACTAGATGTTGGGAACCCAAGCCAAGGAAAACTGACGAAAAGAGCGATTCAATGGATTCTTTTTTCCTCATAAAAATTCGTGGATATAGGAGTAGGAGACATTACGTGCGACAGCTTGAATTCCCCAAAAATGGTGCTCAAAGATAAAGATTATCAACTACTATGACAATCACCCTTTGTCAAACACCATTATCCGTCCGTAAGATAAAATTTAAATTTTCTCTATAGTATTACGGCTCGGAATGATGCTATCCTTCAGTGCTCTACTTCATATTGATATACCCGTTTCTGTATTTAACGTTTTTCAACCACCGACGGGAACCCGCTATTTTCCTTCTCACGCCCCTACCTAATGTCATCGCGAGTGCAATGCATTGGGGACTTTTTGTGGGTTGAGTAAGGGTCGGACCACGTTCCTCTCTCTCACTCTTTACCCCCTCAACCATCCTCACCCTCCCATTACAATCCCTAACCTTATTTACCCTTTGCTGTGCAACTTTTGTTGCTTGTAGAGTTTCGGGAGGTTGGTAATACTACAGGGTAACGGAAAAACGTTCTTCTATTTTCATTTTTTTTGCGACAATATTCAAAGCTCATGCATTTTTTATATCAATCGTTCGTCACAGGTTTACATCCAATCTTATTGTTTTACAATTGGAAAAACATTGAGAATTGACCAAAAGAGTTAAACTGGTAAATTTCGAGAGTGGGCGAAATTGCAAACTGATACGTTATTCTAGTTGTTAGAGCCAAGTTAACCTTAATATTCTGGATTTTTCATAATTTCTGCAGAATTCACAGTTATTTACACTATTGTACATTACACTCTTCATGGAAATGAGAAAATGGAAGAGTAAGATGCAAAAAATCGTTTTAGACAGTACCTTGCGAAAACGTTCCATATCAAAGTTTTGCTTTGTTGTCATCCATCCCACCCATATGTTTTCATTGAAGAATTTGTTGAAAGAAGAAAGTACGATACTTGAACGTGAACCGACAGTTATCTGGCGGGGTCTTGATCGGTCTTCAATACATTTTGGTGTAGAAAATTGCATGGTAACCTAACATGAACAGGAAGAGAACTATAAATAAACGTATAAATACGGAAGAAAGAAATATAATAATGCGAGGAAGGTGGGATGCTAGCGCGATTTTCAATCCACGTGCCCCGCTCTTCTCTCTGTGCTTTCCCTTCATTTCAAACACAGGCTGCCACGCACAACCCAAGAGCCACGTACGCACCCTCCACCTCACCTCACCCTTCCCCGAATTCCCCCCGGAGCACTAATCCCATTTCCCCTCCTCCGTCTCCCGACTCCCTTCCTCCCCACCGCCCATCTATCTGCATCTCTACACCCGCCCGCTCCCAACCCCCTTTCCGCCCACTCATTATGAAGAGCTCGCAGAAGACAGAGGAGGGAAGGAGGGAGGGAGGGAGGGAGGGAGGGAGGGGAGAGAGGCGTGCTCCTTGACGCGTGCCCGTTCACGCCGGAAACCGAGGCACGCACGCGGGGGAAGAAGGCGGTGGTTATACGCCGCAGCCGGGGGAGATGTACGAAGGTGGACGCCCGGCTCATATGCAAGGGTGGGAGGAAAGGCATTAAGGCTCATCTACATTTTACCCCAAGAGCCTCCACAGTGTGGCAGTGGCGTGGGGGCGACTGCCATTGGGGTTTATCTGTGGTTGTTGGCATTAGGCATTATTTTATAATGTCGGTGTTTAAATTGCGGTACGTGATGTTCTATACAGTTGTGGTCACGAAATGTGTGAGGGGAAAAAACCCTCAAATCGATCGCTCTGTTCGTCTGTATTCCTTTTGTGTCCTCGTTGTGGTCACGCCTTCCAATTCAATGGAAGAACAAAAATCTTCCGCTCCAACTAAAATAGGCCGAGTTTTGCTGTCATTTTTTCAGTGACTCCCGACCGAAGCTATCTTTTCAGTAATAATGTAGTGATTTGTGTCCGTTCTTAACGAATATTCACGAAACGGAAAGGTTTTCTTCGTATCCTGTTTAAATCTCTAAATAAGACCATTACTTCAAGGGTTTAAAATGATTCAATGCTAAGTGAAAGTGAGGTCTTACTAATTTGAAATAGTTCCTCACTTTAAATTATTCACTCAGTTATATAGTACCTCCACCATTCGTTTAATGCACTCAATTTCTTTAATGCAACTCCAAGGACGGCCTTAAGGTGTTTTTACAATTTCTATTTCCGGTTTGATTACCCCACTTCCAATATTCCACTAGGCCCACAATTACATGCATTGATTGACTCGAGGGGAAGAAGATTGGAGGAGGTAATGGAACTGTGGAGATTCCTGTGCTGTGTCGGTGTACACCGATTTCAGTTGCCATGACAACAATCGTGATCAAAGCATCAATATTCACTCACATAGAAATAGAAGGAGACTCTATAGGAAATTTGCAAAGCATGTGTGTACACACAAAGCTTTGTCCATTTCACCAAAATCTGAAAAATGAATCACAAATGTATTCAGAAAAATGTGAAAGCCGCACCTGGTAAAAGTGGGACTTCTCCGCGGGCAACGATTATCACGACACGTATTTCAAACCCCTCGGCAAGACTTATTAAAATCTTGCAAAAAAGCAACAAACGATAATAATTCGCTACCCGGAATTTATTTTTTTAAATTCATCTTTTACTGGAGATGATGATTTCGCTTATGCGGTGGAGTGGATAAAACTACAGGATTATATTTCAACTAGGAGATGGTGGACACACAATAATTTCAACAATAAAAAAAACCTTGTTTTTGGACTCAGACGGATAAAAATTAACATAAAGAATTTAATTAACATTAAAAATAAACATTAGAAATTAGAAAATTCTTAAAGTTTACCTGCTGACACACCTATTTTAAAGCTCGATATTCAGACTTTTCCAAGAGCAAAAACACACTAGCATACAAAAGGGCAACCCTGAAAAAAGGCTTACATCTGTGCCTCTCTACTCAGTGTATTAATTCTTATATCATCCAAAACATGATCTTTCAGTGTAAACAGAGCCTCTTAAATTCATCGTTGATGCCTGAATTCTTTTTAATTTATTGAGCTATGATCAGATTTCAGACCTTTTCTAAAATTATCAAGAAAATGTTTATTTGAATTCATTTCGTCTAGTGTATACCTTGGTCATTATTTGCCAAATCAATAGTCTTTTGAACACTCGATGTATTCAATTCTACTCTAGAAGTTGGGGCATGCATTGTTGCTGTTTAATAGAGAACCTAATGGTGGAAAGTTGAGGGAAATCCATTACTTCCATCTCAAAGATTTAGTGACAAATATAGGTGCCAAAATTAATATGCTCTGGTCAATAGGCGGCGATATTTTTTAACCAATACTTTGAAAAAATGTCTTAATTCGCCTCATACTAATAATTTGTCCAGAAAAATTGAAAAATATAAAATTAACAGCTGAAAGAAGGGATAAGATCTAGGATAGAGGATAGCTAAGACACTCACTAGACACTTATGTCTTGAAGCAATCCACCACATAAGTAGTTATCCAGTCATTCTCTAGTTTCTCTTTTTCGTAATTATTTTGTTCATCCAACACATGTTGGCTTTTCCCTTTGATTCAATACTTTGATCTATTTGAAATACAATGTGTTAACAATTAGATCCTAATTAGATATATTCTACTATTACTGTTCTAGCGGAAAAATGAAAAATTTTTGGAAGACCTCCTAATTACATAAGTATTAATGTAGGATAGCGAGGAAAACTAACACCAATTGGCGGAAAAACAAATATCACACAATATATTCAGGCTACAATTTTACCTATCATGAAAACTTTTCAGCATCTTAAATAAAATGTTACTTTTGTTTTAAAATTCTTGAGAAGCCATCAGATGTTTAGAGCAGAAAGAAATTCCTCTTTAAAAAAAAATAAAATTTACATGTGTGCCAGCGATGACAATTGGCGTGTCGTGAAACACAGAGGCAGTTTTTCGAGTAAAATTAATTCCTTCTCCATTGTGCTCATCCTTAATGTCTTAACATGGTATGAGTACTTCTCAATTCTATCAAGAGATTTCTGCAAAATGGTAAATTTTTAGAGACAGATTAGGTGAAAAGTATTTTTTTGGAAAAGCCATTAATATAAAGCTAAGATAATTTTTACGATACTGATGTCACTTTTACCACTTTTATCGAGTCGATAACTGATTTTACTGGGGTAGAAATTATTCTTACTTGTGTTACTTTACCCCCTAAGTTCTAATAACCAATCAGAATTTAGATCCGTCTGTCCATAGATATTCATATCTCCTGGGATTTGGAATGGATTCCAGAGGTGGGTAGTCGAACCTTCCACTAATGACTATCGAAATTTGATTTTGCTTGATTTTCAATTAGATTTGATGATTTTCAATTAGAATAATTAATCATAATTTAAGCACAAATATGATGTATTTTCCACATTACCCTCTGTCATTACTCTTAGAATCAATCGATATCAGGTGGACTGCACGTATCCAATGTATACCTTCATATATCCAATAGTTATGTATGTATATATATATATATATATATATATGGTATAATTAAATTAATCCTCGGAAATCGTATAATTAAACTGTTTCAATCGATTTTAAAACATCACAACTTGCACAATTATCGAACATAAATCAACTAATTAAGTACTTTTCTAGAATAAAAAAGCAATATTTATGGCACTCTGGGATATTTGATATCCTGATACATGTATTTTTTCATCTGTTCAGAGCGGGGTTTCTCTGTTGTTTGCGATAACCGCGAAGAGTATTTTATATCTCTCGATATTATTTATTCATATTTTGCACAAAAAAGCAACGAACGATGGTGTTTTATTGCCTTGAATAAATATTTTCGAAATCCATCGCTCACCGGAGATAACGCTTTCGTTTATGCGGTGGACTGGCTTTAACCACAGAATCATCTGTTAAAAACAAGAGATGTTTGAAATGTTTAAAATCGAATCAAAATTCTTTGGGATATCAGATGAAAATAACGTATATTTTTTAGAACTGAAAAAATATTTATTTCAGTTTTTACCCTCCTATTTCAATGTTATCTATTTCAAATGTCGATAGCGAAAGGTTTATTTCTAAGTGCAACCATCCACACTTTTGAATACAGGAGGACAAGCGTGTAAAAATAGCTATTATAACATTTAACTGGTTGCCTTCTGGCAAATGAAGAATAGAATGTGGCCGAAAAAATTAACGCTCTAATCGCTTTGACACACATTGAGCCTTTTCTTAAGCTGAAACGTAAATTACCGCAATAATTTGATAAATTGTTGACCCCAAACCAATTTTTGATGAGTTTGAAATATTAGAATAATTATCACAGAAAGAAACCCCGCCCTACCTCTTTTTCATCATATACAGGGTTCAAAGGTTAATGGCTAGAGTGACTGGTGAGAGAGGAGGGATGAAGCGATGGGGTATGGATTGTTATCACCCCTACGTACGTGAGCAGTTGTGAGAGGAGGCCTTGGGGTGCCTCCCGCCTTCCCTCCACCCCCAAGGCGTCGCTTCCTCTCTTGCCTGGCGGAGCAATTACCTCGAAAACCCGAGCGAAACGATCTCTTCCCCTCCCTCCCCTCCTGTCTCGCTGGCCTCAGACACTGGGGGGGGGGGGGCACGCCGACATGCGCTCAGATCGGGGGGAAATGCGGTGAAGAAAGGTTCATTAAACGAATGAAAATAAGTCCACAGTCTTATCCCTCAGATGGAAGGAAGAAAACTATCTTAAAACCCGACAATGGCAATGAAGAAAATAATTTTTCAAGAAAACCTTACAGGCTGAGACGGCCGTTTGTAAAACTCAAATCCAAAGTCCAAGGTATTCCGAGAAGAATGTGAAAGTCTCAAGATTTTGGCAACATTGAGCGGAATTCAACACCCTTGTATGGAAATGTTTTACATGTATTTTCCGTGGAAACGCCGGAGGCGGTCTTGAAAATTGGATTTTGTGTGGCAGTAGATTGAAACTGAATTGTAATTCATTTTAATTACAAATAATTTTATTAAAAACTGCCAAAATACCACAACAACCCTTCCGTTTTCCCACCCTTCACTCCATTAAAACTCATGTCGGTTGATTAATCCCGACTACCACCCAATTCTCAAAACCAACCCTCGCCTGCTCAAAACACAGTATACTGGCGCTCAATCGCATGCACTTTCTCCACGTGATGATGACGCGAATTAGCACTGAAACCTGTGAATATTTCATTTCTGGAAGACATCATATCTACTATTTCAAAACATTAAATGAAAAATATCATTTCACTTCTCAGCAAACGCTGGACCCCGACCATTCGGTCAAAATTTAGTCATATTATGAAGCAACACTACTCCAAAAAACAAGAAAAATTAGGACCGCATGATCCATTCCTGGGAACAACGCACTTTATGAGCCTAAATACAGTAAAATAAAGTATTAAGTGATACCATAGTGATAAAGGTAAAAAGCTAGAGCTCGTGGAAGAGTTCATTTTTATTAGCAGAGTTGCGGGTCAAGGAAGTTGGGAAGGAAGAATTGTCTTAAGTGAAAAAGCTATAACAAGGGGAATTCTTAAGGTAGAAGTTTTCACGGGAGTTGGTAACAGGATCTTTAGTCAAAGATGCTAAGGAAATAATTGTCAAAAACTTTGATATGGAGCGCAGTTTTTCACGGCGTGGAGCATAGTCACTGAATCAGGATGGCAGGCGTGGATTTGAGATTTTTGAGATGTGGATGTGGAGGACGGAAAAGGTAAAACGGACTGAAAATAAAATAAAAAAGGAAGTGTTAGGGATGGGGGGAAGAGAGAGGATTGTTGGGAGAAATCCAAAGGAGACAGGTAAGATGGACATGGATAAAGCATTTAGATTGGCAACGGGGCATTGAACTCTGGGGAGAGAAGAGGGGAGGACGTCAGACAGATGCGGTATGTAAAACATATGCGGATCTGAAGAACAATTTACTGCAGATGAATTATCGGGAGGAGTCTTTTTAGACGAAGCTACTTTAAAAGGTAAGTTTTGGGAGAATTTTATTAATAATAATGATGTATAAAGTTGATGGTTACAAACTATTTGAACGGTAGCAATTCATGCTCGCAAATACTGCGAAATATTCCATTTCTACTTCAAAGAACTTTTCAAGGAGAACGATCAACCTCTATTGGGGAAAGATAAGATTAAGAAATGTTTTACATAGAGCGGTAGTAACTTTTGGTTCGCCAACATGTTTTAAAGGAATGGTACCAGCAGAACGAACACGGTAACCCAGAGCTTGAGAGAAGATTTGAACGCTATGGGTACAGATGGTCTAATTACTCACTAGATTAAACTGGAGGAAAAATATTACTAGACATGTTCGAAAAAGAAGGACTGTTTTCCTATATTGGTGGGACCGTACAAAGTTATACGCATGCAGCGTCATATATTGATTATTTCCAAAGTCACTTACGTTATTGTTTTGATTTAGTAGTCGTTTGCTTCTCGGTGCATGCAGAAAATGATGTCCGCAAAAATCGTTGCTCCAGTTGCGAAGGACGTACCGTAATTCAATTTTTGTGTGCAGAAAAATCATAGACTGCCAAAATTCATCGAATAGATGCCTAGTTTATGGACATACAGTAATGAGTGGAGAAAAGGTTAGACAATGGCTTCGAGACTTTAAAAATTGCCGCAAAAATGTGCACGGTGAAGAGAGAAGTAGCATACGAATCTCGTACTCAAATCTAGACAGAGAAGATCGTTCACAAAGTGGACCAAGAAATCCGATCTGATCGAAGAACATGATTAATTGGTTCTGGCTGATTACTTTCCTCTTGTTGGACGCAACACTATTTACACGATTATTATGAAAAAGTTCGGTTAACACAAACTGTGTGCAAGGTGGACACTAAAAATGCTTCCCAACCAACGTTAAGGGCAAAGAATATTGAGTGGGCGAGCTTTTTAGACCGCTATCGACAAGACGGAGATTGCACCTAGCAACTTTTTCCTCTTGAAACAGTGGCTTGGTGGACGACGGTTTGAAGACGACGAGGAACTCAAGACCGCCGTAGTCAACTGATTCAATTCTCAGGTGGCGAACATCTATGCTGAGAAATGAAAGAAGCTGGTGCAGCGTTTAGAATAGCGCTTAAAAATGAACGTAGATGATGTGGGAAAGTGAATTGGGTTTGTAGGAAACTGAAACCGTCAATAAAAACTTTTTCCAACGAACATTATATTTTTTAATGACCGAACAGCCCTTACTTTTCGAATTTGCCTTGCATTAGTATTTGATTCAAATGTTTCACGTTTCCTATAATCCGCGTTAGGTATATTTCACAGCTACCGATCCGTAGCCCATGCATGAAAAACCTCTCAAAACTCAATTTCGATCTTTTGCCATAATATCTTCTCCCATGCAAAAAAAAAGGATTGAATTTCACGAGAAGCGAACCAGGGACGCATTGCAAAACATCTGCTCCCATTCGAAACAGCTACTGAAAAGAGTTTCATTCGTTCACACGTGAGGATTTTTTTTTCACCGAGGATAAGTATTTCACCTCGATGATCTACAATTCATCACGGAAAGTAGGATTCCGGTAAATGTAGTGAATGAATCGAAAGTCGCAAGTTTATTCCCACTGATCTCGTTACGTGTTCTTCCATCGAAAGCTACGACGGAATGGAGTGAGAAGCCATTAGAGGCGATGGAAAATTTTCCACATCACCTGGAAGAAACATTCCAAGATGTTCTTCTTGAGAATGGAAGGCGAGGGAAAGCTTGGCACGGAAAATGTCTCCACCCTGGGGAGTCTTTTCGGAGAGAGTGAGACGGTAAGGCATGGTAGACAAAGGGAGGGAGGTGCCTCGTGGTAACGCATGTATATGATGCGGCCATAGATTCTTCAGCATGTGGCGAGGTTTCCCTTGGCGACGCCATCGTAAAACTGCCGCAGAACTTGCGCTCTCGTGCGGGAGAATAACTCGCAAAAGATAAATGACACCGTAAGCGAGAATGCTAAACGTGTGGACGCTATGCTATACTATTCTTATCCCGGTTTCTCCTTCAGCATTCGAATTTTAACTCTCAAAATTTCCAGATTAGAACAATGTTTCCAATTAGCGGGATAAAAAGATCAATCCGCAATTACATTCTGAAAATGATGACTTACAATACATTCTTTAAACCGAACATCAAACACTATGGATTCATATTTACTGCCTAATTACCTATAAAAATAATGAATATATGCAAAAATGACTAATTATCAATAAGAAACCACAAATAATGACACTGCTAAAATATTCTAAGCACTCCGCGGAGAGTGCGAGTTGACTCAAATGACGGAAGAATAATTGAAACTTTTCCAAAAATTTTCCAACATTAGGAAGATTACAGAAAAACTATCTTTTACTGATCTTAAGCAAAAAGATGAGAGAAAAAATTGATGTGCTGTTTGGGACGGAGCGGCATATGGTATTGCGATTAACCATTATCAAAGTAATCAACCCAAAGGTCGGTTTGGTTGGTAATGGTAGAGTTCATCCAATACTAAGCACGACGACGTGTGAAATTTACACATCAGGGTAGGGGGGGGGTAGTTCCTTTCCCTCTTGTCTACTAAGGGTTTTCCAGGAAGATCTGATGACCGAATTATCACAAAACTTGGGTTGAGTTGAGTGTGCCCAGAGAGGCCCGAGCCCTCCCGTCAGTAATCCAACGCTCTACCCCTGAACTATCACGACTCTTTGCGTTGCGATATGAGCATGAATAAATAAATACATAAATAATGTTAAAATTTTGATGTTAGTGGCCACCATAAATTATTTACGGACGGCACGGTGGAGCACAGGAAATAAGGACACCAGCAGATTGCGGGCAGCTCTCTAGCGAGTTAGACAAAATATCGGCTTGGAGAAAGGATTCAGGATTAAAAGTGAACACAAACAAACGATTTTGAAGCAAAAGTGTTGGTGAAAAAGTTGATGAACTGGAATTAAATTATACAAGAAAGTGTTAACTGCGGTAGATCAAAGTTAAATATTTGGGGTTAGTCCTAACACCACGCCTTTCATGGAGAACACATATCAGGAGAATATGCGGATCCGCCTTAAAGAACTTGGCTTCATGAAACGGGTGGTGAGGAAATATAATGCGTTAATTAAAAAGAGGTCTTATTTCGCCTTAGTTAGGCCACATTTGGAATACACCGCAAGTATTTCTTATCCTTGGGAAAAATGAGCATCTCCGATTCACAATGTGTCGAGGTTTATAGAGTTTGTAACAATACCTTTTGAAACTGTTAACATCAACTTCACATTACGTCTAAAAATACTATGAAAGTAATTTACTTACAAGATAATAGTTAATTATACTAGCTTACACTTAATGCTACATTTCACTGAAACTTAAAGGTCAAATTTACTTTTCCACGGCCGTGAGACATGGAAGATCGATAGAAGAGAAGATGGAAGAGCAGTAGAGACGCCATGGTTGGTGCCCTAACACTCCCCGCCTTAAGTCTTTGCGGCGTCTTGCGGGGTATTGTGCAGATGTAGATTTAGAAAAAAAGAAGATTCGAAGGAAAGGAAATGTGGTGCTCCATAAGAACGGCGAACGTAAAACGGATTGAGAGTGGCAAATGAAGTGATCCGACGAGTGGTTGATGGGACAACCGAATGAGGACAGTTACGAGAAGAGGAGAGAGACTAATTGAGCACATCCTTAGGCACGATAGTTAGCCTAAGACCATTATTGACACGACCATGAATTCGGAATGGGTAGGGAATGAATTACAGGAAGCAGCCGACGGGAGACGTAAGGGAAAGTAAAATGAAGGAATGAAAAGAACGACATGCAACAGGATAGAATTGGAGACCAAACAAATCCTTGAATTTATGACCCATGCTGACGAATAATGAACTAGGATAATGGCTATCCTTCTTCCTAATGCTATGACAAAGGGTCCAACTACAGTGAGAAATGCGCGTGGCTCGATGGGCCGCTCATTATCTGTTTTCATCCGTCGATCGTATACTGGGTAAGGACGTGGCAAGTGATTTCATGTTGTCCAATTACTACTCTTTTTAATTTTCTCTCCTCCGAATTATGTTCACCATTAACTTCCCCACACCCATGTAATTGCCGCTCGGCATCACGCAAAGATGGGAATTTTGACGTATTCCCCGGACTCGGCCACCCACACTGTGTGTGTTTCTCGAGATTACACGTCCGCAACCGAGGGTGAGACGGGAGGGAGGGGACGGTCGCCGCGGAGACGAAGAGGGTGAATGGGTCCTCCTCTCGCGCCCCGAGTCATCCCCCTTTTCTGGCCACGGGAGCGCCGAGATGGGAATCTCCGTCGATGCGAGTGGGTGGAACCGCAACAATGAGAGTGAAAAGGAAGAAGAGTAATTAGATGGGGGCGGAAGGAGAGGGAGAGAGGAAGGAAGAAAGAGGGGAATAGGGATGGAGTGCGTCCGGGCGTGTGGGGGGGTTGGAGGTTGGCCGAACACGTCCGTGCTCTCCACTATTACCTATCGCATCCCTTACGCCTCCCTCCCTTCCGGTCGTCCGATAGGCTCGCAACGCCATCTTCCCCTCCGGAGGCATTTAAGTCTATCAGTCCGCGTGGTCTATCCTCTACATCACCCTTCCACCTTCCTTCCTCCACTCTCGCAGTTACGAGCGCGGCCATCTCATCAACGAATCCCCCCACTCTGCACCCTTTCAAACCCCAAGAACAATCCCCCCATTAGGAAGAGTTTTACGGCGGACGGAATCACGCGTGCACGGAGACGAAGAGAGGTGTTTTGCGCTCAAGGGGAGAAAAGGATAAATGGGAGAGAGACGAATATGGATAGAGAGAGAGAGAGAGAGAGACAGACTGAGAGATGGACTGGTAAGAAGATACACCTCTTCGCTCTAGAGAGGGAAAGTGAGGACGCGGATGGCTTACCGAACCTTTTATCGACGCTTGGTACGAGTTTTAGGACTGTGTAAGTGGCGTTCTAAATGAGATCTGCTCCGGGAGAACGTCTGGGGCTCTGATCTTTTAGTAGAGTAGCTCCCGTCCCGTGCTATTTGATGCGAAAGCCGTGTATCATTTGCCACAAACTGGATCTTTTTAAGTGCCACGCAGGTGTCGGTGGAGGGAGGAAGTAGTAGAGGCTATCTTTACGTTGATCCCACGGGCAGACAGGAGTAGGAATTACCGTTTCACGAACACTGGTGAGCCTGATTTAACTATTTGCGGGCAATAGCAGGAACTATTTCCCCCTGTGATTTCCTGTTTGGATCCAATAATCATCGCAAACAATCTGAGAAATTACTCGCCTTCTGCAATGACTAATACCAGTAAATGAGGTATCAGTCAAGGCTTCGTTAGAGTTTGGATTCTGAAAGAGTGTTTTGAAAACGGCAAGTCGGAATTTGTGATAGCAAAGTTTTAAATTCACTACTTTTCGATTCTACACAAGGTATTCTAACTTTGATATCTAACATTTGATGTGATTTATCATTGCACAAGTACCCAATTTTGCAAGGGCAAACGTAAAATTAAATCTATCATTTTGGGAGAATGTTCCAGATTATTTTATCATCAACTTGATCTCTAATGTTTCAATATAGAACGATGGGCACTCACTACATTTAAGTTGAAGTGAAATACAAATAATCTTATCCTTTTCAAAAGAAAAGGATTACTTGAAAATCACCTTGAACTTTTCTAATGTCTGCCTTCTTTCTTACTGAATAAAGAGTGACACCGAAGACATAACATACTAGACTTCGTGACACCCTGGTTCCAAAATTTCTTAGGAAACAGAAATTATGTATTTCCATAAGGAAATAATGCTTTCCAGGAATTAAAATACAAAGAATGAACACCTAAACAAATCCAATTGGTGGAAATATTTGCGTTCTGAAAACTATTGCCGATAATGGCAGTGACTGAATTTCTTGCTTCCTAAACTAGGGTTAGATTCCCTTCAGAAAATGCTGATATTTCTACCCTAGCAGTAGAAAATAAATGACCTTCATAGTATGTAGGCATGGTTGCATGGTGATTGTTCGTGTCTTCACTACACACAGAAGGCAATAGAATGTACGCGTATGAGGGGATTTTACGACACCTTCCGTGAAAATAGAGAAAATAAAACGGGAGAATATTGCAAATATTGGGGGAATAATCCTTAATATGCTTTTATCTCTTACCCTTTGTTTGGTCGGCTTCTTCGCTATCCGGTCAATATTCATTATTAAGAGTAATCTACTGGCTTAGGGTAGGTTTTTTATGGACCCTTTTAGTAATGGATTACACACTATTGTTTGTGTAATCCCTTACTAAAATTATATAAAATATCCTTAAATGTCATACTCCATATTTCTGCCTCGCTTTCCAAACATTCTTCCCTCTAGCTCCGTCTTCAGCATCCCATTTCCCCTTCTACATCCAATTGTCCTGTCTTCGAGTATCTTCCACATTTCTCTTACATCTTCTTATATGTCTAGTACTTCGTTTATTTTCCTTTCCGTTTATTTTATCTTTCCATTTTTTCGCAATCCCGAAATTTCGAAATCCTCTAATCTACGCTTATTGTCTTACCTCTACGACCAAGATTCCGAACCGTACCTATTCTCCATATTTACAAGTACTCCTACGTATTTTCTTTACGTCTTAACTTAAGCTGTGCGTAATCAACCTCTTTATTTTTGTGCTTTTCATTTCCTTACCTAATGCAATTCTTCTTTTTATCACCCTACCACTCTCCCCACTCACATCCAGAACACTTTCTAAATAGCTGAATTGCTATAAACATTTTATTTTTTGTTCCTCAAATGAAATGTTTATCTTCGCATTCCTATTTTTTGAGAAACTCATTACCTTCGTTTTATAATGGTTCGTTTTCATTTCATAACAATCACAGAGATTCTGACAAACCCAAAGCAATGATTGTAACACTTTGGCAGTCTGACTAGGTTTAATACCACGTTGAGCCTTCAGCTTCCTATGAGTTCCAATCGCAGATAATTCAGTGTACACACGACATAATGTCATTTTAGGGCAGGTTTTCGAAAACTGGAAAGCTCTCCTCTGAATGTTGTCCAATCATCAAATAAATATCTTTTCGTGTGGATATAGCATTTCTGCAGCGTGGGCGATAACATATTTTGAGTGAAAGCATATTTATTTTATTCTGCCATCGCTATATTTCTATTATACAATGTGTCTTACAAATGCCTCTCTCTTCACGATGGCACCGCACATACCGCGTCCTTCAAGTCAGGTCCAATATAATGGCGATAAAGTGCTTCTCATGGGAAGATATGATCATTTGAACACCTCCGTGAGCATTAATGGGGCGACTTTTTGTCCGTTCTTTCATTTTAATCCTTAATAATGAATAGGAGTAATCGAGCGTCAAGTCTTCAACTACCCGGAAGCCCACACATTTTCGAACTGGAATTTATGTGATGGCTGCGAGTTCTATCAAAGCAATTTTTCGCGGACCAGAAATTCTCACTTTGTATGGAATTTGAGGGTAAAGATTTTGTCTGTGCCGCTAGAAGTTTTTCAAATTCATCCGCTATTCATGATATAACATTTGTTTTGTTGATTTTTTTTCGATACCACCCCTTTTTTTTCACCAATAGAGCCGTCTCGATTCGCCAATCTCTCTGCCATCCACATCCAAGCCGCAATGCGTGAAATAATATTTGAAAAATTATGAGTGCAACATTCCTGGGTACTCGCGATGTTTTCTATTGTGGAAAATTTGCAAGAAGGAAATTGGCGGCGGAAGCAAAAGGGATGGAGATGGTTAGGAGCTGGCAAGGCGGGAGCCTTCCCTATGCCTTTCCCTATTGGTGCGAAATAAAAATAGATGGAGTGGAGACGGAGTTTCCTTGTAGTTTCCGATGTTTTGCTAATTGGTGTGGTTGGGGTGGAAAGAGGCGGCGTGACGCCGAAGGAGAGGCGGCAACCACCGATTTTTCGACGCGGTCTCGCCGACTGTGCGCTCCCTACGACATTTCTCGAAGAGGAGACGGGAAGGGTGAAACCGCTCCAAGCAAGGATCCCCGGAGGGATGTGAAGGGGTGGTCGTTAATGCATAATAAAGACCACTGAAGAAGAAGGGATATCGTTTGCCGATAACGTCCACCCTTCCCCTCATGCCGGGAAGAACTCGCGATTATATACTTTCTTAAATTTTCTACCTCCTTTTTTCAACCTCTCGACTTCGATCGGAGGTGGAGTCTTAAAAAAATTTCGGACGAAGGCACGTGGGGCTGGAGCTGAGGGCAAACACATTCTTCGAATATTTTTACATATTTAATTTTCGTTCATTCATTTACTTTTATGTTACTCGACTAATTTACTCCCTCTCCCACTGGAGAGACGTAAATCCAAGTCAGCTGGGTCGTGTAAACCGGGCCCCGGATATATTAATGGGTGGAAATATTAGGCAGGTAGTGCATGATACTTCTCGTTCCCAGGGAAACGGCAGTGCCTCTGAAAAGTTCTCGAATGCGATTTAATTCGTCTGCCTTTGTAATTTATTGCACAATTCGCTTTCCCGAGGGAGCTCGAGTATTTTTTTTATCTCCCCGGGAAAAAAACACTAGAGTAGGATAAACTATGCTGTAAATGAGGAACGAATCTGCAATTCTAGCCCCAGATTTATTCATCACCGGCAGCTACACGTTATGATTCCATGCGTGAACGCCAAATGTGAGGTAAGGTCATTATCATGGTCCTCCATCGAAAACCACGTCGGGATAAGTTTTCCAGGAACTTGGAAATCTCCAGGATAATTAACGAAAAATGTGAAGAGTTTCATACGCCCTTCTTTCAATGCGACTTTTCTGTGCGCGTAGGAGGAAATTTAAAGGCAATCAAATTATTAAACTGAGAAATTTAAAATTTAGAAGTGGGAAAACTTGGAATTTGTGTATTCAGCAACGATGGTAATAGAAAGAGGGAAAAAATTAGCAGAATAACCCAGGGGAAGAAGGAACCTTACCGGAAAAACCTGCTCCCTGACGGCAAACAGCACAAACCAACTGTAGCGAATAATTTAATATTCTACTAAAATATTTATCTAGAGCGTCCTTGAAGTAGTAAGACATATTATCCGCATCTGAAAATACTGGAAGCATTGGAATTGTGGTAAAATGACGAGAAAGACGAAGTTCAAATAAATGTATCGTGCTGATGAAATGTATCGAGCTGTACGTAAATGATGAAGATGTTTTAAGAAGAATAGGAGGAGGAAGAAATTTAATGAAAACTAGGGAAAAGGAGAAGGGATGAATCGATTGTGTACATTTTGAAATACGAAATAGCCTTGCTTCTGGTAAGTTGGCCTGATGAAAAAAGTCTTCGTGGAGAGCCTAAACGGGAAGAACTTCGGACGAAAATCTCGAATGAGTTTCATTCCGAACATAACTTAAACTAAACTTAAAAATTAATATCGCCGCTGTCCTAATCACGATAGTCTGCGCGGTCTCGCCCAGAAGTAAGGGACCTAAGAGTGAAAACTCGCATGGAGATAAGCTACAAGTTCTGTCCCAAAAGTAGTAGGACTGAGTCGATTACAAGCAATCACTGCCAGAATTGATACATTTACTCAAATTCTTGGCAGTAGCACCCTTGTGCGTCCACACATCGCTGCCGACGGGTTTTCCAAGCCTTGTATGCCTTCTAGAAGTCGACACCCGGAGTGCTTCTAAGACCCCTCATCAAGACCTGTTGTAACGCTTCCACCGAGCTGTGGTGACGTCCTTTCAGCACGGATTGGAGGCGGGGGATGTGAAAGAAGTCTGGTGGGGCATTTTATCACAAATTTGGATCCTCACTCTCATGGTCGAGAAGTCCTTGGCGAATCCACTTGCGAGTTTCCTTTTGTTCGTCCGAGAGTACTCGCGGCACCAACTTCGCACACAACTTTCTCATGCCAATTTTTTCGGTCACAAGTCGATATACGAGTACATAGCATTTAGGGGTACCATGTTCATCATAAACCATGCTAACACTTAATTTGCGATCCCTGTTCAACAAAGCCTTCAATTTTGTAAGATTTTCGTCACTTTTTGAGGTCGAAGGGCGTCCTGAACGCTCGGCGTCTTCAACATCTTCTCTACCCTCTTTAAACCACTTTTGCCACTCAAAAATACCCGATGTTCCCATGTCGTTATCACTATAAGCTGCCTTGAGCATATCATGAGTCCCTTTCTTGGGTTTTCTCGGTTTCACGCAAAATTTGATGGTTTTGTGCTGCTCCAATGACAGATTCATGGCGAAGCATAACGAGGTCATATTTTAGAAGTTTCGTAAACGAACGATCCGCACTCTGTAAAGGCTGGGAGCTAACTACCACCGCCCTCCAGTCTTCTCTGAGACTCCCCATCCTCGAACTCAGCCAGAGAAATCGTCACCCGTCCATCCGTCTATCCGGGAAAATATATATCAAATTACTTTTGGGACAGACCTTGTATGCTTTTCTCCATGCGATTAACTTCCCACCCCGAGGACACGGGTTCGAATTCATGATGTGGCAGAATTTTTCAGTGTTATCATGATCCATATGATCAAGTATGATCCATACTTGAGGATCAATCGGGAGAACACGTCAAGTTGACTGCGCCATCCGTAGGATGGAGCATTAACTGTGGACCCTTGATATCTTTCGATAAGAGTAGGCCAATGCCGACGCAGAATATCCTTCCACCCTCCCTCTCCGAATTTCCTACCCCTACCAAATCAAAGCCTAAACTATCGATCGCCTTCCCTAATAACTACTACTAACTTCGGGTGTTAAAAAAAAATTTGATGCAAATTTCCATGCGGATCATATTCTCTAGAGAAATGCATCTCCTAGCTCCGGATTAATTACGGGTCAGCTGCATTCGCGGAGTCGCTCGGCTAGATAGTCCGAATAGGTTGCATACGAAGGGGCAAATTAAAATTTACAATTCCGGAACAATCATGGAGGTTTAAAAAGAACTCTACATTTTGAAACCCGTTTCCACCTTAGAAATGAGTACTCCGGGCATGATACTCACCGGCGTCGCGCGCCGCGGAAGGCAGTGAATGAGCGACGCGCGTGCAAAACGGGGAGCCGTTTTCCGCCGTGGATTGTATCCGAGGGCGGGATGCCCGACTCCATTCTCCGCGAAGCCAAGACGAGAGGAGGCCTAATTGTTTTTATGCTCCTGGCCTTTTTTCCTCTCTGCCCCACCCCCTTTCAACCTCTACCCTTCTCTCGGCCGTTGGGGTTCTGTTAATGAAAACATGAATGGTGTTGCGAGCGGTGGAGAAAAACAACAGCACTACATCAACCGCGTCAAAACTGAAATAAAGTTAACCCCTCACTGGCAGCCCACAGTAATTTTTCCAAGTACGCATTTAAAAAAAAACTTAAAAATTCGTTAGGTTCCTCTCGAGAAGAATTTATCCATGAATTTTTAAGAATCCTTTCGATGAATATATTTTTACCTATACACATAATAATTTCGTTTCCTAGGATGCCGCTAATTTGATCTTAAATGAAAACTTTTCTTTAAATAAGACTGTATTATAGGCTGAACTTTCTATTGGTTACGTTTTACATTAACCTTATAGCTTAAAATAAATACGGTATGTAGACAATTTAAATAAAAACTTTCGAAAAACTGGGCTAGTTTCATATTAATAGAGAAATTATTTTCCTTTGGTTCGTCGTTATCAGGACCCACTTTCATTTTCAAGGGTGTATCTAAAATCTCTACAAACTAGTTATATTGGCGGATGAAAAAGGTTAAGTTAACGTGGCCAAAATGAATAATAATCGATGCGATGATAATTTAACCTACGAAAACGAAGTTAATGCAATTCTCAAGAATTATGAATACGGGGATACATCTTAACATTGAGAAAAGTAAACTATAATTGGTACAATATTTCAGCTACAAGTGAAGTGATTGGAGTAGTATCGGCGTAGTAATAAGATCATTAAATGAAGGATTACGTTATGTAAAGAAGCATATCCAAAGAGGCCGGAGTAAATGAAAGGAACATTACGTGAAGATATAAAGAAAATACATGTGAAACCTTAAATACGAAGCGTAGTTCTGTATGGCTCAGACATTTGGACGTTAAGTCAAGAGGATAGCGTAGATTGGAGGCTGTTAAGACGTGGAGGAGAATGGAGAAAATATAGTGGAAGAATGGGGAAACAAGAGAATCCGATGAAGGGGGAGGAAAAGAATAGGCATTTTGGATAGAATTAAGGCAGGCAGAAAGTATGCGGAGCAAAATAATGTGTTAATGCAGTAAATAGCATCAGGTTTAAGAATATTTTATGTCACGACAGTTGAAGTTACTTATTACAGTAGTGTGTAGTGCCAGGGTTCGTCAAAAACCTACCCTAAGTCGGTAAAATTCTGCTGATTATAATAATATGAGGGTTAAAATTAATGTGAGTATTTTCGTCAACTTAATTTAAAAAGTAAGAAAAAAATTGGAAGACTTAACACCGAATGAAAATGATAATTTACGTTCTCTTTTGAGATGAATAAATAATAGGCGTGAGTTATACAAGGAATGTGAAAATACAAGACGCATTTTCTCGCATTTCCTCTGAGAGAAGTAGAGAGCCTATTAGACTATAGTAGAGTACAGACATCGTGACGGAACGGGAATATTAAGCTGGTGAAAATTGCAAAGCAAAAGAAAAATCCGCAGCATTTAATCGGCATTCATAACGGCAGTACCTATAGGGATGAATCGATACCCGAAGGAAGCCGTCGAGCCGCAATTGAAAAGGAAAAAGTTAAGAATGCGAAATTCAATGCAAAGAAAAAAATCGAATACTTACTAATAATCTTTTCTCTCAAATAGCAACCTTCCGCAATACGGTTCCCAATAGCTACGAGAAATATTCAAGCTATTCTGAGTAAAAATTCCTTCAGGGCACAGATAATAGAAAACCTTAACCCAAATTTCTGCTCATGTAATATTTTTTCTAATAAGAGCTATATTTTCTCTTTTATTTGTAAAGCGACATTTTGCTTATAACTTGTTCGAGGAGATTTCTTTGTGATCTCTTCCGTATAAAGTCATCGCTTGATGCGACCTCAGCTAAGAAGCACGAGTTTCAACGAAAGAATGTTCTCAGATTCAATAAATATAAAGCTCTTCTCGTATGAATTATTCAGTTCGTGGCCATTAGGTACAAAATCAATTCATCTAACAGGGGTCAGCGAATCATCTACAAAGTAACATCTGAAGAAGCACCACTCCTTTTATATATTTTCGGCATCAAATAGGAAAGGAAACTACTTATGGCTCCAATTTATGTTAAGACAAGTTCAGTCTAAAGAAGATCACGTTACTTTAATTCATTCGCAAGTTATTCAATTGTACGACACTTGACAATTCGAGGCATCAGTATCAGAATCAAATTTACTGGGAAAAGAGTAAATTCTACGGAGAGTGATTGTAGCTTGAATGTTACCAATCGATAATGGTAATGCGTCTTGAATAGTTTATTTGTTTATTGTCGGAGAATCGTCAATTGTACTTTATTTTAACGAGTGTATATTAGCCGGCCAAAGCAAAGATCTACCGTCAATCAATGTTTAATGTTGAATGTGATGAAACTGACTATTAAGTAATACTGTGAATGCAATTTACATGTAAGTCAATTTGCACTCTGGAATGCATTTAGTTCTGGTGAATATCATAAAGCTTAATCCAATAAAACAATTGGAAACGTCTCCATGTGGTAGTTTTCTGTACTGCAATAGCAATGCCTCGTGGTGGGAATTAACTTGCACCACATTATCCAATGCCTCATAATGGATACTAGCACCTACTGGTAATTTTACGACTTGGATAAAATACTATAAATTACTCGGAAATCCCCCAAAGTTCTGGTCGCATACCCACCGCTAAATGTCGAAATTCAACAGAAGGTCCAGAACTCTCACGTGATAGCAGTTGTGCAGTATTCTTACTTCAGTTATCGATTCATCTCTTTGCTCAAGGATGCTTTTTTTTTCTTTTAATTATTTGAAAACATTTTCCTGATTCGAGTAAAAACCTGGAATTTGTATGCCTATCAAAAACTACGATAGGCCATTTATTCTCAAGGAAATTTGAAACAGTAATCTAACACAAAAGCAAATTGCCGAATACATACAAGATTTGTTTGTGTTACAATGAATGAACTTGAGATTGTGAAAGTTTTCCCAATTACAATGAATAAATGATGGAATGAACTGCCATTATTTACAAACTAGATCGGTTATTTCTAATATTTCCTTTGGCTTTCATTTTGTCCCGTATTTTAAAATAAGAATATCTGGAATACTGGATGTAAATGTGAATGCTAAGTCATGGATAAACCATTTTAACACGATTCCATTCTCCTTTTCGACTTTCGATTTTTGCACCTGCGTAAACGACGCTTTTGTTTTTCAGTCGACGCCAGTTTGATTGCAAAAATAATGTTGATTCCGCAGCAGCGATTGGCAGTCTCCCGTAACGCCCTTGCCCATCTAATTTTATGAAGCAGTTAGATTCAAAAAACGGATAAAATATATAAAGCTCTATTATTTTATTACTGTTTTCGGAATTTAAAAACGAATTCAACTCATTTTTCTAATGTGATTATCCCTTTTGAATGGTAAAACTTAAAAGTATTCTGATTCAGGTACTGAAATACGTACGTACGCGTAAATCGTCCTCGACATAAAAAATGAGTAAAGCCCTATGGAAGTGGGGTGTTTTTCGGACTTTTATAGGTTGATGGGAATCAGGTATTAGATTAGGAAAACGCGTCGCATCTAATGCAAATTTTGCTCAGTTACAAAACTTTTTCCTCGCTAACTCGATCGCAATTCTCGATCCTGCTGGGCGTTATTCGCGACCGCCTGCTTATTCAAACGATGAATCTTGCGCGGAATGGTGCAGACCCCGAACGCATTAATTAAGAGGTAGGCGGGCGGTGACGAAATGTTGCACCGATTTTTTCTCTTTCCCACCGCCGCCGTTCGTTTCTTCTCGTCCCTTGGAAATGTATTTGCAAGCTCTCCGGAAGCAGTGCACGACACGGAGAAGGACGAAGAACGTTGGAAATGGGTTGAATCCTCCTCCTAAGGATCCACAGGGGGGGGGGAGTGGGCGAAGGGAATAGAAAGGGGGAGAAAAAGAATGTTCATGGGGGGGTGGACGGTGCGATGCTCACGGCTTGCCTCTCACTTCACGTGCACGTCCGACGCGGTTGGAAAAGGGACGATTGAATGAGAACGGGGCGAGCGCGCGAAAGGACGGGGATTCGCGGGGTAAACACTGTCGCATCCCGCTCCGTCGTTCCTTCCTCTCTCTACTCCTTTAGATGGATGCACTCCAGAGTTCTGTTCAAATAGGTACTCTCACGCCACAATGGAAAAGGCGCATTTTTTTATTCCCATTAAAGAGGAGAGGAGTACGACGACAAACCGTGATTCTGCCACGAGATGGACAGACATGGTCCTCGAATCGGGTCCTTGGTGGATTTGTCTGGAATGCTGCAGAAAAATTGCGCTTTTCATTTGTACACGCCTAACAGGATACCTGTTCCCTGAATAACATCTGCGTCACAGTAAATAACTAAGAACTAAAAAAGCAATTAAATGCTCCAATAGTAAATTCCCTTCAGTGGAGGTCAAACTATTAAATGTCAAAATTTTTACTTATTTTTCTTTAGAAAACGCAAGCTAAGTTATAATCGACGCAAATGACCTTAGCTGTCTGTCGCCTCACCTAATACTACTACAAGTAATTACCGTTTTCATGATGACCGAAGCCATCTTTAGGGCTCGGACTCTGGACCTTACTCTTCGGGGGTTCTTTGTCACACACTGTTATAAAAGATACGAATGAAGTTGTGCGAGGGGTACGGTTAATCGCGGAGAGCATAGTGTGCTTCGTAACGTAAATGAGAGGAATCGAGATCTCAAAAGAGGGATGGTCAAGGGCTTTCAGTGACCTCGCGAATCTCCTGATGAGAACGGCCACTTACCCAATCAAATTTGACCAAACACATACTCATTTCAATATCCGGTCGAAAATGGACAATGTGAAGCTTTAAGAGTGTACAATGAATATATATTGCCATTGTTGAAATGAAGGTAGAAAAAAATCTACCAAAAAACCAACATTCAGACTTAAATTTTTCTAAGGGTGAAATAATGAGATGGAAAAGGGAAGAAAATTGCTTAAGATAAAAATCAAATGTAGCAATGGAATATTTGGTAAGGAATCCTTTTGGATGAGGTAAGAAGCATTTGAAAGGCACTCACAAGAAAGGAACACAAATTGAACACATTCCAAACTCCAAAAAATTCTGAAAAACTTATTGGTAGGCATAATGGGAGGAAAGAATTATCTGTAGAGAAAGACAAAGCCGAAAATATGAGAAGCAATACATGAAAGAAAAATGTATAAACTCAAAAGACTAAAAAAAATCAATCTTGTGAATCCTTATTTGTTCACAATGATTACTATATTACTCCATGATTCAACTTCGTGAAAATAAATGGATTCCCTTTTAATTTTTATTGAACAACGAGAATTCTTGTGCGTATAAAAAGAGAAATATGAATTCATGTTCTTAGCAAGGAATTCAAAATATAATCATTCAAGTATTCCATGCATAAAATTCCAAATAATGTTCAATTGTTGCTACAAATAATGACGCTTAAATTAGAAAATCGATGAAGTAAAAGTAACATATGCGTTACTTGTATTTAGAAAATTTTGGTCTAAAACAATACAATTAGATTAGATAAATTGTTACAATTAAAATGATAAGGATCACATTTCCTGATCCAAAGAATGCTGCTTTTATTAACCTGTCAATTTCATTCACACATGAACACACTCGGGTAGGTATTGGAATATTGGTAAATATATACTCAGGAAACCTCAAAATTCTAGTAATGCTACTTTGCACTTCCGTGTAATACGTTATTCGTTCACAGAGTGACAGGCATTAAATAAAAGTAGGTACCAAGAAAACAAAGATAGCAAAATATATGCCTACATTTAAATGAAATGTCAAAAAACTTACCACTGAAGTTAATGTGATATTTTGTATGTATTGAGTCGAATAAGAAATTTGAAATAACAGTGATTGAGAGACGATTATTTTTTCAATTTATCAATGAAAAATTTTTATATACTTTTACTTATTCCATAGAGTTCCGAAGTCTATATTTCTGGTCGATGTTTAACAAAAAGGGATGTCTCTTCAGCTTTAAAGGAATTTTGCGAAAAATTCTCAAGATATCTTGCAATATTAGTTGAAGAATATCCATTGAGCTTTTGGAAGCACTTCGTGATACCTACAAACATTTTATGTAAAAATTTGAATTTTTGACCGATTCCACTTTGAAGTATTTCTTTTTACGTAATGCAGACAAACCATCTTACCTAAATTCTCGCATTCGACTGACCGTGAAACTACTCGTGTCGTGGCTTGCTCTGCACATGACAATGACGTCTCCCGTTCTTCCCGAATATATGTCATCTTTGCCAGAGATGAAAGATCCTGTCTCAATACCCAGCGGGAGATAGAGGAAGGATCTCAGGTGAACTGCTGAAGGAACGGGCGTCGGAGATATCTTGGCGCTCCCAGCTGGGAAAGACAATGTAAAAGGGATTGGAGAGACTAAAATTCTTCCTGAGAGCGAATAACCGTCAGAGCCGGACTGACTGCCATGAATCCAGAGAGATATATGCTTTCTCCTTTTTTTCTCCTAAGGGAGGACACGAGGAGAATCCCTCCCCAGTTTTTATTAAAAAAATATAAGAATTCACGTGTTTTATCATTCAAAATATATTCCCCTTTGATAATACGCTTATTCATCGCAAATTGTACCAAACTGTGCATGAAAATGAAAATCTCCTGAAATGAGTTAACGAAACAAAAAATAATTATTATATGTGACATTTTTATCAATGCAGAATCATAAATGAAATGAGCACTGACTCTTGAAATTAATTTTTAAGTTAGCATTGCATTTTGCTTTCGCGTTCTGAACTTGAACGTATTATGATTTGAAATGAATTTTTTCGAAGCTTGCACATGAATTACTACAAAGTGGAAAAATAATACATTTGTGCTTTCTCCTTTCCTGTCCATAAAAATCCGCTTACCGCCGACGAATCATATTCTGTAGACAATATATACGCTTACTCTGATGAATAATATTACTTTGAAATCACCAATTCACAGGTAGGATAGCAAAATATGGGTGACAACGACCTATAAAAACTAATTACTTTGTTTTGCATATTTTTGTTATCAAAGATTGAAACAAAAATAATAATAAGATTTATTGTTTCGAACCTTTTATTGCTAAAACCTACAACATTATAATAAAACATCCTCATAAACTATATATCTATTGATGCGATGTTATTTATTAATCGCCCATACACCGGACATAGCTATTGGAAATACGGCTCCACAGATATCTCTAATTTCAACACGCATATTGAAATACAAGATATATAGAATTAGAATGGAAGAATAAATACAAGCAGGCATGTCGAATTGTGTCAAAATATGTTGCAACCGTAAACTTTTGAAAAATCATTAAATTTTTCTCTTAACCTACTAAAATTAAATTACAGAGATCAGTGTCCCAAAAGTTAATTGTGCGGTCCGTTTCAGTACGTCTATATTTTCATTGGAGAAGTACTTTTAGTGAAATCTACCTCTAAAGAGTAACGTGCCCATGAGAAACTGGTAGGGGGGTGTTGAAAAAAATAGAAGGAAGCGAAGAAAGGCTGGAAGTGGTCGGAAACTGAATTTCATCCCCGTTCCTCCATCCACAGTGTCTCAGATCCCAGAGTGCTCTCTTTCTGAAGGGAGACTCTCCTGGAGGCGGAAGGAGGAGAAGATGGGGGAGAAAAATAAGGACGAGTAAGAAGATAAAGAGAGTGAAAGGAGGAGAGGGAACGCAAAGTAAGATATGGAAATGAATTCTTCAGCCGGCGACACTTCAATTTTGATTGTGTGTCCTCATGGAGCGGCAATCCCTTTGAATTTCAGTAGGAATAATTGAAAACAACAAAATGAGATGGACTTCTCTCCGTAAAGGCTCCGTCACGAGAAAAAAATGCGAATCCTTATCACCACAAAAAAATTGTTTCTATCAAGACTGATGGTGACTACCTACTTGCATGAAGATGGACTCGTTTCCCAAATAAATTAGTCTAAGAATTAATTTTTCAGTTTAATATTCCCTTTCCCGTTGAATCCCTAAAGAGCTATTTTTGTAAATTTATTATCAGTTGGATATGATGAGTGCATTACTTTGACTTACGGTTACGAGCTTGAAGCCCTATTTACTTTGATGATTTAAATTTATCAAAATTGAAGTTACCCTATTCAAAGGAAATTACCCTAGCTATCCCCTTACATTCCCTTTCCGAAAGGTCAAACTCCTTTTAAAAGTTATTTAAACGCATTTATGGTATGCTTTTTAGAGTTTTTGTTGCCTCATTTGGGACATTAATTCAAATTATCTGTACATGTAGACCATAGGGAGTGAGCACTTGTATGACCAACTATTGAAGACGAATAATATCTACATTGCGAAAGGATGAAACAATTTAAGGCACTGGCGTTTTGAATCATATATTTAAATGTATGTGTAGATATTGATTTAAAGTGTGTACGAACTGAAGATTTTTACTTTTCAGTTGATGGCATTTGTGATAATTATAGCGTGATTCCTTTCAATGGTACACGGAAAGGAATACCTTGAAATTACGCAGGTTCCGGTGAGTGAAAAATGTACGAGAATTAATATTTGAAATGTAAATTTTGTCCACCTCAGGTTAAACATTTGGAGGAAACATTAACTGCTAAAGCAAACAGAAAGACTTTGATAAATATGCTAAAGCAAATATTAAGTTTTAGCGTCGGACAATAGGCGTACCCGTTGAATCGACTTTGAAGCGAGGACAAACCGTACCAAAGCACTGAGCTAAAGTTATTCATTATACGGCAAAAATAATTCTAATATTTACATCTCGATAGATGATCGGCTAAATCAATTATTCTACCGAAGAAGCGTTATAATAGTGACGCTCTTCAATGGGTGCCTTATGGGGGGGCACTAGTCGATGAATATTGAGTCCATGGATTAGAGTTGAGGTGCATAAGAAACTGGAAAAAAATAGGGGTGAGATTAACCAAGTATTTAAGTGATAGGGTAAGTTGGAAAAGTGACAGGGCACTTAAAATTTGGTCGACTGAGAAATACATACTCCGGAAGAAATTTAACAGATGGGGAAATATTAAACTCATGTTTTAAAAATGGCTTGTTGTAAAGAGAATACATATGAAAAACAATACTAGCTGTAAGAAATAAATCTATAATTAATTAACGGCGATACATAAATAGATATACTAGCGGCTATGCCCGACTTTGGTGGACCAATTTATCCGTACAGCCGTAACTGGATTCCAATTCGTATCATGAGCTTTTTTATCTACGAGCAGCATTGTGTGCATAAAAATATAAATAATCATTAATGAAATAATTGTATTTATTAATATGCAAGGAAATTTTACGCTAATAACAAGGTAAAGGGTTTTATATAACTTATATTATTTGATCATTATCGCAACACAGTTTTATAAAAAACATAATTTGGTCACAATACATTACTTGATGTTTCATTTTGCCAGACCTATTAAACACAGACAATTTATTTGTCGCTCCCCATTGCAGTGCCTAAATTAAAATCTTATTTGGAGTAAAATATGTACTGCCAACTGTGTATGGAAAATATTTTTAAAATAATTATTTGCCAACTAAAAACCTCCAGAAGTATATATCCAAATCGGTCTAAGCCTCTGCTACTTCCTGTTTCTCCCCCTACTAATGCAATAAATCTGCTAAATAAATTACTAGGTACGGTCTTGACATGATGTGCTTCCAAAACAATAAACAAATTAATTTTCAGATTTATATATTATTAGGGTTCAGGTAAGGCATAGTTGATACATGGAATTACTTTATGGTAAAGCCGCAATACATTGCGCGCATAGCGGTAAGATAATAAAAAACATTTTAATTTAATTAACAACGAACATTTGAATTTAATGAAAAAAATTGAAAAATGTTATACCCCTTCACGATCATCATCGGTTCTCGAAGAGCAACTCCTGGTGGCGCGACCGTCATTACATTATCACTATGGCATGTAACACTGAATATTACAATACATTCCATTAAATTTCAACGGTTATTTCATTAGCATAAAATAAATTGACTTGGAAAGACGGTTTACTCTTAATATCATCCCCATATCATACAATTCCATCGTACCTTATCAAAATGGGTGTTATGTTAACTATGTATGCCCTGGGATAAACAATCGTAAAACTTACGGAATGCCAGATTAAAAGGAGGTTTCCATAAAAATAATACTTGCGGAATGTAATGAGATCGTTAAGGAGCTTTGTTGTTTTACATTAGTTAGACCCTACCTAGAATATGCGGCGGGTGCATGGGATTCTTACGAGATAGGCTTAGTTTTGGAATTATATCCAGTACAACCTAGAACAGCTAGGTCTATGAAAATACTTTATGAACAAGGTAGCAGTGCCACAGCAGTGTTGGAAGAATTAGAAGGGAGCCACTAAATGACCGTAGTTTGAAAGGCTGGTTAAATGTACTGCGTCAATTTCAGATATGTTACTTATCTGAGGATTTAAAAGACATTATAGGCCCTTACTTACTATTAACACCTACGTAAAATCATTTAGATATACAGTAGAACGAATAGCTTTAAAATGCCTTTTTTCCTCTTAATATCAAATATCAAAATAATTATAACCGCAGGCGCGAAGGATATAATTAGCATTGGTAGTGTATTAATTTAGTCAACATACCGAATGTTTTTTAAAGACCCATTTTTTTAAAAAGACTCCTTTTAACAATCCTCCCGCATGATTTAAATATAAATATCCTGTTATTGAATATTGATGCATGCAATACCTTCTTTCGTGTGATTAACTTTGTTCCACTTCATGATCAAAGTAATTGTGCAGAGTTGTCATGATTGGGATTGCGCATGCAAGGTTGATGACCAAGAATCCGCCGCCACATACTCTTACGATAGCTTTCAGGGTTTTATGTAGATGTACATGGAAGTAAGATAATACTTTTCCGCTTTGGTGTTGTTTGAATTTCTTCGAGATCCGGATTGGCATATCCACTTAATACGTTTTTCTAACAACGGTATCCAAGGAGGGAAATCCACAGAATGAACGGGATTGAGAAAATATTTTGGAAATTTACATTTAATTTCCAAAAATCTAACCACGAGGGGCGTGTTCGGTAAGCAGAATTAGATTAACATCCTTTGTCATGCAATTTCAGGATGGGATGCGTGTTTGTAACATGAATCCTGGATTGATGTTAGGTTTTCCGATCCCAGTTATTCAAGTATTTAGCCTTGCTTTTTTTAAAATTTTATTGCGTAGTATTCTGCAAGTAACCGCTAAGGTGTGTGGCAGGAGAAAATATTTTGGAGATACAGGGATTTGTTACGATGCGAGAGCGAAAACGTGGAGATGGAAGACAAAATACAGAATGTGAGAGAAAAAGAAACAAAAGAGAAAACATAAGCTAATTGTCCCGCAATAACGAGTCGCTTTTAGACTCATGTGTAGTTACATTAGCGACTCTGGAGTCGGGTGTTATTAAAAGGATCAGAAATATAAAAAATAAAAAGAATCCCTATATCACTTGCATTATGGTTCAACATTTAATGTTGCGGGAGCATTTCCAAATAAATATACATTTTACCACTGAGGCAGGGAGTTTGAAAGAATGGACTCGGGAGTGGTTTGGACGGGAGGTCACGGGTGGAGGAGATGCAGCGGAGTGACGCGGAGTGATGCCAGAGATAAGGGAGGCCACGCGTGCGTCACGCATGGAAACCGCCCCCTCTCGCCCAGATTCGCTCCAAAACCCTCGCCCTAACCGACCCCCTCCCCCAAAAACCTCGCCCCACCCTAGTACACCCCCATCCCCTTTAAAATAGAGCCATGCTCATAGTTTCGCTAGTTCGGGTCAAAGGTTAAGGAAGTTAGTCTGACACTTCCGCTAAACCGGTATCAACTAACAAAGACCACTTGGCAGTTTCCGCGGTGACCATGTAGTTCAAACACTCCGTTAATAACGTCGCTTTAACGCGGACTTGCGTTAGTCCGGGTAAATTTAGCTCGAGACTATTTAAATAAATGATCAACTGCATCAGCTATGAGATTATCGTGTTGCCGCCTTTTTTTCTTCACACTGTGACTATAGTAGGTGACTTCGTAGGTTCGTTTAGTCTAAAGGCTAATATTATTAGCTGATATTTTAAACCTATATTAAGCCAAGACATGGTAAAACGGCCCAAACATATGTTTAACTGAATGTATGAATAAGTAATTTAGGAGTGTCTGCTCTTCGCGATTAATTGAGAGGAGAAGAAGACGGCGTATATTTCTACATTCATGTCTCACAGTAGTCAAACGGGAGGTCACTTATTAACGGTTGAGGGCAGTGTTCATCCTTGACTAAGCATCTAAGTCTACATGATAACTTACAAGCCACTGGTGTGGTATGTGGTAGGGGGTATATTAGCGCTAGGTATGAAGAATGCGTGAAAAGTTGCGTCCACTTATCGTGCATGGTAGTTTGGTATTTATGGAAAAATCTTCGGCCGTATTAACGGAAATTTTTTTCAGAATTAAAAAGAAGCATTAAGCCAGGTAGAATCGAAACATTCGGGGAAAGAATTTCTTTACTCTGTGCCACTATCTCGTTGCTCACGAATTCTTAGTTAATTAGAACATAGATCAGCAAATAAAGTAAGTCAAAATAGGCGGGGTGCTTTAAACGCAGTACAAGTATGTATGTATTATGGATTGGAGCGTAGGACTTCCTGGTCAACATGTGCAGACCCTACCCACTGAGCTACCACTACCAGAATCATATTATGAGGGAAAAAGCAATGATTGATAGAGCGCCAATTCCATAACTAGCACCGATTCCTTTCTTTTGCGGAAATAGTACATTTTAATAGAAAATGCGAAAAACATGGCTTATCGTTATTAACGTTGTCAACTGGAAGGATTAGCGTTATCAGCATCAAAACCTCTTCCTTATCCAATGAATTGTATTCTAAGAGACCGTTATGCAAAATTGTTTCGGTGATTAGTAGGAAAAAATTGCCCTTCCGCATACTTTATATTGCCCGCTAGACCTACAGCATCTATGAGATTGAAAGCGGGTGGGGAGAGAATCACTCCGGATTTAAATTTCGCTAGCAAAAGAGTCGTTTTAAGTCGCAACTTTTTATCTCAGGCGAAAGAGAAAACGTCAGAGAATTAAAAAAACTGCCAATTATTAAATAAAACAGTTTCTGGCGTAACTTGGTGGAAAATCTTCATACTGACTTTTAATAATAAAACCACTTTACTTTTCCACATAAACTTTGTTTAAAAAAGTTTATGTGGAAAAGTAAAGTGGTTTTATTATTAAAAGTCAGTGGCAATTATTAATAACAGGGATTTTTGGATTTGGAATGAATTGTGCCTACAACAATTGAGTGGGTCGGTCGGGTCAGATCCATGGATTGACCCGACTGATTGTAATCGACTAATCTGAAGTGATTTACGAGATTTTATGGAATTCCACTCTTACCTTCCGAGAGAATACCCTCGAGAGGCTTTTCATTTTCCCATGGAATCCCTAAACACCATTTTACTTCATGCACGGTAGGGATGGATAAAAAAAATAAATATCACGGAAATGACGCGCAGGAAAACCTACTGTCCGGGAGGGCGGGAGTGTTTTAGTGGATCCTGGCCAGTGGGGTGGAATCGGCAGCCGGAGAATATGATCGTGCGGACGAAGCTTTCTCTTTTTGGGACTGACGGAGAGAGTGGTGATGATAAGGCGTGGGTGAAATGAAATCCTAAGGCGAGGAATATAAATCCATCTCATGGGACGAGAAGATTCGAATCCGAGGCCACTTCGACGCGCGGATATCGCCCAACTGCTTCTTTCTCGTCCGACGGCGGGAGAGAGGGGTAGGCTATTGGAGGGAGTGGATGTCATCTTCCATCGGTGGCTCAATCACACGCGATCAACGGCAGCCCTCCATCCCATCCCTTCCCATCAGAATTCCTCATATAGAAAAAAATAAGTCATGGGATGGGAGGTTGATGGTGGTTGGTAACTAGCTGATCGATATTTCCTACTGTCGAGGACAGAAGACATCTTTGCGCGATGTTTTTCCATGGAATTTGAACATTATGACGACCTTGGTACACGGTTTCCATGCTACCATGCCATGCATAAATGAAAATATTGACTAGATCTTGTAATAGAGACGCTGAGGAGGGATACTATAGTTAAATAAAGAATAATGAATGGTTTGTTATAGAGCCCGGCACAGTTCGGTGCGAAAACTTCTTGCCGTCGAAGGTAGATGATAGAGATTTAGAGGATTTAGAGATTTTAGCGAGGAGAATGGGAGCAGTAAAATAGAGCGGTAAGGGCAACAAACGGAGAAGTACTAGGTATGGTGGGGAGGAGAGAGAGGATTGTTGGGAGAAATTCATAAGTCCGAAAGGTGAACATAGAGCATTTTAATCGGCGATTAGCTATTTGAAACTGTAATAGAGGGGAAGGCGAGAAAGAGTTAACAAAAGGATAGGTGTGTTGGAAGGAATGAAGGGTTGCAGGAAGGACGAAGGAAGTGAAGAACAGCTTAATGTAGTTTGGAGACCCATTCTGTGTCTTATTGGGCGAGAATTGGATGTGTGTGCGAGTTCATTTTGCACCCATACAAAACCTAACTCAAAAACAGAAGACCACTAAATAATAAAAGGTTTCTGAGCAAATTTTTCGAAATACGGTCGCTCTGAAAATTCAAGGCAACCTTCGAAACCGAGATCGAGAATCACTTAGCGAACTGATAGCTATTGAGAATCGATGACAGTTATTTAATTTTATTTCAATATTCATTATTTTAATATGAAATGCTGAGTTTCCCATAGTTCTCATATTTTACAATAGTTTTTCCAAGTTCCTTGGACATTCAAAAACATACTGATTTTATAGCATTAGCAATTTAAATGCTAAATAAATTCGTATTTTTTCTCCGAAAGTTAGTTACATAAAACGATGTAAGGAGAAAAGTAATTTTATGTAACTTATTAATGCTGAAGAGTAGGACTGCGTCTTTCATGCCTCTGTCTCCATAAGCAATCCATATATGCAATGATTTTAAGGATCTTGAACAGCTATTATGCGCTTTGACTACCTCTTTCTTCCCCTTTTATAATTTCCATCTACAGCTTTCCATACATTATCCTGCCTTCATGCCGTCCAAAAAAATCACCGTTCGAAAAATTCTCTCTCTCTAACAATCTTGTATTACCACCTTCATAGCACAAAGATGAAAGTTATTCATAAAAAAAACATGAAATATAGAATATTGGGAGCCCTTAAAAAAAGCGGTTTAGACGAGAAACACTTTTGACCGCGCCATTTCTTGAAACTTCATCTGACGGGACACGACGACCGGCGCACGAAAAGAAGTCCCAAACCCCAGGATATATCCGGGGTCGTCCCTCCCACCAACCCCCTCAGCAAAGAGAGAGAGCGTGTATTCGATTGGAATTGGGATGCGGATTGCCTTGCGTATCGATCTCGTCGGTCGACCAACAGCCTGATGGATCCGTCCTAGATTTCGGAGAGGCCGCTTGTGGGCGTCGTCTTCCTAGATATATCCACTCCACCCCCCCATCCCCCAATGAACCACCTTCTCCCCCGAACGCACCTCATGGGGTGATGCCACCACCATTCCCTCATCTTTGTTTCCTTCCTTCTCCAAGGGGAGTTCATTGGATCCACCGCTCACTCACACCAACACATATGCGTGCACGCACACTGTCGGAGACGCAGTGGGGGCGGAGGGCGGGTGAGGGAGTGGGTGGATGAGGAGTGGATTCGGCGCCGGGGGAGGCATCTTGACGGGGGGCTGAGCGGAAATGGAATCGAGAGCCGCGGGGAAGGATGCATGAGTTTGTGTGTGACGAAAGGGAAGAGTGCGGGTGTCTTTTAAGGTTTGGGAGGTTGGGCGAGAGACCGGGCGGGGAGTTCAACGGTGACCTCAGAGGGAGGGGAAGGAAGTGGAGTGGTTTCCTCACTTCCCGGCCACTACTACCCCTCTCAAGACTGCGGGGAAGATGATGATGGCGATGATAGACCCACCCTCACCCTCCTTCCACGCATAAATCCATTTCCTCCTCCTCCCCATTTCACCTGTGCGTCAACGCTTCGCTGGCTCCCTTGTACTCTCCTCTCCACACCGCAATGATCCCTTTCGTTTTTCGTCGCCCCAACCCCATCCCTCACGGCCTCCCCCTCCCCATAGTCCACCAGCCCTCCATCTCATTTCGAAATCTTGGCTACGCCTCCGCCATATTCCGCGCCACTCGCACCGGAGGGCATGCTTCCCCCCTTCCACACACACACAGCCCCCACACTCCTCCTAGGAGAGCACTCAGAGAGAGAGAGATAGAGAGAGATAGGGTATGGAAAGTATGATTTTCCGCGTCGCTTGCCTCCCCCGCCGACACTAATTTGCCCTTTCCTCATTCCCTCATTCCTACCCATCCCTCCCGACCATCTCTCATTCCCGTACTTACCCCGTTCCCCTAATCCCCGAACGTGCTCTTCCTTCCCTCCCCCCCCTCTCTGTCTCTCTCTCCATTGTCCCTTCTCCAAGGGTTGGAAGTGTGGAATGCCACGATATATTTTCTTCCCGTCTCGTAACGTCAAAAGAAATGAAACAGTAATCTCGAACCACGCTTTCAAGTATACGTTACACAAGTACATTCTCGCGGCACGTTTTGTCAACACTGTCATCTTTCCTCTAGGAAGTAAGTAGAAAATGGCTTTTGAGACGCATGAAAATGATTTTATAATCCGTCGCAACCTTAGCGATTTTAGTGAGTTCAAAATTTCTGTGCGATATGTACTAAGAGCTTCTCGCTTAGTGCACAATATTCTAAAATACTTTACAGCACCCTGAAAACTACAGAAAAACTTCTTCCGCCGTTAACTTCGATTTCTCTGCCTCCAATTCTGGTTGAAATACATCTCCATGCTAGGCTAAAATCTACTTCAAGGTTTAAAGACGAACTGAATTCTTCCACACGTTGAAAGGTTGCAATACAATAAATGGTGCATGGTGGTCTCGACTCATCTCTGGAACTCCTATTGCCTTTCTAAAAAAATCTAAATTGGAAGATATTCTTAATTCTTCTTAATCGTGTACTGCATTTTCAACTAAACATAAATAACAATAACAAACCTACCAAAATCAAAACCAATTACACCAATCGCTATACACCTAACCTCCACTGCTCAATGCCTTCAATGTACGTAGTAACAGGCAGGGTAAGATGTGTAATTGATGTGACAAAATGATAACTAAGAGAAAGTTCTTAGTAAACAGGTTATTTGCTTTGTGGTCAGTACTCTCTGATGATTTTTCACACTTTGGCTCTCTCTAGAGCTCTGTGCTTTATTTTTTATAATAGCTGAGATTTTTCCTCAGTATTACGTTGTGTAAACTGACAACATCACTACCAAAGAGAAAATGAGCGCAGGTGAATTAGGTTAATTCGGTAGGTGAAGCCACATAACTATAGATTACCACACTTTACTATAGTACACCACTTAACTATAGATTAGCCAGGAATCATCTCATCCAATATGTATATATTACCACGAATTAAACAGAAATATTCATTTGATGGTAAAAAAAACTAATAATTGGTCATGTGGGACTCATCCCGTTGCATTTTTTCCTCAGTGGACGACAAGTATTGGAGAGAGAAGGGGTTGAGGAGAAACTTTGCTTCGAGGATTTCTACATTGAAGTCTCTTATTCACAATGATGGTCGTTTTGAATACATGCGCCTTTTATATTGTGTGATTTGACCACGGAAGGTATAAATTTATCGGAAAATAATTCTTAACTTGAAAATAATCAATTGAACAGTATACGTCGCAGAGGTAGAAGAGTGGTCCGAAAGATCCAGCCAGTTCTAATCATCGCTAAGTCATCGTCGAAATTATCAAACATGCAATGCTTCCGCAGTTGGGATTCAAACACTTGGTCTCTGGAGGTAAATGCGACTGCATTACCCGCCTGTATCACCAATATCTAGAATATCCGCGATCACTATTTTCATTATTATTCAACTATTAATTCTATTAATTATTCAATTCTAAATTATAGTCATTTTGGTTAGACTATAGTCTTTATTCGGGAGTAATTACCCTTGTTACTTCGCTGTAAAAACAAACATTTATTGTCAAAATTTTAAGTTATAATCTTTTTATTTTAATTTAACTTAAATTTAAGACACCAAACCATGTGAAGAGGTGGGAAAAAGTTTAAACAGTAATGAAAAAATGCTGAAACTTTACGACGCCAGAAATGAGAGATATTATTGTCTTCTCATGATGTTAGTTTTAATAGGCTTGACATGGAGGACTTATGAATTCCGGTCGGATTTCCTCAGAATCTGGGTCGTGCGTTCTGTGGGTTAAATTGTAATTTGTGCAGGGAGAGGAGACTTGATTGCTTCGAAGATGGCTCACCCATTGCGCTTCACAATGGCCGACCACGCCCTTCGGAGGAAATCACTTTCTTATTTCCAAGCGGAAGCTTCTGAGATATAATTCCTTTTCGGACCGGGTCGTAGACAGGGTAATCATAATTCATACTTAAGTGTTGTGTCTTCGATTCTTCGAAAAAAAATGTCCTGCTATTTGTGAAGAGAAACAGGTCGTGACGTTCACCCAACTGAATTCATTTAATAGCCTCAATTTGCTACTGAGCCATAAACTATTATTGCTCCAGTAGGCTATTTCCTGGTTCACCAGGATATTTGGGAGAGGAAGCAGCGAAATCTCCAAGAGAATTACAAAACAATATTCTTCTCTGGGAATCAAACTTAACCCCCTGTCGCTGATGAAAATTGAATTTAGCTTCAATACCATTAGGTTTTATAACTTTCTCCCAAAACCTCAAATGCGCTCTATGGATTCGCTGAACACATTAGGACGACAATTTACATCTTTGTCCGAATTTAATTTTTTCTTTGGAAAATAAATTGGAAAAATTCATTTAATTTGCCATTCTAGTACCTCAGAGTGCGTGTTAAGAATTTGTCATAACACCGTTTTACAAATCTAGCTCCTCTACGCTGTACGTGATCCAATTCGGTAATAAATCCAACTTCTTGAGGACTCCATATACTAGCATCATATTCTAAATGAGACCTAACGAGCGAAAAATAGCATTTATCTTTAACCTTCTCATCATATTTCCCCAATATTCCTCTAATGAATCCTATTCATTTTAGCTTGTCCACGAATTCCTCGTGTATGTTTCATCCAGGAGAGGTCATGAATGCCAAAGTGAGCGAGGGTAACGCCTAAGCAAATAATCGAGGATAAACTTTCTATTTCGGTGTTCCTGATGCAGTAGGCTTTCAGGAGGGAATTGCTCTTTTTTCAAAAATGTATCTCATACCACTTTTTTAGGTTTCATTCAAATTGTCATGTGTCGCACCAGCGTTGTATAACCTCAGGTAATCTGCTAAAGGTGTTTTATTATCAGGATTTACGGACATCTCTGTTTACCGCGAGCTTTGACAAATATTGTCAGTATTGTGCAAAGGGGCACCACAAAATACGCCAGATAAACCGCGACCCCAGGTGGTATATTAATGGCGTTAGGAAAGCGCACAAAAGCAGAAATTGTTGCACTAAGAATAAGGAGAACTGGCGATAACATAAAAATTTGTATTTTTCTAGGAGAATAAGCATTTATTGGACAAGAATAAATTACTAAAATTGAAATTAAAAGACAATTACGTAGTGTATTGCGAGAATTTAAACTTAAAGTACTACGTGAATACTTGGACAGTGACCCTAACGCTTTCTGTTTATATGTTAGGAAGATAAAAGAGGGAGCACAAACCGTGGCCAACATAAGGGATTGTAACAATATCTTCTGTAATAAAAGCAAGGGAAATGCTAATATTATCAGGGAATTCTTCCAAGGGTTTTCACAAACAATATTGCCACCGGGGAACCCTCTCTCCTTCCCCACCATGCCTAGCACTTCTTCAATTGTTCTTATTTCCGTTCAGTTTGCCTTATCCATTCGTAATCCCAACTACATTATCTCGAATGACTCTAATCTATACCTATCATCTTGATGCAATCACCACCAAGTACAAAACCACACAACATGTCAGAATTTGAAAAAAAATAAAAGAATTAAAGAATTTCTTTTCTTATTTCGTTACTAATAAATTCATACATATCCCATCCATCTGCGTCATCTTTGACCTACCCTCACGTTACTCTGGTACTCCAACCACTTATCAAGTCCAGTCCATCGGTGACCAATTCATTGCACACGGTTTATGGCGGCGTCAACTTGTTGCAACACAAACACATCTCGAACTCGGAAGTTTATCGGAACAATGATGAATAAATTTAGTGTGTGGACAGCGGAATGGCTTGATTTTGTTTCGGTGTTACGAAGTTGAAATTATTTTCGCGAATCTTTGAAATACTAGCACAAACGATTTAACGAGTCGTAATTTCGAAATAGAAAATTTGAGCACCTGGTTAAATGAATTTACTACAATAGGTGAAACTAAAAATTTCTTACTGGCAAGCAATAACAAGAAAATCATGCCAACTACCTCTTCTTCCTGTAATAAATGGATTACCACTTGTTTAATTACGCTGCGGTATTTTCAGTTACCTTTTAGGAAGAAAGTTATGGTGTAGTTTAGTAGTTTTAATCTTTAATTGAAAGCTTTTGCAGCGATTGGTGCTTTTGCTCGTTAGTTCCGAACGACCTTCTCATTTCGAAGGACCAAACGTAGATTCTTCAAAATTTCTTATAAATCCTTAAAAACGCAGGAATAAACATATAAAAAAGCTTGGTGTTGCGAAAATAGACTAATTTTAATGAATTAATTTCCCCCGCAAAAGACTAAAAAATCTAAAACTATAAAGAATGAACAATCAGAATAGATTTCCGCAAACTTTCATCCTCGACCAAACTAATGACTAAACTGATGCATTTCAAAGTAATTTTGCGACATCCACGAGACTTCCTCCATGAAAAATCATAGATGTTCTATCTTAATCAACTTACGGCGTGCCCATGAATTCAACACAGTACTCCGTCAAGCTTAGCTGCCGATTTACCTGTAATATGCTATCACAGGAGACTCCTGCTGCGAGGCGTGCATGTGTTACGATAATTTGACCCAGCGATAAATTAACGCTACGATAGGTTGATGCTGTGATAAGCTCATGCCGCGACGAATTGACGCTGCGATGGGTTCGTGCAGCGATAAGCTGACGCCGCGAACTAGCGCCACGGTAATTTGATGCCGAGATAAGTTTTACGCCGCTTGAACCGACGCTGCGTTAAGTTGACTCAATAGCCCCTTTGCTTTGCCTAGTCTCTTTTGGATGTTATTGAGGGTTCAAAAATCCTATTTACCTTCTCCCTTAAAGAAAATAATTGTTATCACCCACTCGACTTGTCTCTAATAGGTTCGCAATTCAAGAATTACCTATAGATTTTTGCCACAATATTTGCATTAGTGCTCAATAGGTACGAATTTCCCCAGCACATTTAAAATCCATATATGTATATTTATATTACTGTGTTCATTTATTGATATCAATGTAGCTAAATACTATTATATTGATGTAAATACATCGCAAACAGTCAAAATACATCTACTTTAAGTAAAAAACTGCAAATAACTCTTCTTTCACTATGCATCATTTTTACTTCAACTCTAACAGTAAATTATTAAAAATATCTATGTATTTCTTTGACCTCACATGTGTACTGAATTTACATTATTTTGATTTTGGGAGATCCGAGATATTCGGTATTAAGTCCTTCTGAAGGACGTTTTTTAATTAGTATTCCATTTTATCTTAATTATCTATGGCCATATGGTACTTAAAACCGTATTTGAAGCAAAAATCAAATGAATGATGGAAAATATTTATTATTTACTAGACACAATAGGCAATATTTCCAGCTGAAATCTCTTCCTTAACCTGACATTCAGAGGTGAAATGCTATTATTATCGAATGAATTCGAAGGAAAGGTTCTTTAAACTAAAAAAAAATGAACTAACTGACAAAGATGTCGCCTCGAGATTCTGATGCCTCCCAAGCGCAAAGAACTTGATATCGAGAATTCGCAGGTCTTTGTTGACGAAATAATGGACATTTACGGAATGCAAGTAGATGCGGATGACGAAGATGCTAGAATGGCGATACTTTGTTTCCTTTTTGAGAGGAAACGAACGATAATTAAACTTGAACATTGAATCTTTTTCTCCCTCTGATGTGAGAATAGAGGTCATAGAGTGGACTCATTAGTGAAACGTACGTGCAATTAGAGAAATCTATCTCAAAATAAATAAATTGCTCCATTTCTATTAGATTGGATGAAATAGGTATTTATTTACTGCATTGAAGAAAAAATAAATTCAGAGAGACACAGAGGCATCTAATTAGAATATAATCCCAGTTTTACTAAAAATAAGTAATATAACTACGAAAATCTCCTGGTTCAACGCCACCTTTACCCGTTTGTATCACGTAAGATAAACATTGTAATTTTTAAAAAGAGCTCCGCACGTGAAAAGTAGAATTCTTGATTAAGTATTGCATATGTTTTGGAACATATGGAACTGACATGGAGTGATACTTATTATAAATTTTACCAGTAATCAGATGAGTCCAGATGATGGCTATTACAACAAGAATCCCTTATACATAATTTATTCCTGTTGAATTTAAACATTTCCGCTAGGAGCGTAATAAGAATACTCCATCTTTTTTCATATTATAAATAAAAAGAAAAATAGGTAATCAGGAGCAATAAATCAATCTCCACAGCTGAAAGTACCAGAACACATCATTCAAACGATATTTAAGTATGTCAAACTATCACCATGGATCCTACACAGTCATCATCGACAGTTTTGCCGCCTAAGGTTGTTTTTGAATTCGAATAAGATAACACATCTTTCTACTAACAGTGCCCCCCATTATGAAGATGAAAACTAATTGGACATATCCTGAATCACAATAGCTTACCAAAGACCATTGTTGATGGAAATCTTACGGAAGGAGAAGACCGATGGTGATAAGAAGCGATTGATTGAAAATGTCGGTGCCTGGAGCAATGATGAAGTGAAGACAGGGAATAGGATATAGATTGATGACCGGCTACACATCAACCCTTAAATGGATAGCCAAGAATAAAGCTCTATGGTTTTTACGATGATGAAATTAATTGAATGAAAGAGAATTACGCGCGATTGCTGTTAATTACAGTTAAGTACACCAGAATGGAAAGGAAAAGAAAACAGTGGTCGCATTTTAGCCATTTATTAAAAACTCTGTACTTTTATTCGTATTTCCACACACCGATAGTCCGATAGTGACCTTTTCATAGTTTCTGGCTCGCTCATATTTTCCATGATGAGCGTCGCCGTAATCTTCTTTCGCATTTTGACGTTCACAAAAACTTTCGAAAAAATCTCGAAATCTCTTGCAACCCAGACGGTGGCAGTGGCAGAGGAGAGGAAATTGGAAGCCACCAGGAAATATTATATGAAAGGTGGGAAACTGTATGGGGAGTTTGGAGATCAAATGAACGCATCAGGCAGCAAACGAATAAGTTCTACGGAGAGTGAGTATATGAGAAGAGGAGTTGAAAAGTGAAAGGGTTGAAACACTCGTATCAAATTTGAAGACGCAGTAGTTTGCTGGAGGCAATCGTGGAAGGAAAAGTGAACGGGAAAAGCAAAGCGAGAAACCCCGGAAATGAAATAGGTGCCTAATGCCGGATGGGAAAGAGAGGAAATATGTCTCTTTAATGTGACAATAAAAGAAGAAGGTAGGATTCAGTGTGCTATTTGGGAGCTACGGGAAGTTTACGATCCCCCGCATCCAGATGTGGGTGCGCTTATCAGCGAATCTTTCTGCCATTGAGTTAAGAAAGTGTCCAAGTGGAATAAAAAACGGGCTGGCTTGCCGGCGCCTCCCTCAATCCTGGCACAGATAACTGCACTTCACCGCTGACGAACCGGACGAGTTTATGCTAATGCGCATTATTGCAGCACGGTATCCAATAATTTATTACTGATGCAGAATTCGAAGTCGTATGTGACGCGACGATTGAATAATCGGTCTATTCATACAGAAAGGCGTAAAAAAATGAGCACACTCTTCGATTTGAGATTAAAAACCTATATCTTTTATTAGTGTTTACTTTTTCTTGTATTTAATACTTCTATTAACCCTTTCCGTATAAACACGGGATATTACCTCGCTGATATTTCGTGGACTGGGAGCTTTTGATTTATCCATTGACGTCGCCGAACGAGACTTCTCCCCTTTAAAGCGAACGATTTCTCTCCGTATTATAGAATGGAATCAATTGGGTATTTTTAAATGCTTGCTGGAATGCCTCATAGCTGGCGAACTTAATATAATCTAGTAGATGTAATATTAGTCGCCTCAGGGTGCGACGACAGCAGAGTAACAATTGGCACCGCTTACAAGACCCCACTTTACAAGACACTTTATCGAAACTTACATTTCGCCTATCCGTCCCCATCTTCTGAACCCAACGGTCTTATTTACTGCGAATAACTAAATCGGTGTCTAAAAAAGTTTTTGGACATTCCAAAGGGCGAATATCATTTTAATAAAATCATTTTAAATCATCGCGAAACTGACGAATCTTTGGCCGAAAACTGATAAAATTTATTTATCGAATTGATTGAGGGCGAAAAAAAAGAAACCGTATTGCACTCAGATTGCATAAGGCTATACATCAGGTTCAGATTGCGAGAAATGGGCCACTGATAGTCTCCCATATTGATACTATTTTCTCTCTCCCATACAACACTCATTATATAGTAATCGGTATTACGAGATTTCTTTACCCATTTGCGGCCACCTCTATCAATTTTCTCAAGCAGTGGTCCTGGTACCGTTAAACGTCTTATGGATATTGAATGGTAGTCAATTCTTAATTTAAAACGTCAGGTTTGGAGTGATTTATCTTCCATAAACACAACAACCAACTCCTGAAATCTGTAGTGCCATAGAAGAAGTGCATCAATTTTTTTTAAATGGTTGATTTGTAATTCATGAAAACATTAATTGCCATTATCTAGATGAAAGAAATACGCTATTAGTTTTTTTTATTTCAATTGATTTTAGGATAAATAAAACAATTAAACTCATGGACACAGAAGCTAGAAATAAGAAGGTGAGGACGTGGGGCAAATAAGGTAGTCATTGCGATATGAAGAATTCTTCAGGGACCAACTGAAACCTACTTTTATGCAGACAGAATCCCTTAAATGAAATGAATGAACATATCTACTTATAATTAGAAGGTTGTACGAAGTTAAACACAGCATACAGTGTTGACGGTACTTGAAATTCATTTTCCCAATAGCGGATAAGATAACGAAAATGGATCAATTTTAAAATAAGTAAACGTAAGTATTTTGATTTGAACATAATACCTGTATCCGAGGGGATCCAACATCTATAGAAACTACTCATATATTTTTTATGCCGATGACTAAAGGTCTTAACATGACATTTGTGCATGGAGAGGATTAAAAAGGAATCAACTAATTTGATTGTGATCATAGTAGTGCGTAGGCACAATTGGGAAAAAATATGCCAATGTCTACACTAAAAGCTTCCGTTCTTGACGAGATGAACTCGAAGAAAATAAAAATTATTCTGCTTCATGAAACTCATTCCTCGCTCTATCTGTCATATATCGAAGTTCATTCATGCGAAGTGAATCCCACTTCAAATACCTTTTTTTCTAAGCAATTCATCATCCCCAATAAATATAGAGCTCCGTCTATCCATCAGTCTCTCTTCAAACGCTTTCGTTAGTCTCACTGCATTGTGGAGACCGGACATGATATCCTCGTCTAAAATACAAAAGCAGAATGCGAAGCAAAGTGCAAAAGTATAAAAACGGATCGAGCGGGACGAGTGTACGGGTCGGTCTCATGGAAAAGTTCGTTCAGCAGACGACTGAAATAAAATTAATAGCTATGGTGGATAACCATCGAATTGGGGAAAAAAAAGCTATAGAGAGTACAATCACCACCTTCCTAAGGTGTACCTAGGGCAAGCAATGACAATGTTCAGGATACGGGGAAGTCCTGGCGATAGTAATGGTTTCCCAGCACAAGAGAATAAATACAGCACCTATCTGGACTATAAATTTCAAACACTCCATTCACAATCGTGGAGACTTATTTAGTCTGAACCAAAAATTTCCTAGAAATGTATTGTGCGTACCGTATTTGGTACTTATATGGAGGCAGGAAAAATGGATGAAAGGCGTATTGAGCGGTAGTGGAATGTTGAAGAAGGTAATAGAGGGGAGAATGTTGGGCAAGCGAGGAAAGGGCAGGAACAGGATAGGGATGTTGGACGGGATGAAGGGAGGAAAGAAGTACACAGCAATGAAGAGGGACCTGATGTAGATTAGGTTGCTGGATTGGGTTTTGTTTGGAGTTACAAAATGGTTATTGGATAGTTGTGTCCATCCAAAAACCTACCTTTAACGGTAGATTACCTAATAAAATTCCTTACCTAAAAATACCTATACCTACTGTACGAAATTATCACCGTACATGGAGCTGATTTCATTTGAAACTTCTAGTACCGCTGATGTAATTCAAAATTTTATAGAATTTCATTCTTTACCGCTGAAGGTTATCGCAAACAAAAAGAAGTCTTACCTGCGTATGTGTGTATGTGCATGTTCTCCCTTATGAGCGTACTTTGTATGGCGCTACTCAAATTCCCAACGCTCAATGCATTAAGGGAGCAAGATAAAGAAAAGAAAGGAATTTTAAAGTCGCCGTAGTGTGACAGAAACAATTTCAAACGCGACCATATCCTGAAAATCATTTTCAAGCGGCACCCAGCGCCTCATCCCTCTAGCGTCAAACTTTCTCCCTGCCATCCACAAATCAATGCACGAAAAAACAACCCGCAGAAAATTTACGTTGCATAGGATAGCAACAATAATGAAATTCTTGAGCGTATTTATACGCTTGGGGAAAAATCAGAATAATGGTGTTCTTTAGTATGATTTAACTGCATGGCTTCAAAGTCAGACGAATTCATAAAAGTTTCGATAGAAATACTGAAATTAAGTGTAGTCTAGCGATATAAGATACATTACCATTAAAAAAAAATAATTATTTGAGTGCCTGAATATTTACTGTAGTGGCATTCATAAGGATGCTGATAAAACGTTGGTTGTGAAGTACATTGTTACGAGGGTATTGTACATTCATAATGAAGGAAAAGTAATGAATATGATTTCGAATAAATTTGAGATGTAATTTGACGGAGACGCGAAAATTAAAAGGGCGGGCATGTCGAGAACTAGAGTGCAAAGGATAGGGAACTATATGGATGAATACAAGAGAGAGCAAACGCAAATTTTTCAGGGGGTTTAGCAGGGAGTGATCCTACATCGAAACAAAAGACATGAATGAAGGGACATATCAATTATGAACTGCGCGAAAGAAGGGTACAAACCCCTAGGAAGTAAGGAACAAGGATCTCCATTTGCAAAAACACGTAGAGGTGGAATTTGATGAGATAAGAGATACGCTCGAATGTCAAGATGATGTTGACTCTTTTTCTTCGATGCAAAGGGGGTGGTGCACCTAAAGGCCAGGTTGTTAACAATGAGTACCATCTGAGTATCATCTCATAAAACGCATTAGAGAGAGAATAAGGCGAAAAATACGCGATCTTTGGAGTAGCAGCGAATGGTTTTTTTTACCACGAGATAGAGGTAGGAACGTGATAGACATATTAGATGGAATCTTAGGAGATAGACATTACCCGTATGCAGTGCTAAAGAATGAGTTATTGTACTATGGTATGGGGTTAAAGCGTATGAACATGGTGCCATTTAAAGTAAGACTTGGGAGTCCGCAATGAGTAGTTCCAAGTCCCATAAAAAACCTACCCCAACTCGTTGGACCACTGCTAAGCATATGCAAGATGGAAGAATTCGATTGCCCAAATCTTAGGGGCTTTGACCAGGAGACAGAAAGAAATTTTTGAGAAATAAAACTCAAAATGTTCTCCTTACGGGGTAAAGTGCCCAATATACACCTTCCTGGATATGCTTACTTTGGATACAAATTGTTTTCCTTCGGATACGTGTCGGGCCAGCATTCGGTGCTAAATTTCGTCGAATGGACTGATGACTCCAGAAGATCGTAAGCCATTGCAGCGGCGAACGTTTTAGGTCATAGAACTTTAAGCAGCCTGTGGGTTTGAGAAATGCGATCGAGTAGGGAAATATGTGAGAGTACAAATGTGCACCTGTCTTTAAGCGAAAAATTAATCCTTGTTGGCAAACGAGGGTGACGAGCAAATTTAAATCTAAGGATAATTTATGAAACATTCGCTTTCCTCCGATGCTAGAGCATATTTGAAAATTACGTCAAAAAAAACGGAAAAAACGGTAAGAATTTTCCCAACTGACTGAAATCATGGCAATATGAAATAGAAGAGAATTATCAGAACTCATTACACTTGGGTGATTCTTTCGGAATTTTTGAGCGAGACATTTGGAGTGAAAATGCGTCCTTTGTTACCACTTCTCCTTTGATTTGAGGAGAGCATCCGTGTTCATGGCAGAAATGGTATAACAATGAACACTACGTCACTCGATATCTATCGGTTGCAATGTTCCAAAATGACAAAAGAAAGAAAAGATAGTAACAATTTTCCACTAGATATGGAAATACTACCTTGATCGAAAAGTTCCCGGAATTTATTCAGAAAATTAAAAATACAAGTTTATTCATCTAAATCTATATTGTCCCCTTCAAAGTAATCCCCATCAACTGCAACACACTTATGCCAGCGCTTGATCCAATCCTCGAAACATTTTTTATATTCGGTTTTCGGTATGTCCATCAGTGCTTCCTGCGATTTTTCCATTACTTCCTCTCGGCTGCTAAAACGCGTTCCCCGTAATGGTTTTTTTAACTCGATTGAACAGAAAGAAGTCACAGGGAGCCAAATCAGGTGAATTCGGTGGCTGTTGGATGGTATTTGTTGCATTTTTCGTCAAAAAATTACGAATAATGATAGCACTGTGCGACGGTCTCGACGCACTGTGCGACGATTTCTGGTCTCTTTCGGCGAATTGCTTCACGCAAACGTCTCATAACGCCCAAATAATACTCTTTGTTTACTGTCTGGCCTTCTGGAAAACATTCATGATGCACTACACCGTTGTAATCCATGAAAACCGTCAGCATTGCCTTCTTTTTTGACTGAAAACGACGTGGTTTTTTTTGGTCTCGGCTCATTTGGTGAACGCCATTCACTTGCCTGATGTCTGGATTGCGTGTCGTACTCATAAACCCACGTCTCGTCTCCAGTAATGATCCTTTTGATGAATGTGGGATCGGATTCAGCCTCGCAAATCATGTCTTTTGCGACGTCAACACGGTCTCTTTTTTGCATCAAATTGAGGTCTTTTGGCACCAACTTTGCTGCTACACGACGGAAACCCATATCATTAACCACAATGTCTTGGGCGGATCCATAGGCAATGTTCAAGTCCTCCGCTATTTCTCTGATGGTTAATTTGCGGTTATTGACCAACATTTCTTTTACTTTATCAATTTTTTCACCGACTTTCGATGTCGATGGTCTGCCACTGCGTTCATCATCTTCGATTGACTCACGACCACTTCTGAACCGCTCGTGCCACTGGTAAACGACCGTTTTTTTTAGAGAATCGTTGGCGAAGCACTTTTCCAACATTTCCAACGTCCGTGCGCCACTAAATCCGTTTTTTACGCAAAATTTAATACAAGTTCGTTGTTGCAAATTTAAATCCATTTCTGCAATTGTAAAAAATCGCCAACACACACAGAGATAGATGTACTCTTGGCTACGTAACTTTTGCAAATGTCAAGTTATGACACTAAGATTTAAAGGGAATATCAACAACAGATGTACCAATTTAACAAAAAAAAACAGAACTCAAATCGGAACGATGGGAGCGCCACACGGTGGTTATTCCGGGAACTTTTTGTTCAAGGTAGTATCTAGGGGAAAATTGTTACTATTTTTTCTTTATTATGTTCGAATTCCACCACATTGCGCCTAAATCTACTCAATTTGTTCCCAAATGTCGTTTTGGACTTAGAGAGCATGGAAAATAATATAGTACGTACTGAAAATATTTCGTCGCCATTTTTACTTAATGGGTTTGGTCAAAAATTTGCTTGTAGCAATTTATTTTCGTCTTTCTCAAATATTATTCTTTTCTACTAATTTTCCTTTGATACTGCTCAAGTCTCGACAATACGTATTTATCTAATATCTAACTAATTAATTCAAATAGAAAATATCTAATGCAATCATGACTTTGGTATTCTTCTAATCCACTAGTAACTATGTCAGTGCTTCGACTGTAAATTTGGCTAAACATTCACTTTCCTTTAGCATTGGCTTTCTATATATACACTAATTAATATTAATGTAAAGATATATTGTACGAGTAAAGAATTAGAAAGAACGTACATTGTTTTATTTATGATAGAATTTCTGTGTAAAAGATAAATGTTGGTGCTGGAAAATTATATTTCTGCCTATGATTCAATTTTGACCAAACTGAAATGATTATGTTATTCAGCTTGTTCCATGGGTATTCATTACTTTCCCGGTAAATAATTATTAATATAATATTCCTATATCATCATGTAGAAGATTTTTTTACGTAAGTAACAACATATCTATATCTTGAAAACTATAGCTGATAGGAAAAAACTAGTGTCATAATTGGATTCAGCACCCCAATTGTTTTTTAATCAACATTAAAAGCTCCGGCACCAAAAACACTGTTGGCAGATGTAATCAATGTTCTTACTCCTCATTCATCGATGGATGGACTCCCACAGCTAAGGGGTTTATACCGTTATGATTTCAGATCGTGGGTGGCATTCTCGCCACACGTCCCCATGCCTACGTCTCGCTGGGACTACCATAAATGATAGATATATGTAGAGGCATGCGTGATGTGCTGATGTATTGAGAAAAACGCTCTTGAGACGAGAGTGTGGGCGAGAGCACGTTGTCGAGATGCTGGTCGTCGCGCGATGGAGACGCACGGGGTCGTGAGGGAGGGTGAGAGTGGTGGAGAGATGGCGTCTCCGTAGGTTGGGGGCAGACGGAATATCCCGGCAGAAAAGAGGGGATGTGCGAGTGGGGATGGCGCCACGGGACGAGAGGGGTGGGGGCGAAAGGAATGAAGGGGGGTGGTGTTTGCACGCGGAAGAGTTAAGTTAGCAAGAGGGTGAATGAGGGGGTGGGGTGTGGGGAGGAGGAGAAGGCGAATGACCTTTCACATCCGCCGTCGGAAGACCACCGTTTGCTGACCACGCATCACGGGGTGGGTGGGAGGGCGGATTTATAGGTCGGCTGCTCCTGGGGAACTCACTTTTCCAGGAAATCACTGCAGACTGCTGTGCTTGCGGGGAGCGACTTCGAGAGGCTAATAATCGCTGGGTAATGAACCCCACCTACTACCTACTAGTTCAGGATGAGGATTTTACAAATGTTAATAATTCAGACCTGTACCTATGCATTATATTATACAAAAGCAAGAAGTATCATTTATCCAAAAAATATTTTCTTAGCAGGGTAAATCATCGTTTAACTCACTATTACGTCTGTAACTGGGGACCACGACGGCCGAGTCTTATACAGAAAATGGAATTAGTTATTATAATTCGTATATATAAATCGCGGAGAACTTCGCCTCGCATTGGGGGCTTGATTACTAAATGTTTTCCTTAGTATGAAGCACTCTCATTGTATATATATATATATATATATATATATATATATATTATGTTGTAAGGCATTGCAGAATAGGGAAAAATATTTCATGGAAAAGAGAAACTTAACGCCATGAACTAATAAGCATTTTCTTTCGAAAGAATTTTATTTAATTATAGTTACTCTAGAGTACATTAAGGAAAATTGGAAAATTAATGAAAATCAAGAGTCCTCAACAAAATATCTTATGCATCGCTCATCGAAGATTTCATTTACAAACATAAATATAATATCCACAAATGTTATTTGTAAATATGGACGTGATGATTCAATATTTCCACGGTCATTAGTAATTGGTAAACACACGGGATGTATCGCACAGTCCACATTTAGCCGTGGAATCTTGGGACGTCTTTGTTTACGGAAGGCTCATGTGGACGTTACGATTATCCCCATCGTACCGTCAGTCTTCTCTCTAACGTGTTTTCATACTGTAGCCGGAGATCCCTCTTCAATTGCCGAGAGAAAATATGACAGCATCGACGAAATTTAGCGAAATAGTTTCTTTACCTAGGATTTGGAATTTCCAGCAACGGAAAAAAAGAGGATCTAAAGACAAAACGTTCCAGGTGAAAAAGCCATCAACACCAAGATAATCATAATTTGATAACTGGAAACTCAAGCTAGGAAATAAATCAGAGGAAAATCTTCACTGGAACAAGGGGAACATATCGACGCTAGTGGAAATATGAAGGGAAAGATACGTAATCATAAATGTTAATGCAATTTCATTGAAAAAGAAGGAAGCATAATAACAGATTGTTGCAGCCACGTAGTGAGTATACTGAAACACGTTAAAAACACTTTAAAGGGGAGAAAAATTCAGTGGAACAAAATATATTCGATTCGATTAGATTCACCTTGGACCTGAATGGAGTCACTGTTGCGGCATTTCCCGCAGTTACTTAGAATATATCTACATCTGAATAATACCCCGCAAGCTGACGCAAGGGCGTTTGGCGGGGGGTGTTAGGTCACCACCCTTAAAATGTAACAAAACCACGGGCAAAATCATCACATGCATGCAAAACTATACCCACAAGTACGTATACTACTAATGCCCACTGCCATACTTCTCATGGCCAGCTTACTGAGTACTGCTCGGATGTAGATGTTGAAAACGCATCATTATAGTTGAAATTATGACGCTCATTGGTAGTGACTATATACTATACACACATGCAAAAATCCCTTCATCGTGCAAATATAAGTCATAAGATGATGATTGTAGAGGAGGAGGAGCAATCGATGACAAGGGTAATGCACAATACAATGGATAATCAATTCACCGAGATGTCGAAGTGGGCAAGAAAGGGTGAATACACAGGATAAGAAAGCAGTGTGGGAAACCTTATGAAAAGGAATTTGAGAACGGCTGATGAGCCAAAGAACGACACAAACGTCTGCGCATGCGCACACCTCTCCAAGAGGAAAAGATTCTCTACTGGTGACCCTACGCTTGCATATGTTGTTGTGGTCTCCGAATATCAACTTACTGGGGCGGAAAGTGAGCAATGAGGGAGGAGGCGGGAAAAGAGGAAACGCTTGAGAAGGGTCGGGACCGCACGTTCCGGTAATTTAGAAGTTGGCCCCCGCGGAGGGTGAGGTGAGACTAACCCCCCTCGTATTCCTGCTACCCCTCCTAGTGAATCAAACACCCCCTCCCTCCATGGAAGGAGCCGAAAAGGCCATTAGCTTGAATCCGACTCCCTCCCACTCCGCGTTCGATTCCATTTTGCCCCGCCCCGAATACCAACTTGCGAGCGAGCGAAACGTTTCGGAGCGACGGAAAATTGGATGCCCATTGAAGATTTGTGGCGTTTAGGTCAAGGTTTTGCATTTATTCCATATGAATTCCGCTTTTTCGTAGCACAGGGAGGAGAAAAGGGACTTCTTGCTGGCTCCTCTACCTCTTCGTCCGTTTCCTGCGTGTTAATTTCGCGACGGAATTAGGACAGGCAGAGCCGGAGTGGAGGTGACACTGGTCTTTTCGTTTTTATTTAATTCGTCGGGGCTGGAAACCAAAAGGTTGGGGTTTTTAAATGCCTCACATGTCCGTTGCTGTGGTAACGAGCGAAAACAAAAGAAAAACGGTTCCATTGCCACTCGCCCCGCTCTGTGACCACTGACGGCGAATTTAAACAAAAAAGAAAATGGACAAGATAGAGAGATATGGAGATAGATTGTCACGGCGAAGCAATTAATTTGAAAAATAAAGCTATATTTCCCTTCATGCATCACAATTGATACCAATTCGGTCATAAAAAGGCTTCTACTCTTTCTAGTTCATACAAGAAATTGCGTTATCACGGTCAATTTTTGTTCCTGGGATTAACGCGTTTGATATGTAAGGTGTCAATCCTATAGTAAATGAGAAATATCTAAGAACAACTCTATATCTATTTTTCGGTCAACCAGGTTACCATCAAAGGGAGGGGGAAATTTTGACAACGGAGAAGACAACAGTAGCGAAGTACTACCCGCGATCTTTGAACGCGTTTGATGTCGGAAAAAAAAACCTTTGAGCTTCGCACACCCAAATACGTCTCGGGTTTTGGTTTAAAATTTTTTAAAGGCTTATAGGAAAAGCTCTGGGCAGCATAGTAATGAAAAAGTACTCAATAAGCATAAATATGTTTAAATCTATAATTGATTTCAAAAGGAAACACATTGCATTTCTCATTTAAACAATTTGCTCAGCTTAAACTGTGGCAATCTTTATGGAAATTCCACTATTAGTGTTATACGACCATTTTGTTACTTTTAATTAACATGAATAGAAATTTAATTCTCATTGGCCCTTAAATGAATTATCATTGTGAAATTCATCCTATAAAACTTAACTGAAGCACATTTTTTCGTACTAATTTGCAAATCATGGGTACCGGAGAATTTGTTAATTGACATCATTTAATCATTGTATATTATAAGTAAGCAAATATTCTAAGTAGAATTTTAATGGCCGCTTTAAAATTCATTGACGATTTTGTGAGTAATATTGGCAATAACATTTAAAACATCGAAAATGAATAAAAATAAGCAAGGAATAATAAATTCGAATCCACATAAAAAACGTATTCTTTGCCGCGTATATGTTAGAACATTGAAATACACTGAAAATGTGGTTACATAAAATTCAAAGAAACTGAGAGAGTTGCCGCAACTTTTAATGGAGCCATCCGCTAATTTGCATTGTATTGCAAATATTTCAAAGTGCAAAAATCCCGGTTAAGGCGAGTGAAATGATTTTTACTCTTTAAAATTGTTACATTGGTTATATCAAATTTATCACATTGGTTTGAAGCTCTAAATACATTAAAACCGACTGTCACTGTTATGAATGAATACGACACTTCGCTCCACAGAAAAATGAACCGTGATTTGGATGCCAATCTATTCCAATTATTGCCTATGAATGTTCGAGGGATTTTAACACGAAAAGTGCATCGTATCGGGAAGCGAACAAGGATGGATAGAATGACGCGCCTCCACCCTGAAGAAGGGATGGAATGTATCCGCGTGCTTTTCTGAGGGAACGAGAGATTCTCTCTTCCGGTTTCCAAAAGCGCAAAGCGCTGGATTCACGGAGGCTGCGAAGTTTAAATTGTTGAGTTGCCATGATCATTCCGTCTCGCCACAGAAACCAAGCATAAGGGTGGATGGAATGCTAAACAAGTTTTAATTCGAAATCATAACTCACTCAATTGAAGTTTACTATTTGTTGCCCATCCAGTATTTGACGCACAATCTTTACACTACCACAAGAACACATAATCCTGAGAATAAAGTACATTACTCAGAAGACCTAAATGCTATAAAACGCTGGTGTGACACATGGAAATTATGATTAAACTTAAAGAATTGGGAAGTGATACATTTTTGGAAAAAGAGCGATTCCCTGCATAGCATCAGGAATAATGAAAGAGAAAATGTAGACTCAATTAAATACTTGGGCGTTACCCACACTCACAACCTCCTCCGGGTGAAACACATACGTGGCATACGTGGAAAATCAAACAAAAAATTAGGACTAATTAAAAGTGTGTTGGGTGAATTGGTAAAAATGGCAAAGAGAAATGTTGCCTTTCGCTGGTTAGACCTCATTAAGAATATGCTGCCAATATATGAGAACCTCATGAAATTGGATTGATCGCCGAATTAAATCGCGCGCAGCGTAAAGAAGCTACATTTTTAAACGTTGTCATGATAAACTGAGTAGTGTAATGAACTTTTAAAGGAGTTAGGCTGAGAATCACTCAAGTAGCGAAAGTTAACTTACAGATTAAACCTCTCGCATTAATTAGTAGGATGGTTCTTTAGCAATGATATTGAAACTATATTATTAGCCCCATCGTAATACGGTAAGAGAGACCATGTAAATAATATTAGATAGACTAAGTGAAGATCAGATAGATTTAAGATGTCATTTTCTCTACGAAAGATAAGGGATAAGACTAATACTGTCCGGCCGCGCTAGGAGGAAAAATATTCGGGTCCAAATTAGTCTGGTGCGTACAAATATTCACTCCCTGCCACACACCCTGGCGATGACTTCAGGGTTCTAAAATATATATTAAATAATAACACTGAAAGCAAAATGCTGAAATATCCACCAGCAGGCGATACTTACGAGTATAACACGAGTACGACTACATCGAGGAAACGTAATTTACTCTGAAGTTTGTGGGGGTTTTATGCAATCCTTTGCTCCGATTCTTTGGCCAGGAGATGGCGTTGGGGAGCTAATTGGAGGAAAGAGCTCCCCAAAGAGCATATAATCTGGCTAAAAAGAACTAAACATAGAGGCACAAATACACGGCACTCACGAAGCTGAAAAGTATTCGGTTTCGTAAGATTCGGAATTCGGAAGACACAAAAACCGAGATAATTATGAGTTAAAGTTGGATCTAATGAGAAAAGAAATTACTAATTGCAGCTCAAACGCAAAACATTGTCGAAACATCCGTTTTAGTATCTCGCGACTCTTTCGTTCTTTCATAGGAATTATTTTGAATCGTTACCAACATATCGACTCAAAAACTCTTTAACTGCCATTCATTTTAATGGATGCCTCCATGAATAATCATCAATAAATGTATTTCCCTAAATATACATTACAACGTGGAAGTCGGGGTGTTTATTGCTCCTTCTTGAATGACCCTGACTTCTGGTTATGAGCCCGGATTAGCAATTATCTACATGCTCCATTTTGATTGGATGCAATACATCACCGGCCGTGTGGCGTAGTTCGTGTACTCATGCCCTCTCCTGTTCAAATATTTTGCCCATCTGGGTTTGCTGTAAAAGTTTATATACTAAGCCAGTGGCACACAAATATGTAAATCTTCATGAACGGACTACATCCCCGCACGATACCTCTAACCTATCTTAGGGCATCGAAAATTCAGACGGAGAGATTGTGGATGTGCATGCTAATTTTAATTCCGATTTAAGCCGAAAGATCAGGGTTCTCCTAAACTGGTTCGACTTAAGCGTGTGGTTTGTATGTGACTGCAGCATCAGTTTGTGCTCGAACCCTCGAAGAGACCCACGTTTCGTGAAGAGGGAAAGAGGGCAAAGGGGGAGGAGGGGGAGGCAGGCAGGCGCCATTTGATGTTGGGCATTAGCGAGCGACGGCGAGTGGGAAAGGGGCGGCGAGGAGGGAGTGGATTAGTAGTTGAGTCTATTTGTGGGCGGATAGTTAAGTGGATACTTGGGCGCTTAATTAGGAGGGACTCGGGGAGTGTTGATCTCTGGCAATGGCTTAGTCCTGACGTCACAGCCTCGACATATCCCCGATTTTTTCATGCAAGACTAGGATTTGTCGGGACCGTGACGTCCTTCACATCGAAGTCTCTCGACAATTTCAAGGCCTTCCTGAATAACACTCCTGAGCCTCAGATTTAAAGCCCCTTAGCGATCGAAAAGTACACTCAAAAGAGTATGCCGTACAAAAACGTCAACGAAATTTTGCAGGCTTCAACTTCCATGGGGGCTAAAAGCTGTCGGATAATAAAATCAATGATATTGTTATTAGCAAAAATAGCTGAGATAAATATTCTGCGCTTTTAACATAAAATCGATAAGATCGAGATAAATTCTTCTTGACGTTTGAAGTGATACATTGACTTATCGTAAAATGATTGATCGTATTGAAAATGGAAAGGACGTTTAAATCGTCATAAATCTTTAATGATACATACATATATCTAAGGTTGATTTAGAAAGTATCGGTAAAATTTTTTCCTGACGTGTGCGTGAAGTGCTGAATCCAGACCGTCGGTTAAGGGGGCGCATGATCACAGACCTTATTGACATTGATAAATATGACAGTGTACACCATTATCACTTAAAATTTTGCAAATGCGAAGGATCTGCGCTAAACTCGTCCCGGAGGTCTTGATGGACGACCAAGAGCAGTCGAGTTAAATGCTTACGAAGACCTTCTACAACGGTTTCCTTTATGTTCTGGAACAGCTTCTGCGACGATTTCCTAACTCCCTTACAGCTGGCACAACTTGGCACCAGCAGACTATTATTCCTATTCCCAAAAATGAAATCCTCCCTCAAAGGACACCACCATGGACCCGAAGTGCCGGTAAAGAAGCTTGCACACGTACCCTTAAGGTCCTTCCGGAATCCGACTACCAGGTCGAGTGGAGGAAAAACCTCTGGCAAAAGTGTGTCGACGGTCATGGGATGTACTTTGAAGAATTTTTAGACAATCAAGTGAACATGTCAATTGTCAAACACTGGGTTACGGGGAAGGGGAAAAGCCCCAATCCTTCCCTCTCTTCTTTCCTTGCTTGTGCTCCGTCGCCTTCGATTGGACAAGATCCCCACCTCGCTAATTCACCCCACACTTTTCACCAACGGAGATCGGACACACGAAATTTTTTCCATATCCAAAGCCTTTTGTGAAGAAGAA
>CM073771.1:83745480-83843945 GCA_037158775.1 Hetaerina titia | reverse complement strand
CATCCACTCCGCCTCTCCTACTTATTTCATTTTTGGTTACCCTTTGAAACGGGGACGAAGTTCTACCTTCGGCTCATTATTCTTTAACTTTCACAAATTAATTTCAATGCAAACCTTTTGAGTGTTGAATAATCATTTTTTTAAACGTAATTTTACGCTTTTGCATAAAATTAAAAAGTAAAAAATATAATAATAAAAAGAAAAGTATAAAGTCTCCGGCATATAGTATTCGATGACATCTCGATTGGGTCCATATTTCATTTCGAGAAAGTACCTTCATAAGTCTACTTTCACTTAAATCCGGTTTATAACTAATCTTTTTTGCTATCTTCCTAATTAAATACCGCAACAGAAAAGGTCACAGATATAATCAAATTAGTTCCTGCCCACTGAAGTTGTTTTTTAAATTCCCTAAAAATCCTTTCACTTTTCGCGGTAATCTTTTTACTGAATGACGTCTTGTTTTACTGATACGAATGCTTCACGGTTTGGATCCAATATTTTTCAAAGTCGAAATTCAACTGTTCACGAGAGGATATGCAACGAATGAGGGCGAATTACGGGAATGAATTCATTTCTTGCCGTGCCTCAGCTCTCAAATGGTGAGAGGGGGCATTTCGAACTACCATTCTTATGCACGCATTAACATAAGGGCAGTCTCAAAAATTCTCCACTATGACAACTAACCTTCCAAATTTAAAATAAAGTATCGATAAATTACTGCCACTAATTTCTATGAATTAACGACCATACCCGCTCATAACGGAAAGCATGGGAGTGAAGCAAATTGCTGGTGATGGCCTTTACTCATCCCGCTACATATGATGTTTTACCAGCATAAATGTAGGTACATACTTCCAATCACTGCTTTTATTCCTGTCAAAAAACGTATACCCAGAAGAATATACTCATGTAGAAGTGATTGAAACATTAAAATAAGTTGTAGTTTCCGTTCCATAACCTCTGAGAAGTTCTTCAGAATGTTTGCGAATTGATATCAGGAATCTGGTAAGAGAGAGACATGGAAGGAATGAGTGAGTGAGTCAGTGAGGAAGAAAGGTCGTGTAGGGGCCGTAGAGTGATAAATCTTACTTCATGGTGTGACAGTTCAGCCTCTGGTCGTTCGTTTGAGAATAAAGAGTCACCAGTTACACACACATAGTATGGCTATGTACACTGCAACGATCGTTTTAAACGTGATATACAGGGTGCGGCAACATAACTTCCTTTTTTAAAGGGGTTTTTGCTTTATAAAAAAAGAAAGTTATGTCGCCGCACCCTGTATTACCCATAAAATGCATATTTCCGACCTGCGTATTCGTTTGTTTTCTCCAAAGGTCGAGACATCGAAATACTTCATGGAAACCATACTCGTTACGAGTGGGTTTGGCGGTATGCCCCTTCATACGCTATAAAATGTGATCAAGTAGTTTTATATCTGAATGCACAACTTGCAAGCAACTAACGGCGCGGAGCATCATTGAAAATTAACAGGGAAGGGTTTTTAAGAACGGATTTAGGGTTTGGAACCTTTAAGTTGTAAAATTAAACCGAAATGCGAGAATTGCTCTAATAATACTTTTAGTGAAGCCATCCGCTGATTCCCACACAAATTCGAGATGCAATTCTAGCCTAGGCGAGTTTTTTTCACTTGTGGCAATTTTCGCCTTTGTTTTTAATGCGGGGCTAGTTTCCTGCCCTGCGTCACCCTCTTGTCCGACAGGACAACCATCAAGAAACTCTTCTATCCGTGACGAGTTCTATCATTGAATTAAATGTACTTTTTTATACGGCGTTCCACAAAGTGTTCACCTAGGGTTTCAAACAGAAACAGGTCGGGGTAAAGGGTCAGGGGCGTAAAGGGCGCACACTAATCCAACATACATGTATACCTGTATAATATCTAATCCAATATAAACACATCGAATTCCTTTCTGCTATAGCTCAGGTTTTATAGGTTATATTAAAAAAACCAAGCTAATCACACCAGAACACGGCTCTTATAAATCCATGCTCATTATTAGATGAGTGGATAACCGCGATGGTGCGCGACGTTCTCTTTCGTGGTGGGGGAGCTCAAGACACCCTGATATTTGGTTATTTCAGGAAAATCGCTCTCGTTAAACTAAGTTTCTCCAAATTTAACCCTTGTCACATTTTTCCTCTCCTTCGATTTAAGCATGCTACTTCGTTCCTAAAACTTAAACTCATGGCTTTGACAGTCTCTTCGACCACGCTTCCTCCCATGACTTCCTCGATATACCCCATGTTTTCTCAAACCGTTAACTCTCCCTTCGTACATGCATATCATCTTGGCTGCTTATCTTTCTTCCATTTTCTCAGCATGGCCAATACAGCGAAGCACCCTTCTTCCAAGCTCGTATATTATCGGAGAACACATCCCACATTTTTTCACTTCTCACTTTTTACCACGTATCCAAGTACCCAATGCCCACCGCATTAAGTCGTTACTTATCCATTACCGGGAATTCCCAAGTTCATTTCCAAATGAACAATTACTTTCGTATTTAGTCGGAGCGGGCTCCCCTATCAACTCTTTCCGTATTGTAATTAACGCTTAAATGATACAATACTATAAATCTCAAGCAGAGGGTGACATCAAATTATGCGAAGTAGGTAAGACGGGAATATTCCTATGGGACAAGAGAAAAAAAGGAGGGAGGAGAGGAGATAAAAGATTTTGAGATAAGGATCGCGTGGTTTACCTTGAAGTTTACGGCCTCAGAGGATAAGGGGTGGGTGTTGTAACTATGTGGGCATAAGTATGTACGAAACGAGTTATGACGAATGACGGGGGCCACTGCTGTTTCTGTTGCGTGCGTTGGCATTCATCCTTCCCCCCGCCCCACCTCGACTACCCTCCTCTCCACCCCATTCGGCCGTCGCCCTCAACCCGACCCCGAGGAGGGTCGCAAAATTCTCCCTCCCCACCACCTCCTCCGTCTCTTAATGTTTTAGTGAGTGTGGGCCTGAGGGAGGGGGTGAGTGTTGGGAAGGTCAAGGGAGGAAAGGCAAGAGGAAGAAAAGACGGTGAGATGAAAGATACGAAAGAATGGCAAGGGTGTGTGTTACGGATTCGGGTTCGTAATATTTAGACATTTCTTCTGATATTTACGGAATAATTCATTTACGACCTCACGCAGGCACACCACTATGCAATGCAACATGAAGATGGTAGAGACACCATATCCCACGCATTTTGCATACATCCAAGATTAGCAAATGTTCCTTTTGCTTCTTTACCTTGAGTCAAGAAAACTCAAAAAAATAAAATTGATGGTAGGCGCCGTTACTATTTAGAATTTCATGATAATGACTGAAAAAAACTGGTATTTCTCCATAATTTTTAGAGAAATAATGTCACCGATTTAAATATTATAACGTATCATCATCAAAATGGAGTTTGATTGACTCAGCTTTTTGTGTGTCTAATTTAAAATGGTCGGGACGAGTGAAAAGTTACTTGAATTACCTTTTTAGAAGCTCAAAATGTGCATTCGTCCTTAATTTTCAACGTCCTAGCATACGTGTGAACTTCTCTCCCAGGCTTTTTTCCTTCTAATTACGCTCCCTCATGTGAAAGAGTAACCCGCGCAACTCTTTTAATGTTCCTCTCTTACCTTTAACCATCTCTTCCAACTTCAGTCATGCCAACTTATTTAAATGAAACAACACAGAGTCCTGGTTCATTGTAACCAAATGGTACAAAGACGGAAGGGGGGTTCATGAAGCAAAATGTTTCAAGTTTTGCAAGTGAATAAGAAAAAATCGACAAAAAGGTTTTTTTGTGTCATTGTTCGCAAGCGCCATCTTTCGCCGTATGGCGGGATTTTCAAGTTTGAATATATATATATATATATATATATATATATATATATATATATATATATATGTGTGTGTGTGTGTGTGTGTATATATATATACATATATATATGTATAAATATATATATATTTTTTTCCTGAAATATCTGAATACATGATTTATCTGGAAACTTTTCTTTTGAACTATTCCCCATTTTACACGATAATGACGCTCTCATCTCATCTCCACTGTCCCAATGCCCCTCTCGCATACAGACGACCCGCCAATTTCAGAAATATTCTCAGATCCATCAATCCTTTGGCGCCCCCCTGACAAATTTCCTATCCTTTACCCTACTTGCAACCGCACCCGATGTCTCTTTATCAGAAATGCTCCCCTCTCTCCAAGTCCCCTCATTGCCTCCCCACTTCGTTCCTGCGACGCTAATTGCCTCTCCAAAAACGTTATCTATCTTTTGACATGCAATCAATGCTCTTCATTTTACATAGGTGAATGCATTACCCCCTTGTTCTTCCGCATGAACAGTCATCGTTACTCCTGTATTTCTGCCTCACTCTCTTTTCTTCCTATCCCTCCACACGCAAATTGTCCTAACCTATTCTTCGACCACTGTTTCTCCCCAAAGATCTTAGAATCCCTACTGGATGTTTCCCCCGCCCCAGACCTCGTATTCCTTCCGCTTGAAACATTCCCTTCTACATAATCGAAATATAGTTATTTTTATGTGTATGTATATATATATATATATATATATATATATATATATATATATATATATATATATATATATATATATATATAAACTTGGAAAAGACGCTCTCCGGCGACGCACAAACACACAAACACTAACACAAAAAACACTACACACATAGAAACATAAAAGAAGGACACTTACATTGGATATTTACGTTTCGACGGCACGGCCGTCGTCATCAGAATCTGATGACGACATCAGATTCTGATGACGACGGCCGTGCCGTCGAAACGTAAATATCCAATGTAAGTGTCCTTCTTTTATGTTTCTATGTGTGTAGTGTTTTTTGTGTTAGTGTTTGTGTGTATATATATATATATATATATATATATATAATTAAGGGATGATATTTTCATTACTCTGACGAAGAGGTGAAGATACGAGGGTCATCCGGAAAGTAGTACCCGTTCGTGAAATAAAGACACAAAAGTAAATATTAACAAACATAAAAAATTTTATTTGAAAGAGGATACTTTAAACTACTTCTCAACATAATCTCCAAGCAAATTAAGGCATTTGTCATAACGTGTGACAAGTTTCTGTATTCCTGCTGCATAGTCCTTCGCCGCCAGCTCATTGAGATACAGGGTCACTCCTTCTTTAAGTTCTTCATCGCTGTCAAATCTTTTTCCTGCCAAAAAGTCTTTAAGCTTTGTAAAGAGATGAAAATCTGAAGGGGCCAAGTCCGGGCTATACGGTGGATGGTCGAAAGTTTCCCATTTGAATTGCTGCAAAAGTGTTTGTGTTATCCCAGCTGCATGAGGCCTGGCATTGTCATGAACGAGAATGACACCAGTAGACAATAGACCTCGCCGCCGATTTTGTATTGCCCGCCGTAATTTCTTTAATGTTTCACAATACGCATTGGCATTAATAGTGTCTCCACGGGCCATAAAATCAATAAGCAATACACCTCGTCGATCCCAGAAAATGGTTGCCATGAGTTTCCTGGTGGACAGAACTGTCTTGAATTTTTTTGGTTTGTTTGGTGAATGAGCATGATGCCACTCCATTGACTGTCGTTTACTCTCAGGTGATGCATAACAAACCCATGTTTCGTCACCAGTAATTATGCGAGTCAAGAAAGTCTCCTTCATCAGAATAACGTCCCAAAAACGTCAGTGCTGCAGCCATACGCTTGGTTTTGTGCTCATCTGTAAGCATGCGAGGGACCCATCTTGCACAAATTTTTGCATAATGCAGATGGTGTTTAACAATTTCATGAACAATTGTTCGAGAAACATTGGGAAAATGCTCACAGATGTCATCAATTGTGACGCGCCAATCGTTCCTCACGAATTCGTCAACTGAGCTCACCAGTTGGTCTGTAATGACAGACGGTCTCCCCGAACGCTCATCGTCGTGTGTGTTCCCCCTCCCCATGTTGATGTTGCGACACCACCGCCGAACAGACGACTCGTCCATTACATTGTCTCCATACACCTCCTTTAATTGGCGATGAATATCACATGGGCGAACGTTTCTTGCATTGAGGAATTTAATCACTGCCCTCACTTCACAACTGGCGGCGTTCTCAATTTTTTTAAACATTGTAAACAATCACAGAAACAACACAGGCAATGCTAGCGTCACGCAACTTGGCTCAGAGAAGGCAGACAAGCCACTGAAGCTATCTGACCTCGTCCAGCGGCTACTCGCGTCGTCAGCACTTCATGCGGCACGAACGGGTACTACTTTCCGGATGACCCTCGTAGCATCTTACTGCTAATACTTTATCCTCTGATGACCAAATGTGTACCATATACGTGCCTAGTATATTTGTAATATTAATTTTCCATTTTATTACACCAAAAAAGAACCCACAAGGGGAGCCCATAGCCACCTTCCCATGGATCCGGAACTGTATGATGGCGAATATTTTATTGCGTACATAAATATTAGGAAATTTACGTATTAAGAATGATAATTAAAATATTGATTTGAAATCATGTATATGATAAGGAAAATCAAGGAAGTATTAATACATTTGTTTCCGTTGTATAAACATCCTGGGACATAATTCTTTCCAGCCTGTTTTTCCACGCCAACGTTTCTAAAAGGTGATTTCCCTGTACGAAAACTCCACCGCGGACACATTAACACTCATGCACTACGAGTACTCCACTCGCCTATCCAATGCAATTTTGCGGAACGGAGATCAGAAGGCGAAACGATTTACATGGAAAAGGGCGGGAGGAGGGCGTAACACCTTACCATCCCATTATTACGACCCCTGTCGCATGTCCCATTTCACACCGTTTTGGCAGGAACCCCCGGCTCCACAGAATGATGGCCAACGAACCCGATTTCCATTTGACCTGACAAGGAGGATTCGCGTGCTTAACATTAATTGACAGAGGAGAATGAGAGAGGAAGAGAGGAAAGACGTAGCATTTCGACTTATCTGACAGAAAGGCGAGCGATGATGCGGGGAAGGTGGGCTGTCTGGTTTGACGGTCCACTACCCCAAGTGGGGAAGCATGTAACACACAAACACACAGACGCCAAGGGGAGAGGAAAAGGGATGGATTGAATTGATCAATGTCAATTATTCTCACGGCCGACCCTAAAGGAGATGACCCTGAGCATAGCTACCCAATATGGCGATTTTAAAGGATATCAGTTCCATAGCTCCGCTGGCCGCTTGAAATATCCTCGAACGGCCTTTGAAAAGTCACATTTCATATTATTACAGATACAGTGAAAATATTCGCGTTCACACATTCTCAATTGCTTGACTTCTTTTATAAAATCTTGTCACAAAGACTTAAGTTCTAAATTTGAGTAACAATTCCATTTATGAGACGAAACAGGCTTCGTAATATTCCAAAGATTTTGTCAAGTAATCGACCGATGATTTTGTCTGAGGGTCACATTCAAGGGCGACGATATAACAGAGATGAACTTTTTTCTTTGAAAATGACGTTGAAACTACGGGTGGGACGAATAAAAATGTTTGTGGGATATTAATGCGCTCCATTTATTTGATACACCTAAAAGTTTGTCTCCCCCTCCATAAAGTGCGCCATCCGTGAAAGATTGTTTGACTTCAGCCCTCAATTTTACCTTCTAATATTGATCATATTACACAATTATATGCTTTTCCAATGTACGATATATATTATCTGCTTACCTCCATCTCCAATGATTTCCCTCGTAGAACTTTTTCTCCATCATTTTTACTGGCTCATCCAATCCATCTGGTACTCTTCATCCACAAATTTGTCCATATGGTGTTTTGCATTTCTACTCCTCCCATTTCATCTTTCCTTTGGATCTTCATTATCCGTCTTAACTCCAGGATTAAAATATTGGCATGGTTTTATTGACCCCACTGGAAGAAGAAGAATGAACAGCCTCATTAAGCGACACAAATAGATAAAATATGACAAGTATATATTAATTTACAATTTGAAAAATTGCGATGTTATTCCATTAATTGCAAAGAAAAGAACAGATATATTCATGGTAATATTCCCATTTAAAATGATTTTGAAGGTCCCTATGACATATCATGTACCTCGTACTTCATAAGCTTCCTCTTTCTTACCCTGCTCTAATTCCTTCTTCAGTTATGCGCAATGTCTATACATCTTGAAAACATATAAATGCCTATTCTCTTCTTACGCTATTCCGCCAACCTAATATTCTACATAAGACTTGTAACATTTAACTCCATCTAAAAGTTTCCTCTGCCCACTTTTTTGTATTTAAACAGGCAATATTCTCTTTTATCGAAGATAGGTAGCTCTAAAAAACACTCACTTAAAATTCAGTCTCATTAAATGGGTCTTTTTGATGTTTCGCCCCCTGCGAGGACTGTTCCTTGAGAATTGGGATTTGAAAACACAGACGTAGATTCAGAAGATTATTTTGCCATTGACATTCGTCCATTTTTCTCATGGCACTCGATGTAACTACCTATGACCCTTAAAATCCCTCATTACTCTTTCGATCCTCTTTGTAATGAACGCGAAATCCTCTCGTTCCTCCTTCCAGAGTATGAGACGCACATCTGCCGCTTCGTGTGTTTCATTCGGGAAAGTAAAATATTGAACTCGTTCTGATAATCTCCGACCTCTAGGCACCTAAAATTAAGAGTAAAGAGTTGCGTGATATGTGTTCTGCCCTCCCGCCATCCACAAAAGCGACTCTGGGTCAGAAGTCACGCTCCTCAACCCTAAATAGAATCGCGCGACCAAGTTGGCTGGAGCGATGATCGTGACTAATTTAAATTTGAGTGCTGTTGACTCTACTGATAATATCCTTTAATCGTTGATGGTGTGAGAGGTTAATTATTTTTAATTTTTCTTTTTCTATAAAAGCGAGATGAAATTTACTTACGCTCGATAATTAATAAGACCCAAAGTGCCCGCTTTGATTTGTTCCATTTATCAAAAGTTGTTTTCATTACCATATATTCGCGTGGAGTTCGGAAATTAATTAAAACGAATTTATGCCAAATTCATTTCAATAATGAATGCCGGTGCAAAATAATTAACCTCGAAATAATTTACTTAAAAGTCTTATTTTACATAAAATTATATTGATGATATAAATGAATTGGTGAAGTAAAACGGAAAAAAATGAGGGCTTTATCTCGTAGGCTTCACTATTTTTCAAAAAAGCGAAGTGACTTATAGAGCATTTAAGTAAAATATAAATTAATAACTTAAGTTAAGTGAAAAAAGTTAAATTCGTTATAATTATACAGCATTTGTTATTTTTTCAACAAAATTTTGACTATCAAAAATATCATCTGAGAACAGACAATTTCCTCGTTTGCGTGATATCTGAGTTGTTATAAAGATTTTATTTTCAACTATTAATGAAGACCATATTTATTAGAAATGATACCAACCGCAGTAATAGGCCCAAAATAAGATAACAGTTGGCTAACAACAGAACTTCGGAATCCGTAGAGAGGATTCATAGGTTACTACTGCTAATATTCCGTAATCAAGGGGAAAATATAGGTAATGTGAGAGAAAATGTGTTTCCTCACTGAAAATACTCGGCTTAGAAATTTTTTTACCAAATGTTGAGCAAATGTTTCAGTTGAAGTTGTCAATGGATGCGCTAAGATGTATCAGGAGGCCCTAATCCGATTAGAGGGTAATTCGTTTGCTTCTTTGACAGCACGAATTGCGAATTTCGTGTTATGCAGCATTTCCACAATCGCCTTTCACGCAACCAATATCTCTCACTTCTTATTACAGAGGTTACATTAGACGGACGCGACCACTCGTTGAGGTTGGGGTATGGGATTCAGTTCATTGATCTGATATCAAACGGCAAGGTTTTTCCTCTTACTGCGTGAAAACAAATCCCGAGCAGTTCATAATGACATCAGATTCGCCGCAAAATAAACCTGCTTTCCCCAAACTCTTTGTATCGCCCACCAGTTAAAATGTCTTCAGTACCTGGGTCTTTAGTTACCACATTAATTAAATTCAGTGAAAATTTTACATATTTCCATTTGCGCTTGGGTAGGGGCAAAAAACCTTTCCTTTGATCGCGAATGCAAAATCCGTATCACCAGAGACTTCCCAGGGATACTTGAAAGGTGATTTTCTTTCTGACCATTTTCTTACTGATGAGGGTTTTCTCTCTCTACGCCTACTACTAAAATTTTGTAAAATGAATAAATAACCTTATTTAATTCTTCTGCAACATCGTACATGCTACCGTTAATGAACACTGAACACTTTTTCAAAGTTTAACATCAGAGATCAACCGCAGGAAGCTATAAATAATGTTCACTCCCAATTAAATGGATCCTGAATAGCTTTTCACATTTTGCGTGCTGCCTGATTCCAATACCATTGATTGAAATATTCTTCAATTCGTTTCACGGCTCATTTGGAAAACGTAGTAGTCTTTATGAGAGGAGGCGGCAGTTGAGATAAAGGCAGTTGAGGTAATTTGTGCCATTTAGTTGTGTTTGCTTGGTTTGTTTTGAGTTGTTTAGTTTGGTTTGCGTGATAGGTGGATAATTTGGTAAAGGGAGGATTTCCAGGGAGTGATGGAAAGAGTGAAGAAAAACCAGCGTCAGCATTAGCCTATTCTTAACAAAAAGCTCCCAAGGCTCCACAGTTAACCGTTTTTTGTTCAACACGATCCCCATTGAAAAAATAATGGTGCATTGTGAAAATCAGAGCCAATTTTAAAATTATTATTTGAATGAAACTTGAAGACAATTTTTTCTAGTACTTCTTTAACGACACTTGAGTTGAATTCAGGCATAAGAAAAATTATTTAATTCATTACGATAAGGTATATATTACTAGGTATGTTTCCAAACTTCATTTGTGTGACGAACTATGCGAATGGCACTCGTGTGTCATTATCATGTCATGGATAATTTATCATAATTAACAAAAATAACATATTTACGACGAAACTCCTGAAACCATTTCTGATTTCAAACGAATGGTTTTAATGACAATACCCTATTAACCTCGAGGAGGGCCCTCTAGATACTCATCACGCAAGGGGACGACATTATGACATCACGTAAGGGGATAATGCAGCATCTCTTTTGCATTGAAGCAAACAAACTCCTGGACCGGGGAGGTATCCTGCTAGAGTTGTCAAAGAGCTTGCCCAAGGCTAGGCACCGTTCCTCGAATACGTATTTAGCAAGTTAATTTCCGAAGGGATAGTTGCTCGAAACTGGAAGAAGATGGATAACGTCAATCCAGTTTTCAAAGGGTAGGAACAGAGAGCAAGAAGCACTAATCATCGACCGTTCTCTCCAATCTTCAAGGTAGGAAACAACCACTAAGGTTTTACCGACCACTCTCCCTGATAGAATGAGCAAATTCCTCCAGTCAAGTACATTCTGTAGCTTTTCAAATTGTGCAACGCTACGGCATTCCTCGTTTATAGCATTTCATATCTAGAACAATTAGAACGGTCTAAGTTGGCTCTGCTTTCGACCTGAATACCCACAGATATTTTGAAAACTCCACGAAATAATCTCCAAGGGGTGTTTTATCCGCTAAAAGTTTTAGAAGTTTTATCAATAGTTTGAAGTGTTAGTTTTTACCCAATGAAGTATATTTTCTTCATTCATCTTCGAAAATAGTATTTAGAATGAGTTCTATCGGAGCGCACCTATGTATTAGCTAACAAACTTTATTGTAACTATCGGAGAACACCATCATTTAAAAAAATCTAACAATTAACAACTTAGTTTAGGCATTAATTTTGCTTTTGTCAATAAAAATATTTCCAAATCATGTTAATTTTAAGGTTTCAATGCAAGTAAAACGGTTCTAACGATACCTCATTCATAAAAATCATTAAGCTGTTTAGCTGATACAATGGAATAAAAATATCACATGCATGAAACCTTGAAAACAAAACTCCCCCTTTTGGGGAGTCGTAAAATAAAAACTGAAAATTCTCTAAGAAACGGTGAGTTGTGTAAAAATACCCATCAATATAATCGTACTAGATATATTATCCTACGAATTTGCAAGCATTATCGTTAATATGATATACGCTCCATTTTAACTTGTCAAGAGGTAAATAAGTGTAAACTTTAATGTATAAAGTCAATTAATAGTTTATTTATCCTAAGAACCTCACAAAGTCAAGTTCAAACCACCTTGGGGTCTTAAAAAAAAAGATTATTCAAAGCAAAAATGAAATAATATGATGCTGGGATGTCTTTGGATTTTAAGAAAGCATTGAAATAAGTGGAAACAACGAAACTTAAAAGTCAAAAAATGGTTGGAAAGATGTAGAATACATGGAAAAATAATAAATTGGAACCATGTCTTCCTCTTTTACTGAGAATGAAGAGTGGGAATGAATAGCTCGATATTTGTGTATAAATATTAATGGTGACTCTTGCGGAACTGCAGAGGAGTTAAAATTCTTACATAGCCTACAATACACTACATGACATCAATAAAGTAAAAAAAAAGTTCAAGCAGCACAAAACTGTCAGCGATTCCGTCATTCACAGAAATGTAACCATGTGTACAGACCACGAAATAATTTGAAGTGATTGATCATTTATTATTACTGTACTGATTGCATTGAATGCTTAGAAATGTACGCACTCAGGGGTGATCATGTGTTCTTATGGCACTTTCTCCACCATATACGTCTGTCGGATATGCGAGTTGGCAGAAAAGGAGACCTTTACCACCTTGCCTCATTAAATCTTAACATCAACAACCTTGGATGAATATCAACTCTATTTTCCTTGCCCGAATATCTTGCTGCTAAAATGTGTGAAGTTATGTGGGTATTTTTTCAGTGAGTGTGTATTGAACAGTAAATCGAACACTTTTGAATCCGAAGTCAAACTTTCTTTATTTCATTAAGTCTTTCACTTCCTCCGGTATGAATCTGGTAATCGACGATGCTCTTTTTTGTAAATCGTAATTGGCGGAATATCTCTTTTATTCAAGGACTGAGAAATGAGAAAATACAATCGCCGATTGCATTCGTATAGCGACTTGCACAAGTTCTTCCAAAAGTGACACCTACCACTTGGGAGCATCTAAACCTTACGACCTAAAATACTCTCGAAGATACAATTTTATATCTTCGCTGCTCCATTTCAGCGCAAACGGAGATGGAGAAGGGAAACAAGCAGGGAGTGAAGAGAGTGACACAGGTTCCGGACCGTCAGGGTTACTCGGGGAAGGCCTGTGGGTGCCCCTCTTGAGGAGGTCCGAGGGGATCTCCTGGAGGCATTCCGTGTAGGCGTCGGCGGTGTTTGTGGTCAAGCGACGCCCTCCCGGATTCCCAAGACACCTCTAGGCACCATCTGCCTTACGACAACATTGCGGTCTCTCCTCCATTCCGGTTCTCCACTGAGAAGGACGATTCCTTCTTGTTTCTCCCTCCGAATCCCATAGCAGGGAGGAAGGTGACGGCCACGACCATCGAAGGGACAGATTTACGTAATTACATCGACCTCTATCCAAGCATGGCCTCGTATGTACCACCGGGACGGAGTAAAAATAGATTTTAAAATAGAAAAGAAACCAAATCGAGTAGCGTGGGTCTTTTGGAAAAAATAGAATGAATTCAAACTGGGAATATTAAGTGATTTCCAAGGTTTTTTCCACCACGGAATATACGATATTAAGATCTTATATGACTTACTTGAGTAAAGAAAATCAGTTTTGATTATTAAATACGAGTATATATTAAAAATCTGAAGATTTTTTTGTTTAGTTCCTATTGCTACACAATCCCAATTTTAGTCCGTTTTATCTTCCCCTTGCTTGCACTGTTTGTTTTCTTATCTACTCATCCTTTCATCAACTCTTTCACCAAAAAGCAGATGAGAAAGAACAGAAACCAGTGAAGCAGTGAGAACGGAGACATTTTTTTAATATTAACCAGTCGTTAGGTTGAGAATGAGGAGGTGGACGATGAAGATGAAACGGACAGATAAAATGATAAATAAAGAGTAATAATGCTGATGAGAATAGGAAGAAAAGACAATATGGAATGGAGCAAATTAAGGAAAGAAAATTTAGATGGAACCGGCGCCCTTTTAAATATATAAGCATAATAAGTATAAATATTTGTGAGAAGGGAGAGCCTAGGAGCAGCAGGGCGTACGGCAGCATTAGAAAGGGCTTAGCCTTAGGCTAAGTAAGCCTATCCAACCAATCTTGGGATAGAAATTGTAAGAAAATGACCGATTCGGTCTCACGCGCTATGTTGCGTACATCTATTACAATCATTCCAGGATTCACTACAATCTTTCCTCACTTCTGTTTAAATGCCCTTCCCAATCTCACCCTACTTCCTCACGTACATATGCATAGATTTTTCAAACCGTTCTACTTTCTCCATTATTATCATTCTGATTGGCAATGGAATACAGAATCAATGTAGTTTGAATGTACGCGGAATTGAAGAACATTTTTATGTAGTGTGGGGTGCCAGGCTGCCTTGTTAGGCGATGCTAATAAACATAAACGTGTTGTCTGTATCCATCCAAAAACTAACTTAAACAGTAGGCTACCAAATTATAATACGTTCTCCTAGTTCCGATATTCTGCCGCTTTCCAAGAAGTATTTACCAAAGTTCTGGTTGGATATAACTCTACCATTTGCCACTTACACAAATACTTTCAATGGTGTTTTTTCGTTGATAATCACCATTAACTTATAACGCTGTTGTGATATCTCCAACCTGGAACACCTCCCGCGATAAGGGCATAAAGAATCCGTCCGTTCGCTTAATATATACCAGTTAGCCTATTCCAGAAAAAAGTATCACAAGTCAGGATCTGCCATATTGCATCAGCACTAAAAATAGCCATTTGTATGGAATTTTCGTCCATCCTACCCCTTATCCTTTCCGTTTCTACGGTCCCGGGTATTTCTGTGCGTTTATGTGAGCACATCAGGAGTTTCATTGTTCTCTTGTGCGCGCAATTTGGGAAAAAGATTACTCTTCTTTTTTCTGTTGATTAATTTGTTCCGTTTCACCCGCGGGGATCGATTGAGGGGTGGAGGGTGAGGGATGGAAGGGAGGGGTTATCGCGATGACCGGGATCCCTTTGTTAACCCTTTCCCTTTCAGTGGAGACGGCATCGTTGACCCTCCACCTCCTTCCGAGGGGGGACAAATGACAGAGTTGACGCAACCAGGTCTGCTTCGTCAGAATTTTAAGCGGGTTTCCCCTGGGTCTCGTAATTCCCAATTTACCGCATTAGACGCCTATTATAATAATCACTGATGCACGGTGCAACATACCGAACTAATAATCTTATTTGAGACATGCACCTGTATTACAAGACATAACTTTAGGAATCGCAATGGGATGAACCAGAAATTAATTATATTGTTGCACCTCCATGATTAACCGTAAACTTAATGTTTGACTTGTTACAAAATTGTATGACAATGTAAGTTTTGTTGAAAATTAGTTTTGTTCAAAATACAACGAGGGATTAAGAATTTGAATAGGTGCCCAGAGATATGTATATATACGGTGCTTGAATTGTATTTTTACCTGATGATGTTATGCTATAACGAAACCTGGGTTGTAAAAATTAAAAAGTTTATGTGGAAAAGTAAAGTGGTTTGATTATTAAAAGTCAATGCTTTTGATTCTTATTGCGACAATTTTATTTGAGAATTTGTCAAATATTTAAACTATTAATTACTGTGAAAAAAGGACGACCTTAGTTGAAACCATGATTGCAGAGCATCAACCGTGGTCATTGCATACACCTCAACGGTCGCTTCTCTTTTGATTTTTAAGATATGTTCTTGCTTCTATTGTTGGAAAATATGCCTGCTGGAATAAATGAGCAACTTTTATTTTAGCTCAATCTTTAAGAAAAAATGCCAATTGCTCTTCAAAGCTTTAATCATAATAATGTTCTATTTTTGAACACATATACATGCAATTTGCTTTCATCAGTAGTGGAACCATGCAAAACTGCTATGGCTGTAAATACCACGTCAAATCGTTAATATCGTTTTTCTGTAAGGTTATATTAAAAATTATTCCTTGCAATTGCAGCGTGTATGACTCTATAAAAAGTCCTTATCATGGTAAATTTGTAGAAGCCTATACGTTCAAGGTTGACAATATTATGTACTGATAAGCATAAATGAAGTAATTGGTGGGAGTGACGCTTTGATTTAGAGCAATCTATTGTCAAATACTTTTGAAAAATGTGATATTTTTCACCATGACAGACAAGAAATCAAATAATATTTGTGCTCTATGAATCTATCTAATTATATCTCTATATAAAATGTGGGGATACATACATACGTCTGACTTCTCAATAATTCAAACCTTAGTTGCTAATTATATATTGAAAATAATAGGAATTTCTATCACACAGGTGTCATTCCCTGAAGATATATGTACTTTTTATTGGAGTAGATGCTTAAAATAGTCTAACAAACGAAATAGCGGTCATACTTAGTACCGCGAAAAGGGTAATCATTGAAATTTATACCGATATATTTCGATTTTAAGATGCACCGGTGGAATATAGAGAATGCATGTTATGGAAAATAGTTTGATTGCTACTTCATTGATAGTCTATGGTATTATGCACGCTTTTCGTCGTCGTCAAATAATTACTCGTATTAGAGTGAAACTGCCAAATTTTAAAATACTCTATTTGTTCACGAGCACGCTCCCTCTTAAATACGGAATCCGAGAGATGTGGATGTAAGCACTTTTTTGCTATGCTCCACATCAATGAGTTGTAATTTGGTCTTTAGGAAAATGATCAAAAATTTAAAAATATTTGCAGGAAGTGCGTAGCATGAATCGGTTATTGAAATATTTTGCCATTTAAACACTTGGACTGCAATAATTCCTTTTTTTCAGATTTATTTCTCTTCGGAATCTACGTTTTTAAAAGAAAATAAATTTTCAAAAGAAATTAATTCCTAACTATGTGAAGTTTAGTAGGTGTGAATTATTACCTGTGATTTTTAATGTGTCAATCCTATAGCCAATATTGATTTTCAAGAAATCGGCATCGATAGTTCGGTCAACGGCAGTAAGAACGGGGAAATCAACAAAAACAAAGTACTGCCCATTGTTAAGTGAGTCAATGCAACAATTTCAGAGTGTAAAAATTATTCGCCGGAATCCCGGTCAAGGCGAATGATTTTTAGGCTCTGAAATTGTTGCATGGAAATGCATATTAGAGGATGACTCCGTTAAAAGTTACTGTTGCGGCATCTCCCGATGTTTCTTGAAAGTTGTCAAGGAGTCTTATTGTGTTTTGGTTTCAGCGTAGTGTCTAATTTTGGGTTCAGTATCGCGGGAGGCTAAGTGACTAGGCCTTCTATTGGGGATGATTGCGAGGCAGGAAATGTTTCAATCCTGTGTTAAATGGAGACTTTTTCAACTGTGAATTGCTTTGAGGAAAGTTTAATAAAAAGTTCGCGCCGTGATTATCTCTGGTACTTTTAGTCGTGGTGCTTTTTACGGCTGCAAAATTTCGATCGAGAGTTTTTAGTTTTTTGTCAAGTCGATGCGTATTTGTTTGTCGTGTCCATGTTATATAACTTATTGAGAAATACTGAGTAATCTGTTACGTTTAATTAAATTTACTTTAAGGGTAGGCTGTGTGTGATAGAGGAATACTTTAGAAATACTACAATAAAGTATACTTTTCTCCATTGTATACAAAATATCTAGTTGAAAGACTTACTGTACGTAATACTATAACTATTCCTGTCATTATAAGGTCGAATGAAATCTTATCCTAGGGGTTAGGCGACAAGCACAACGAAAAGTGTTACCGACTCGCTTTCTAGCCGCGAGTTGAATGTACGATAGAGGCAGTCTGCTATGGCGACACGTTCACTCGTCTTATCTAAAAAGACTGATACAGCAGGGTTCCTGAATCAATCATCAGCCTCTTTTAATCCTATTCAAGGAATTTATAGAGCATACCCTGAGTAATTTTCTGCTTTCAAATTTATTTTTGCGTGAAATTCCCTCTTCTCCATTATACATTCAAGCAATCGTGAATTCAGACTCTCATGCTCCTGGAAAAATCTTTCACTGGTTCAGAATTTGATTTGTTTTTACTTGAGCTGAGTATCAGCTAATTGCAATTTCAGTAGGCCATCAGATACTTGAGGTTGAATAAAAGATACTTTTGAAGGTATTGCGGAGCTTATAAAAAACGGGGAAACGTGAAACAGCCCTATCAATTAATTCGAAAATATAAAAAAATCATGTTTCTTTAAAATATTTTTTCAGCGTGCCATTTTCAAATTGCTTAGTAATGGACCAGATATGGAAAATGTGGCCAATTCAATAACCGTTCCTCTGAGCCAAACTTTACTGGTCGCTACAATTGAATTTGTAACAATATCGTTTCCAAATGGATATTATCCTAAGGTTGATTGTACTCGTTCCCACTTAAGATAGTAAACATTTTTAGTTTAATGTACAAAGGTTGAATTAATAGAGTAATAGCAATTATAAATAATTCAGTGAATTACAATGAATCCATCCTCAAAATATCAGGGCAAGTATTTCGTGCTACTTCATATCCATCTAGAATGTTTGAAAATTGGTAATTTTTGAGAGTTTCTCCCTCAGAAGGAACATGATTTATTATAGCTTTTTTGCTTTATATTTTGAAGCCAAAGCCAGACTTCATTTTAGGAGTAGCTTTCTCCATTTATTAGGTCGGTTGTGGGTATATTATTCATTTCATATGGGCAAGGAGCCGAGAGGCTAGAAGATTCACCGTCGTCGATGTGAGAAAAGATTTCACTGGTTTCCCTTTTTTAAGCCCTTCCAAAAAAAAGGGAACGGATTTTGAAGGCTTAAGCCGGGTCATTTTAATTATAAGAAAGGGGAATTTTGGAGATTTATCCAAGAATCCAAGTAAACCAGGAACTTGTTTATCCACCTCTACACCGTTGGCTAGGCGGAGATTAGAGGCGTATGCGATTTGATATCGGAAAAGAACGGAAAAGTTAGGGGATGGAAACGAAAGCAAACCAAGATCTCTACATGTTATGGGAAGAAAAGTAGATACAGGTGATATAAAGAGGGAATTTCGACCAAGTGCATCAAAACCAAACCAACTCCCAGAGACCAAAGATATCAAAATACTCAGTCGAGTCGAATCACAGGAAAGACACTACTAGCTAGGGAAAGGTGACTGGCTGGTCAAAATAGCCAGAGATAACTATGCCAACGATAAATTAGTAAAGGGCGTCCAAGAAAGAGGTGGAATGGCAAGTTAAAACCAAACTGAGGATAAACCGATAAAGAAACAGACCACAGGGCTATTATAGCAGAAAGAAGACGAAGAAATGTTGACTGCGATGTAGCGGAAATCGCTTGGTGAACGAGATATAGGGAAAAATAGTTGATAGCGGAACATAGTAAATTATATACACAAAATTATTTATAATTGATGAATGTTTTTAAGAAATTCAGCGTTGTATTGGGCGAAGCTTAGAAGTTTAAAAATACTTGATCCTTCAGTCCATCCAAAAAAGACCTATCCGGTTGCCAACTGTTAGTAAAACATGTCGTAAAGCTGGCTGACACATCCTTTCTTTGCAAAGTATCTCAAGATATACTGTCCGAAACCCCTTTCAGAAGGATTGTCATTTTTAGTGAAAATCCCCTATTGGTACTTGGGAGAACTCTTAGGCTAGTACTAAAACATAAGTACCAAGGTAATTTACCATAATAATCACCCATTAGAAGCCATTGTTTTTCAATATGCTGAAAATTTTCCGAATTACTGTTGACAAAGTTGATATTAAAAATACAGTCATTCATATTATTTCTCTTTCAAAAGAAAGAATATTAGTGCTAAAAAAATTCAAAATTTCCAAAGGATTGTGCAATTTTTCAACTCGGGTGTCCAGCAGACTGACTTTGAGACTGAGTGAACTTGTAGAATCGATCCAGAGGAAACTAAAACATTAATCATTGACCATAGCACTCGATTTTAATTAGCACCAACTTGGGTTTCCGCGTGGAACACAAAATTTAAACATCGAAACCCGGTAAAGATAAAATGATCTAAATTTAAATCTAATACCGGGTCGCGGTTACATCAATCTTGCGTGATATAACCAAGTGTTAGTGTTTCAATTCATCCCGCCGTGCGGGTTTTGGCTTGCTTCACATCGCATTTAAAACTGCCTTCAGATGACTTACCAACTGACTTGGAACTTTGAAAAACGGTAGCAAATGATGTGAATAAGGAAAGTAGAAAAAGGAAGAATAGGACTTCAATGACTTGAGTTTACCCTGGAATCCCTCTGCGACCACCTAGGTGAAAAGAAGTGGGGTCAAACAAAGGTGAGAGCCCACGATATCTGCGTAATTCTTCGGTTGGGGGGGGGGGGGTAAATAGACCAGAGGGCGCGAGACGATTGTGGCTACGGGAGGTGGTTGTAGCTACTGGAGACAAATGTAGCCATGAGAGACGATTGTAGACGATTTGTTTGAAACCTCAACGCTCGGGCATATGTGTGGAAGACCTCTTAATAGAATACCCCAGACCCTCCCGGCCTGTCGACGCGAGTCAATGTGCGTGGAAGAAAAAATCCCAGGGAGGTGAAAGGGTAAAAAAAGATAAGCAACAGGAATCCTGTGGAGATGATGAGGCATGTGAACCCTTTTTTTTAAATTTCTTCCCTTATTTCTCTACTCCTTGTATTCCTACTCGAAATGGTAACAATACATGCGCCATAAAAATAGAAACGGTTAAGCATTTAAGAGTGGGATATAATTTTCATTTGGCGCACTACAGTACAACTGACAATTGACAACTGTACAACTGACCTGGACCTGTACAACTGACCCTCTGGGTCAGTTCGAGTAAAACCAAATGTGTTAACAAAAACAACCGCATTTTAACTAAACAGGTTTTGATTAAAAAAATAAATTCTTTTTACGAATATGATAGCCCTTATATTATATTCGAAATAGGGTTTTGTTGCAAAATAAATACAAACGCCCGCGTCCTAAACACATTGTCAATCGTTCCACAACTGTTAGTAAGGTTATAGGCTTCGTTTTGGATAATGCAAGTGATACGATTTTCTATTGAGACCTCCCAGGGAATCGGATGGTGGCAGTGTACAAGAAAGGGACTTAAATGAGCAAATTTTGCCAGCCTCAAGTTATATCTCGGAGTGAGTCTGTGCACTGAAATATCAAAATATACCTTCTGATTGGCTACCGTGATTCAGTCAAGAGTGTTTGAGGTAAATGACCAAATTAAGATAGGAAAATATGCGCGTAAATACCATGGGTTCAATCGAACTGGAAAGGGACACTGCAGCACATTTCCTTACGATCTGCAGTACATGTTGGGTCGACCTTTTAGAAATCACTGCTTGAGCTAAAAAGGGTCCGGAAGGGAGGGGTAAGGGAGGCAGCTGCTCCTTATTCTGCCTCCGTCGCCGCCTTGATGTACCCGATCTCGAGTAACCTTGAGGCGAACGAGCGCTGTGGGAAAAAGGAATACTGCACACGGGCTGGCAGATAGAAGAGCGGAGAAGAGTGCAAAGGGGTGTGCGAGAGTTCCGAGATTGAGTTCCCAAAACCTGCAACTACGCTCCTTGGTGGCGTATCGTTTGTGAAAGGCGTCAGGGTCGTGACGTTCCGCTTAGGAATACGGAGCGTCCCGACCCTGACGCCTTTCATCGCTTCTTTTATGTGGGTGTGCGTGTGTGTGTGTGTATATATATATACATGTTATGTTACATAGTACTGGCGAACAGACACACAGAAACAGGCAAAATAGGAAACTCATATGTATTCCAAATCTTCGTCGGCCAAACCACCTTCCTCTGGGGAAAGAAGGAACTTATATTTCTATCTCGCTCCTTCATTAGAAATATATATATATATATATATACACACACACATTCATACATTCATTTGTGCACGAAATCCTGCCATACGATGGCAGGATTTCGTGCACAGGGACAAAGGACAAACACAGAAGAGGTGGGGAAGACGAAATCGAGCAGATCACAAGCGCAAAAATATTTCCTTGACCGGGACTTAAACACAAGAATTTTTTGGACTTGCAGAGCTTATGCTCAAACCACTTGAGCCATCGAGGAAACGTAATTTACACTGAGATCTGCGGGTCTTTATGCAACCAAGTGCCCCGATTCCGCCATCCTCACCTCTCCCGTGTTCGTCCTTCATATGTGTTCCTATCCCTATTCCTCCTATATATTTCTTTGTGAATGGACATATATATATATATATATATATATATATATATATACTCGTATTTTTGAAAAATATTTGTATTTGCTTATGCATTGGTTTACCGTGAAACTCACGGTTGGCGGATCGTGTGATTCACAACAATCTATTTCTAATTCATTTAGTACCTCTATTTAAATGCATTATGTACACTAATAGACAAAGTTTTTCTTATTAGTGAATACGTATGTATGCATATTTATTTAATGATGAATTTAATTCATTCCCGAGAAATAGATCTCTCCTTCTCTCTTGATCGTTTTATTCTGTATGCGCGGCATATTTCCCGGAACCTCAAAAGACAAAACAGTAAAGGAAAAATTCGGAATAAATGGGAGGAGAGGAAGGAAGAGGAGCAGGAAAGGGATGAAGGAACAAAGGGCGAACGAGAAAGACGCACCGCCCCCAGGTGAAAGCTAAACCAGGAGATGGAGGCACACGGCCGTGATGTCTCCTCAACTCACCCCGCGGCACTGCAGGGCTTAAAGAGCCTACACGATAAAATACCCTCTCCTCTCCATTCCACCCCTTCCCTTCCTCTCCTCTTCCTCCCTGGTAAACCCTGCTTTCTAATGTAATTCCGTGTAAATCACTCCGTGGCTCAAACCCTCTGGGTCTATCTACTCTCCCCCCGCAGGTATACCCGGTTGCTGAAATCTCTCGCGACCCTAGAAGTAGCATGCTAGTCTCCAAAAATATCTTCATTCCATCGTCAAGTTTAATGGTAAATAAAAGCCGATCTTTCTCAATCAAAGAAGTCGTACATCCTCTGTGGTACTATATGACGTAGTGCTTGTGACTACAGTTGGGAATCAGCCCCAGCATCACCCAAACATCATTTCTTCTCTCTCTTTCCTCAATCTCTGATAGTTTCTTGGGTATATTTCCATTAACTTGCCGGCGGAACCTCGAAATGACCTAGCTATGGAGGTCAGAGATCTTATTGTGCCAATAAAACCCTTTGGACGCGATCCTAGGCAAATATTTTTGAGTTTCTTTGCTGCCCTTGTCCTCGAAATCCGAATTTTTTGAACGACTCCATGTATTTCCCTTAATACGATAACCTACTCCGTTTCCTTCTCTGTGCTATGGATTAGATATCTCATGCGTGAGGAAAACATGCTTGCAATTTTCCAGCAATGACAGTGACAATGAAATAGGGGATAATAATAGTGGATAATGGCATTTTCACCACATTGGGCGCATTTTCACCATATTAGAACAACGCCATCTTTTGCGTCAACGCCAACGCAATTGTTCTGAAGCTGTATCACTGTCTTGTATTGGGCCCACAAGCATCTTGGTATATGGCTTTAAGCTCCACATATATTTTTACTTGTCCATGCACATCGCTCATTAATTGCTCCTTGGAGTAATTAATGTATTAAAGCACTACAGATATGACTACAGGGCTAAATTTTTCAGAAAGCAGTGAATAATTGAGGAAGTGTTCCTCCGTTTCAGTTCACTGCTGAGTGGTGCACTTAAGCCTACTATTAGTTAACTTGAAATAAGTAGTTCGTAATGAAAGAAAGGTTCGTTGGACAAAATTTGGTGGAAATAGCGCGAAGGAAATAGATGGGAATATTTCCCTGGGAAATCATTTTCATAATTGCTTATCTATCATAATAACACTATTATTAAACACAGAAGTGAACCTGCAATTGCAAAGGAAATTGTATCTGAGTATGATTCTGAGAGTTGAGACGTGTGCCGTTTATTAAAATTTTTATTTTACGGATAAGTGCTAAAATCTCATTTTTTTATGAATGCCTTCCTCAAATGTGAACCTTTTAAGCAGAATAGTGACTAAAGAAAAAAAAATTGCCACAAAAAATGGTCTCCTAGCCGATTTTTTCACAGCTATCTAAGTTCAATGTTATGAATTAATACCTCGATGATAAACACTGCAAGTCCAACGTACCGACATTTCAGTCCATTACGTATTACCTTTAAATATGAAAAATCCTTATTCTTTCGTAAAATAACTGTTCGACCGTCCTATTAAATTAAATGCTGCTATTATTTAAAAAAATAAAATGTTATTCATTGAATCTGAATATTCTAGTCAATTCTTCTCAGGAGATAGGTACCACTCTCGTTGGAAAAATTTTGAAAAACATAAGCGATCCATGAGGTTACGAATTTTGGCCATTGTGAGAAGAAAGAATGATAAGCATTAGCGTTTGGCGACATTAGCTAGAGCAGATGGAGCAGGTCACCTATTTATGGGATATTTTAGAAGGAGGCTGGAAAGACAATAATGGGATTTATTATAAGAAGAATTACGCAGGGCAAAGCAGTTTTTACGAAGAGGCGGGAGTTGATTACGGGCACCATAAATAAAGAAGTAAGGAAAAGATTAGTGAAAATTTCATTATGGTGCGTATTTTTATATGAATGTGATACTTGGTCATTGAGGCTCGATGATAAGCGCAGTTAAGAGGTCATGAAATGTGAGTGCGGAGAAGAATGGATAATATAAAACTGACCGAGCGGGAAACAAACGAGTTTCTGGGCATGGAAGAGGAGGAGAGGATATTTTTGGGAGAAAATCGAAGAAGGCAAGAGGGTAGACGCGTGAGATGCTTAGATATAATGGGGTGCTGAAGACAGTAATTGCAAGAGAATGTCGGGAAAGCTGGGAGGGTGCAATAAATATGTATTTGGATAGATTTGGAGAGGTAAAAGGTTCCCAGAGCTAAAGAACAAATTATTGTACTATTTAATATGGAGTGAATAATATTTAGTGTTGTACAACTCAGGACTTAGATGTCAAGTTGTCCGCAGTACGTGTGTTCATGAACTTCCTTTACCGGTAGATTACCGATGTTATAGCAACACATTCAAAAATCTATTTAATTTTGCATGTATCAGTATTAAATGTTTGCTTAAAAATGCATAGACAACTAATTCAATCTTTGAAGGAAGTGTGATGGTGTGCAATTGGTGATGCTTATTTGGAAAATCGCCGAGTTTATTAAAGCAAAAAATAGGATATCATGCTAACTTTGTCGAACCTCCGGCCAATCCATCTCCAATATTTGTGCGTGCCACGGTCTTGCCAGAGCCAGCGATGGAATCGTGCGAAATTGGCAAAAGATGTCGCGTGACATTTAAACAAAACGCCGCACTTCTACCATCTCCTTCTTTTACGAGGCATCTCCTCTTCTGCTTTTTAATCTTACAATAATGTTCTTTTGATATTATATTTCTACTTTTTCCCACACTTGAAAGAGTGAGGGACAAATCTACGAAAAAAACAGAAATTTTCGAAATAATGAAGTCATCGCACTCGTAAATAATGTTTCTGGGTAGAGAACGAAAGACTAGAGTGTACATTATATTTAAAGTGGAGATTAATTTTAGTTTGTTTAACGTTACATGATAATTAGAAACTCCGTTATGAACATGCTCATTTTTACAAGCTTCCATTGTGAAATTCCTTAACGTGGTTATGATCTCATTATTCACTCCGTGGTTAGGACACACTAACGCACTCGTATTAAAAAACATGATTTTGAAACTTAATAATAAAGAATACACTCTCGATTAAGAAAAAAAAGCTACATGCATTTGAGAGACAAAGGAGACAAGGAAAGAGGGAATAACGCTGCGTGTGCTCCCTGAAATAATTCAGAATGACTTTCCAGCGAGGGAGAGCATTTCGGGTTGCCGTGCTCCTTCTTCGCAGTCATGTTTAGCTTTATGGTACCTGGCAGCGTCAGCATTGGGAATTACGACTGCGATCCGGGCCCTTCGTCTCAAAGGGCCATTGTGGATGCAGTGTACGTGCCTCTAAAAATGGTAAAGGGGGTGTTAAAAAAAAAGATAAAAACACTCCCTGTTACCTTTCTCCTTCTCGGAATGTGAAAGTATGAGAATGGTAGAGGACCGCCAAATATTCCAACACTCAAAACCCTCTTTGCACCAAATGAAAATGGCATACGTGGAAATGTGTTTTTTTTTAAAGCGAAGGTTAATTATTTTGCATCGTAAAGGAATTTCTCAGAATGCTGAAAGAGTAGTAAGGTTCCTTTTGGTTTCAAAACCTTAAAAAGCTTAAAGCTGTAAAATAATGATCTCTTCTATGCTTCAAATAAACTGGGTTAATTGTCAAATTTCTCGAGGACATAAAAAACTTATCACTTAAATCATGCTGTGTAACTTATATTCACACTCAACAAGGTATTTCACATTCCCATCAAACCTTGATAATTAATGTATCATGGGCTTTTGAAAAATCATTAAGATAAGGAATTTCATGCATAGCGTGGGTCGAGAAGTCGGTGTTATTTATTATTCAAGTTTTAGAATTCAAATGTGACAGGTTAAAATCTTTCCCCGTTTTATAATTTATTTTTTAAAATGAGGAGCTGCATAATGCCTCGGAACCGCTCGGACACCGATGTGGGGATTCATTCTTAACCGTCGAATTAATTTCGCGAAGGGAACACGAGTGCCACGATGGACGTAATTGTGAGAAATGGAAGGGGATCGGGCGAAGAGGGAATTTTCAAAGGACACAACAAAGGTAAAATAGGACGGAGATCAAACCTTTGGCGGCTTCTAAATGCAGGGGGACGATTTCCAAGGGGAGGGCATCCCCATAACTAAGCTAGGAGAGAGGGAGGATGCTGAAAACTCGAAGTACGGTACTAATCGAGAGAAATATAATTTCGCCGGGACAGAGAGAGAGAAAGACTGCGAATGAGGATGGGAGAATAAGAAATGCTGGAGGAATTATAACATTATTACGAATGAATAATGGCATTTTCATTTTGAGCGTGACTCCATTATATTCAGCTCCTCCGGTGGCTGAGAATTAGAGCATTGTACATTTTTGGAGATTGCTGGAAATGCACATGGGGACAGGGAAAAAAGGAAAGTCACAGTGACGTGATTATGAATAATTTCCTCGGGTTTTGGTTTCGTTACTACGATTTGTGTGTATGCCATATTATTTCCCTGTTGTTACTGTTGTGAATAATGTAATTCTTTCAAATTGTAGTGCTGAATGATAGTCAATCAATCATGAACAAGTTCTCGGGTAGATATATATACATACATACATATATACACACATACATATATACTTATGCATGTATGCATATACAAGTATGTGTGTGTGCGTCTATGCATTCGCATGTATGCGTATATATATTTGAAGTAGTCGAAGTTATATTAAACAGAAAACATATCATTTTTGTTGCATGATTTCACTAGAAATGGTAGTGGTACCATGTGTATTCCTCCTGAGTCCTGTAAGTGGTCACTAGTTCATTTGCATGTTTCTGTAGTTGGGCATCATACATGGTGCATACCTTAGTCAGCTCTTGTACTGTAGATACCTGGTGTGGTTAAATCTCGTTCCACCCACCTTCTCGGTGGCTTGTAGTGTATTATGTGGATATATGTGCAGTAAACTATTAATAATCATTTTAGTCAATTTTACAAATACTAACACTTCCAGTTATTGTATTTTATTACATGAACAATATCTTAAACGAATCACAAAATATTAGTTTCAGAATTATTGAATTTCATAATATTAATTATCATTTCTTCTATTTTCAGGTAAGCAAGGGAAGAAGGCTGTTGGCTTGGTGTCTATGTACGTATGAATTAGACAATGAGTTTAACAATACGTCTACACTACTATCTGATAGTATTTCGGTGGTCCCAGCCACCTTCATCAGGGTACAAGGAGTTACGGTCAATATACATACAATTTATGCGAATTTCATGGGTTTATTATCAATTCAATTCAAAAAGACCATTCAATGAAATTATCAGGTTTTTTCTATGGATATGGTTCTTTTATACGAGTATACCATGTACGGGACACGTGGAGCCTTGATATGTACCTGGGAATGCAAGACACTCGAAATATAAAGCTGCATTACCTGAATGAGTAGGCGGGATATATAAGTGTGAGTTAGATTATATGATACGTGTAAATTTTAGTGTGAACGGCACTTATTTAGCTTTACCAGTCAATAAGTATCAACGTTAATCGAATGGGAACCCAGGAGGAAAGGTTTAAATTACCCAATCCAGAGGAAAATAAGTTGAAGGAATCACAGTAAGAGTAAATGTATATTCGCAGCCCCACGGGAGAAATTCTTTGAAAATAAACTCACTTTGAAAACTTTCGTCCAGATTATCCATAAACTCATCGCTCCCCACGCTTTCACCTGGGCTCAAAATCATTCCACCCATCGACGCGGAACGCGTCGCAGTTTATTTTTTGCGATTAAAATAACATTCTGTGAAATACCCCCCTTATTCAGCGTCGTGCGATGATACGATTTGGTATCCCCTCGAGGGTGAAGAGAGCCTCATTCTCAAATACTTGTGGGCACACTGGGTGTCAACACTCGGCTTTAAGGGTTTCGTTCGGATGTCTTCTCGTGCTGCCGCCTAGTAGCGAAAAAGTGATTTGAAAAAAACTGCCAAGCTACGAGAAAGGTTCATTTATTTGTATGAATAAGATTCCATAGTCTGTGGTGCCATGAGCCATGGGAAAACATTTCATCACGTCATTAATCACCCCGAAGGTTACTTATGATAGGAAAAGGTGAAACTCACCGCATGTAAATCCTTGAGGCGTGCGAAATCCACCTAATCAAGGTAAGGGCGTCACTCGGTTTCTCACGGAATTTGAATCGCCAAAGAACCGCATTGTTTCCCTTTTAATATTATTGCTATTAATTTTTGTCAGTCTACCTACTGTTTGAATTAAATTTTGTAAAGACACAGATTGAACACGGCCACATTTTTTGTCTCGCCTATCAACACAGAGCTTGCCACATCACGTAATATAAATTTATTTTATTTATAAAAATCTTTAAATAATTTCACATGTATACATGTCACACGTAAAACAATATGCTGTAGATGGCAGATTAGATTAACAATTCTTTCCATTGTTAATGCTTAAGAAACATAAATTTGAGGTTTTCAATATATCGTTAAATTAAGTCCTGCGGAATAATAATTATTATTTAACAGTCTACCGTTTGAGGTAGGTTTTGGATGGACATCTTCACAGTTCTTCGTCTTTTCAAACGAGACACAGTCTGACACAATGAACTGTCCACAGTTCTTCGTCTTTTCCAACGAGAGACAGCCTGACACAATGAACTGTTCTTCAAATGTGTAAACATTCCATCTTCATTCATTTCGTCCTACAACCCTATTCTTTGCCTCCCGCTGAATTGCCTGTCTAACATTCTATCCTCTGCGTATATCACCGTCTGCAACATTTCATCGCCAATAAAAATGTTCTGCATTCACCTTTCCTAACTCCTTTTGGTTTCTTCCTACAATCCTCTCTATCCCCACGCCTTGTACGTCTTCGTTTGTGCTCCTTTCTGTTCATTTCATCTTTTCCATTCTTCTCCCCAACCACATGTCTAAAGCTTATCAATCCGTGATTATGATCTTGATTCCACGACCCATTTTAAAAGCCGTAGAAAAATCGCAATTCATGCCAAAGCTTTCCTCGCATGGATTTTAATGTACAATGTATCGTAATTTAGCTTTTAAAAATTAACTCCCGGAATTTAAATCCGGGTCTCAACCGTCATTTGCCAAGCGCTCTGCCCACGGAATCATAGCGCCGACCGAATATATAATTTTACTATTAGCCCTGGAAAATATTTCCATAGGAATTTTACGTTTGGCAAAAACATGTGACACTCATCACCGGAACCATAGTCAGGCAAAACACTCATTAAATTTGGGTCATATTCAAAGACAGAGAGCAAGTGGAGTTGGTAGGGATTGACATATAGGACGGATTTGGAGGTCTTAGCCACCTTTTGGGAGACGAAAAGAAATATTTAAATATCCCTCTGAAACTCCGCGAGAGGAATTAAAGGAGAAGAGGGATTAAAAAATGAGAATAATAATAAAGTGACAAGATATGAATGATCGTTGGTCACAATGGCATGAGAATGATGACGAAAATGTGTATCATGAGCCCCAAATTGGACTCGAAAAGATGAAATGAAAGCACCTGGACGGCGGGTTGAGAAAGGAGTGAAGCTAGTAAGGGAAATCCTGAGGCGGGTGATGAATGAATAAATCATTTGTCGGGAACGGCAGGCGGGAAGACTGGTTGCAAAGAGAGTGCGATAATTATGGGGGTGTTCGATAACTTGCACCTTGGCACGACGCGCGATCTTGACATGCACCATCCGCGCGAAGCGCAAGGCAATTTAAAACTTAGGGTATGAATAATGAAAAAGTTAAGGTATTCGAGCCGTTTCGGCTACGGTGACGGGGAGAGGGCGCTAACACCAACATTGCTCGGGGAATAAGGATGAAATTCCATGGAAATTCTGAAGCTCGTTGCTGAACCTGAAACTTGGTCTCGGTACTTATTTTAGAAAATCTAAAATCAATGGGTGAGATGATTATACACTATAATAACCCTTACTTAAGTTACAGAAAAGGTGAGCAGGACTCCGGAAAAGGGTGACAAAGCTTTCCATGGTAATAGAAAGAAGGATGGCAAGAAACTATACGGAGTAAGTCAATGCTACGTTTAAAATTTTCAACATTAATTTAAATACATGAAATATGGATAAAGGTGCAAATGAGAAGCAATAAATTTAAGTGGAGGGCTGAGAATCATGCAAAACAGTGAATTGGGATTGAGAGGGAAATTAAATGAGGAGTCACCACTCCTGAGCATTAATTATAGAAGTAATTCGTAACCTCCAATCTTCCTTGGCCTACACCCTATGAACATTACACTTGGTATATATGCACCCACAAACTGAGTTGATATTGGCCTAAAAGTTAAGATGCAAAGGAGACGTTATCGTGGGAGAAGGGACTGCAACCGTAAGATGGAACAAACGGGACAATGGCGAGATATGAACAAATATTCATTTTTGGACACAAGGTATTTAGAAAACCAATTAAAGTGTCTAGAGAGGCTTTCAGACCTCTCCTTAAATTATAAACATTTTTCGGAAGGGATTGTTTAGATAATACCGTAAATTAATCAGCTCTTGTGTTCCAATCGACTAACCCTCATGGTGAGTTTTTCACACCTTAACAAGGTTGCTGTTCACTGACTTTTCCTTGCTTATTATTGCTTTGAATTATGTGCTTTAACCTTGGTGTTTCTATAAAATACTATTCACAGATAAATATTCATATTAGATTGATTACGATGATCCCTCACATACTCGTACATTATCATTCCTTGCCACCTACATGATAGATACAATGTCTGTAAAACTAATAAGTATTAATAAAAAGCTGAAAGACGTATTTGTGTCAATGTTACGAGCGTGTTATGATAACTGCCATGCAGGGAATACAGGGCCCGTAAATTCGCACTGTCTTCACTGGAGGTATACGCCTATATACTGTCAATGTAAATTTTCTATTTATAGACGCATTTTATTTCAAGTTGCGTAATTTACTCCTCGATTGAAGTATAACGATGTCCTTTCTGGGCAAACGGACTATTTGACGGGATGAAACGGATACCACGAGCCTGAGCTAATAAGGGTTCGGGCTACCTTTCCTAAAGACGTGAAGTCTCGCGTGCCATGGTCTGGTAATAAGCATGACATCCTCCGCGCGCCATTTTTTCCGTGAATCCAGTTCTATTTACCCCTGCAGATGCTTTCCTATCACTGGATATAACATTATCTACTTCAATATCTCACTTGATTTTAAAGTCCTCGATAGGAGCTAACTATTATTGATGGATGGCACGTCCTTCAACAATACAAGCAGCTACACCTATTTCATTTTTCATTGAACTCCTTTCGTACAATTCGGGGAATATGTTGCGATATTTCCGATCTCAGGAATACTTGCGACAAGAACGCGAGCTGAGATGCAGCAAAGCAAAGCACGAATCCATGACTGCAGATGAAGATGCATTGTCATTCGCGCGGGAGGGACGTGAGGAAAGTTCGCGGCAGGAGTCGGATTGTGAATTTCCGACCGAGAAGAATTGGACTTCCAAGTTTTCGCGAGCGTCTCGAGTTTTCCTTCCTCTCCCCACAGCTCTCTACCCCTTGAGCCTCACCAACTTTTTCAAAACTCTGCGGTTTAAATTATTCCTCAGACGTTTTAGGTCGGAAGCTTAAGAAATCAGGTCACGCCCTGTGAAATGAACGCTTGTATGCTATGGAACATTGGACCGCTCGCACTCCAGGGAGCGGTGGAAAGTGCAGGTGCTATGCTATTCTTCTTCCCGCTGTACTTTATTTATCGGGACTAATGAAGACTTTCCAGAACTGAATGCGCTCATATGAAAGTTTAATTACACTCTTTTTGCCTCTTTCCTAACCTTATAATTTTGCTTAAACAAAAGCTTTTTCGTATGTCTTGGAAAATATATTAGCATCACCGATAATATTCAATTATACATTGTTAGAATTTTTATAATTTGGCATAATAATAATAATAATAGAATAAGAATAATAATAATATGGCAGAAAACCGACAAAATGATAATACAGTTATGGACGTAAGGAGAAGAATTGCGCTAGGCAAGGAGGCTTTCTCAAGGAGGAGGGAGTTGATGACGGGGACGTTGAGTAGGGATATTAAGACAAGACTCGTAAAAACTCTGATATGGAGCGTAGCTATGTACGGCGCGGAAACGTGGTCACTGAAGCAGGAGGATAGACGTAGATTGGAGGCTTTTGAAAAGTGGGTGTGGAGAAGAATGGAGACGGTGAAATGGACCGAAAGGAAAACAAATGAGGAAGTACTAGAGATGGTGGGTGAGGAGAGAGGGGGGTTTGTTGAGAGAAATCCTATGGAGGCAGGAAAAATGGAAGAAAGGCGTATTGAGCGGTAGTGGAATGTTGAAGAGGGTAATAGAGAGGAGAATGTGGGGCATGCGAGGTAAGGGCAGGAACAGGATAGGGATGTTGGACGGGATGAAGGGAGGGAAGAAGTACACAGAGATGAAGAGGGACCTGATGTAGATTAGGTTGCTAGGTGGGGAGTCACAAAATGTTTATTTGATAGTTGTGTCCATCCAAAAACCTACCTTAAACGGTAGATTACCTAATAATAATAACACAGTTATGATAAATTACTTCTCATGTAAAATCATATAGTTAAGTATATAATTTAAGTATATTCCTGTTGCCCCTTAAAACCATCTTTTAATAACTTTCACCGATTATGTGCATTCCAACATGAGGGTTTGGAGAGTATCTTGCAACATTAAGGTAATTTTTTAACCGGGAGAGTACCTACACTGATAAAAGTGGTAATAAAGATATCCATGCAACTGAAGCGCCTATATACAGCGGAAGAATAAAGACGGGATTTCCACTAGAGACACTACGTCCGGTATTTAAATTCACAGAGGCCAAGATTCTCTTGAGTTTTTTTTTTTATAATCCCATTCATTCTTTGCTTTATCTGCTAATAAACTCGAAGATTTAAGTGAATCAAATTCACAGAGATTCTCTCAATATCCGACATGATCTATCTACGTATACAAGTTGTGAATGGCTAGTAAGCAAGAAGTAAAAAAAAACCTGCATGTTCTTATGATAAAGAATGTTTATGGTAGAAGTAAGGGATAAAATTGTATAAGCTACGTTAAAAGAGATATTTACTATTTCGTTTACTCTTAATTAAATAAAAATGGGAACGCGCTCATTATAATTCAATTAAGTTACCAAAGAAATATTTAAACTAAATCGTATGAAATCAGCAAGTAAAAGCAATTTTTGGATAATACTGGCTCTTTAGTAACGTAATAATGTAGTTGAAACAACAAATTTGATCCAAATGCCGAGATTTTCAAATTTTTTCCCGGAGCTCGACCGGCACAATGACTGGTATTAAAAGTTAAACGCGTTTGCATAAATACCATCACTATGTTGGCCATCTTATTCGCTATTTCATTTTTTAGATAAAAATATCATGATAAGGGTAATTTTGAGGAAGAACCCAAATTTCTGGGAAAATAATCAAATATAACAAAGGGTTCTGTCGAATTAAAACTATACGCATTTGTATGTACCGTTAGTATGACTGATCAATATTTTTTGTTATTAGAGAGACTTTTCTACAGAAATGTAAAATAAATTTCTTTTTCAAAGCTGATTATAAAATTATATGAAAACCAATATTCCTGTTGCAGCAGAAAACTGTTTATATCGCCGTCATGCGGAAAACACGACAAAAAGATAACTACAGGGTTTGTATTAATTGTATCGAGAAAAGGTTTGGAAAACTGGATTTCTGGTATTTATATTGATAGACATAGATAATTATACAAATTATCGTAAACCCCAATATTGATACACGTATACCCGCCTGCTAATGGTTCGCTCAATCTTCCTCTCTTCTCAATATTTTCCTAGATCGTTAGTACCGAGGTTAGTATTTTACATATCAACATGAATGTTTCTTTATGTATACGTGTAAATCAACCACACCACATAAGTAACACTAACTCTATTCAATTTATAAAACAAATTGCGATAGGTATGAGCAGATCTGAAGATAACCATCTCACCTGCTAAAATAGGCACAGCGTGAAATAACTTCTCTTCCAACGAAAAGAATTAGATTCCATCAGGTGCCTGCTGCTTAAATAGAAACCTTCAAATTAGGCTGAGAAAGTTGGACGTGCCAGAAAGAAAACACACATAGAGTTATTCTACGTACGTAAAAATCCTATTGAGGTAATTTAAGCTCTACGGAAGAAGTCGTGTGCTTCGGAGAGCAAGGAGGGTCAAGTGGTGAGGGAGATTAAGGATTAAAAGAGATTTAAAAAAAAGGGTGAAGGAGTTTCCAGGGTCGGGAGTAGGAGATGGATGAAGGATGAAATAAAACGGCTTTGCATAAATATGAGTTACCTTCAAGGAGGGGAGAGGGGCGGCGGGAAAGGGGAAAGGGAGAGATGGGGATGGAGGAGAAAGGCGGCGGAGTGAGTGGGCGGTTGAACTTTCTTTTGTTTGCGCGCGCGAGAATGTCTTTGCAGTGACAATAGCGAAGGAGAGTAAGAAGGGATGGGGCATCAGGAGGAGAGGAAGATGGCCCTCCTCATGAATGCGTGGCGCCAGAGAAATGGGGTGGGGGAATGTAGTTTCCCTACGGGAAATGTTATGGGATGAGGGAATGGGAATGAATAATCTTCCTTATGCATATACATACACGTGTGGGCATTCGCTGAATTACTCAAGACAGGACCAATTTCAAGAGAAGGCGAGTATTTTGAGGAAGACCACGGAGGGAATAGAGGGAAATAGAATAGAATGTAAAGAAACTAATGGGTAGGAAGTATGGTCATACAAATGCAATATATATTTTGTGATTATTTTTCAACATAAAGATGAATGCTAATTCCTGAAACTTAATGTGCCTGGTACTGCATGGTTCATAAATAAAACTGATTGAAGTGATCCTGACAGTGATGCAGAATTTCAATGCATTATTGTCCAAATAAATAAATGAGAAATTTTCCAAGAGCGAAATTTATTTTTGAAATTGCGGCTCGAGGATATAAGAACAGACAAATTGAATCGGACGACGTTGTCGAGAGAGTCCAGCACTGGAGTACAGACCGGAGGACCCGGGTTATTTTCTGGGTGACACCCCCTCAGTTTCATCCAAGCGGTCTAATTTTTCGGGGCGCAGATCATCCTGATCAATCTAATAGAGAAGAGGTTGATAGGTAATTGGAGTAGGAGTAGGAAGAGGTTAGGTATGTTGGATGGAATAAATGGCGATAGTTGGTATGCAGAACTGAAGAAGACTTTATTGTAGTGTGGGGAGTCAGGCTTTGTCTTGTTAGTCGAATCTAAAAAAAGTTGGAGTGTACAGTTTGTGTCCATCTACGAGTATATCTACCTTAGACGGTAAACTACCAAATAATAATAGATTACCCTGGCGGACTCGGCAGCATATGGAAAAAAATACTCTAGCCTGGAGTGTAAATTTGACACGCCGTTTGAATTAGTACTAGGTGAGCCCCACCTATCGAACTAACCTTAGGACTGATCACTATGTTTATGTTTCCCCTCCGAAAGAGAGGAGAAAGCAACCCTAGGACACATTTTTTTCGATTGCATCAGTACGTTTTTGTTCCACATCAGTCAAAGGCGTGGCAGCCTATTTGTCCAGGGTTCATCTACTGACTGCACGGTTTCGAGTACCTCGTTTCGATGGTTAATGTACCAACTACCCACTCCGAGGGCCCGGTTTCGATTCCCGACCATGGCCGAATTTTTCCTTGGTATCCCAATGATACTCGCGGTGTTTTTTGTACTTCAAAGTAGAGCACGCGTTTGGTCAGATGTGACATTAATTAGTGTGACCCCTTGGGACCTTTCGTTATGGTAGGTGAATGCGGACGCTAATTTTTACTCCAATATTCCCGCACCCTTCCAAAATCCTACCCCTATATGGCCTAAAGTGAGGGTATTGCTATGGAATAAAAATGTGTTGGCGGATTCGCCCACCGAGATAGAATATGAGATATGGAAACCATCATAGACAGATCCTAGTAATCGTTCTTCCCTCGCACAACATGCAATCACAATAAAATCGAATCCTGATAAAATGAACTTAAGGATTAAAATTGAATAATTTAGTCAAGCAAAAATTATTACAAAATATTTTTCGGTATGCATGAGAAAATTTCTCTTTCGAGGTATTGTGTAGATATAGATGTAGAGTAGTTAGTTTCCTCTTCCAATAAATATTCTACAACTATTACCAAAATGACTGATCAATAAAAATAATGATGATACTTTTTTATTAGCATACTTTGTCGCGCAAAAATTTGATTCTATGCTATAATATTAACTTAATTCATATACGGTATGTACTATATTTCAATGATTCGATTAAATATTACGTCAGCCGTTTCAAATTGGAACACGTTCAGTTCTCCTACTGATTAACTGAGAAACTCTTTTCACGAAGGTGTTTCTTCACATTTGGGAACAGAAAAAAGTCAAATAGTGCTAGTGGTCCAGGAGGATGAGGAAGACTCTTTGCATTGATTTGCCGAGATCATTGAGATTTTGTAATGGGTTTCCCGGAACCTACCGTACAAAAATGTCTCTCGAGCAATTTTTCTGTTACCAATGAGAAGGTGGCACCCAATGATATTGTCTGTATTTCTGATGGTGTTCTTAACGTTATCCGACGATTTTCTCTCACAGTCAGGCTTACTTAAGTCGAAGCAGCGACCGGAACTATGGACCCACCTTACTTTAAAGTCGATTGTCCCTCTTCAAAAATTTTGAACGGGCTCATGGCTGTGCTGTTGCGAAGAACAAACACTTTGCAAGCCTGTCCTCATTGAACATAGGACAGTGCATAGGCACCAGCTAAAGACATGTACGGTGAAAGCAATATTCAATGTAGCAGTACAATTTCAATACACATGCAATGTTCCTACCATTGTTCGAAAGGTGATATGAAAATATTTCTACTTGCATTGAATTCCACTGAAGTAATAACTAAATAAAATAAATGAAGCTTGTATCACATATAGGTAGATAAAAGAGTCCTTCAATTTCCTCTTGAATACATAGGCTAGCAATTATCTCACTTAATTGTTTCGTTTAAGTTTATTCTAATACCTGAACTCAAGGCATGCCTTGTCGCTTTACATATGTGAAGACGAGCGTACCTTAAAGGGTTGCCTTTGGAATTTCAACGGAAATAAACGCTTTGATGTCCCAGAGGGAGTATGAGGTTTTGCATATCTTCTGTGAGATATTCGAAGCGACAAAATCAGGTCGAGAGTAAAATACCTTTACGCTATATTTGCTTAAAAATCTACACATTATAAGACCCATGACCGAAGGGCAATGAATTTCCAAATGCTTATCTTGGTTAGGAGGTATTCATTGGCATCAACCATACCTTCCAACATTCATTAAAAAGTTTTTTTTTATAAGAATTGGAATAATGGTTTCATGATTACCTGCAGAGAGGGCAGCACGGTTGGTTGTTTAAAACACGGCCTCTAACAGCGAGTTCTGCAATTCTCATATGCCAACAATAGGGCGCTAACTTACCGATTTTGAGCGTACATAATAGTGATAATAATAATTATAGCCAGCGGGTAATCACATACTCGGGCCTTCCTGAAAATATACCGATAATTTCAAGACCAATTACCAGTTTAACGTAAAAAAATGTGAAATAAATATGATTGGAATTAATAAAAACTTACATCACAGTCAACAATGCCAATTGAGACATTGAGAATCTATGGCGTTAACATGATCATTATCATGCCAGGTGATATGCATTAGAGTTTCCTATTACCTTTCGTAAACTTCAATAAACACAGAGATTATTAGAAACATAAAGATTATTAGAAAGAGATTATCTTGTTATATTAGTCATGTAATGATAGTAAAGTGTGTGACAAAATTGATTCAAAGAAAACTAATTGGAGACACTAACTTAACAAGCGATCGTTATATTTTATGATTGTGTGAATTGACTCAATTTGGCAAATAACCTTTTAAAATATGTATTCTAATTTCCTCTACGAGATACGGGACCATTTGGTATTGACTAAAACAGGAAGTAGTGTTTCATTTAGTATTTTTACTGAAACTAAGCCTCAGAATGATTCTGAATACCTTGCGATATGATATTGATACAGATTTGCTGGTGATGATGGAGATAGCTGCAAAAATATCGCAAAATATGAGAACTGTTACCATTTTAGAGTAGTAAATGATGGATGTGGTCACTGTTGCGTGGATTGGAGGGGTGTTCACAAAGGGAAATGGTAACGTCCTTCACGCCGTTTCAGAGGAAATAACCCATGCTTGGATATTGCATGGACATATATTCCGGTAAACCTTTCATTTGCAATATTGAGAACAAAAAAAATGTGTGCATATAATATATATATATTATTTATATGTATATATTTATATCCATATATATATATATATAAAATATATGTGTGTGTGTATATTTATATAATAAACTAGTTATTTTAAACCAAGTGCTCTTTTACACTGTAAGAAATGAAATATATGCTATGAGGTGTTTTGTCTAGATTCTATTTAAGCTATTATTTTTGTTGAAAACCTATCCAAAATACACACATTTAAAATTAAATTGAGATGAGTTTTACGTGAAAAATCATTAAAAATATTATACATTTCACGCGTTATCTCAAATTCTGCGAATTTAAATAACTCAAAAACATTAAATGATAGTGGAATATGTGAACTAAATCTCGCGTCATATCATTAGGTGCAAGATATGTATATTCGTTAATTTAAAATATGTCACCATGTCTAGTCTCAGTAAAAATATAAAAAATGGTATCAATCCTAAGTGACTAGCTCATACCGCTTCAGTCGCTTTAATTTAGACGTAATTACCTCTCGCATTTAATGATTACCGCGGCGACCGTTCGGAGAATAGAGCGGCCGTTGCTACGTAATTTGGACGCTGGTGCTCGAGTCGTGGAATACGAAATGCAAGAGATGGGGAAATACTATATACCAAAAAAATCGTAGAGAAATTAATAAAAATAAACAGTTAATTTTGAGACAGTTTTCTTGAACAATATCGCAATGAAACTCTAAAAAAACCTATTTGAAACAAAAAAGGGTAAAAAATAATATCTTCTATAGACAGTGTAATTCAGGTTCCGAAATTAATAGACATTTTGGTATTTTTTTTCATTTCAAACGCCCATTATTGACGTCCGAACGGCAAGGTCGACTCAATCCAATTGACTGAAATACGCATGTTTTTATTTAACACGCGTATCCGCAGTTTTGGAATTGGGAAGTCTGGTTTGAAATTGCAACAGTTTGAGGAAAAGTGACCGAATTTTCAAAAGCAGAATGTGAGATCATTGCAACAATAGAGTGTAAAAATCATTCGCCTTGATTTTTACACTCCAAAATTGTTGCAATGAAATGAATGTTAGCGGATGACTCCGTTAAAAGTTACTGTTGCGACATCTCCCGCAGTTTCTTGATATTTTTCAGAATGTGAGATGCTATGGCTTAGTCGGGAAGAAGAATAAAGTGTGGTATGATTTATAAAGCACCCGTAATAACAACCGTCGCATTCTATAAGCACCAAATTCCAATTGTGGATGACATCGAAGAAAGAAGAAACGTATCGCGACCACTTAGAAGGAAAAGCGAAAACAGTTTATGTACCACACCTTCTGCGAATGCTGACTGGGTAGGGTCGCTGAATTGAAGCTGGATAGAAACACTGGCCTGAACATTGGGGCTTCTTAATCTTACAGGGCGCAACACGACCAAATATCTAAATCTTGTAGTTCCATAAATGCCGAAGACCTTTTCTTGTTAGCGGCGAAAACTTGTTTTCCAGCCATAATAATACTACAAGTCTCCAAACATTACTTAAATTAAAATACGAACTAAGTTTCTTTTTAACAGAAGAAAGAAACCAATTAGTTACAGAAATCAAGTTTCAGTGAAAGTTCAAAAGTAGTGTTCGTTTGATTTAGCCAGAGCTGGAAAATGCTATTATCCATAAATTCCATTATAACCTATTATTTATAAATGGAAAAAACATTTTCGTTAGTAATGTTGATATGAAATTATGTTCAATAAAATGCGACTTTTACTTATTTTATTGATGGCATAAAAATCTGTGCAAGCTGTCAGATGGAAACAAGTCTATTGCAGACCGACCCGCATATTATCCTTATGATTGTCTAATGATAGGTTGGATGTAAAAGACTGCTTGACTCCGAGTTGATTTATTTTATCCCATCTATTGCACAAGCAGAAAATTTCCTTTACTTCCTCCTCCAAATAGTCATTACTATACGTATATTAATGTTTAATTCATGCCTCGTTCCATATTTATTACGTAATCCAAAATATTATTCTAGTCGAGAAACGGCAACCAACAATCAGTGCGATACTTCATATCCTTGCATGTCACTCTGCCATCGGCAGATAATCTAATAACGCTAATTACTCGGTAGATCATGTCATTAATGTAAATAAGGGAGAGGAGAGGCTACATTAGGGGAAAGTAAGTGATACTGCTCCGAAGACTTTCCACCGTAGATGTTATTTTTTACCTTGGGCTATTACCCATTTGGTTCGAGCCACTCCAGGCTCCAAAACATAACAATAACCTAAAAAATAAAACGAAACGCGCGACTCATCCGACGTAAAAGGTTGAAAAGTAATCTAGAAGGCTTGAAGGAGGGAAAAGGAATGCGGGAGAAGGGGTGGGGATCCAGATGAGGAACCAAGGTGCCGATGCGAGTCGGGCGCCTTCCAGGCAAGCCCGCTGGCAGGATGGGGGGAAAAAGGGACGGAAGTGGTCAAAAACGGAAAAAGGGTGTGAGAGAGGGGTTGAGGGACCCATAGTTCCTTCATTATAAGGGCGTAATCATATTTCAAGATACTTTTTCGCCATTATCTTCAAAATATTTTTTAATTCATGCCATTCTTACAGCAACAGAAAATGAACAATACGAGCAGCAGTTTATTTGTCAATGAAACATCTTACGCAAGCAAAAACTTGAAAGAAGTCACGATGCATAGGAAATGCGGAGAGAAACCTTTTGCTTGCAACATGGAAGTAGAAAACGGGAGCTGTAAAGTAATCTGACGCCGGAGTCGATCGCATTTATTCGATATTTGCAGCACCCCATTTCTCAGCCCTAAACCAGTGAATACATTCTTTATTTCGTCCAGTCAGTTGCTTTTGAGTTTGATAACGTAGAAAATGTTACTCATCAAGCAAGAAAGTCATCAAGAGTTTTTTTCCTCGAGCTCATACAGTAATGGAGTCCATTTATTTCTTTACTCGGGTCTATATGGTTCATATTTTTTATTCACGTGAACGAATGCATACGATTGGACTAATTTTTTCACTGCATGAATTAATTATTTCCAATGAAGACGCGTATTTATTTCACTGAAATGACAAGCAAAACTCATTCACAACACTCTGCAGCAGCACAGTTAAACGCCGCCGTTGCCAACCGAGTTTCCAACTTCCGCTCTGCTGTTCTCTCCTACTCGCTTCCCCTTCCACTCACATATTTAACGTTATAATGGCACCTCTGGTTTTTTATTTAAATCCTCTTAATGGAGAAATGAATTATCATTATTCATTCGTCATTATTTTTACCTTCCCAAGATCAGCTCATGAAGACATTTTGCAGTATCAGTTAGGATTTCAAAAGCAAATTTCGTACATCATTGAGTGAAATGATCGAGTTTTTGCTCTAATTTTACCTCTTCAAGCTTTTGAGTTGCTGCCAATTATTTATTTAACAAAATAAAGGTATATCAATTAATTAAGGATTCAGACCAAACCTTTGTAACAAAATAATATAATGACGATGAACACATTTGTTTCAAAATATCTATGGACCATCAAAATAGCTAATTTTAATGTCCACGAGAGCATGTTATTAATTGTACCAAATGCCTAGATTAGTCGAATTCACCATCAAGTTTGTAATGTCTAGATAAAACATTTGGAGAAGATTTGAGGAGTGCTATAATTATTGTACTTTAACGAAAAAATGTCTATTTCCAACAGTACATACAAACAGGAGAATCATTATATAGAAATAATGCACCTTCCCTTTGCCAATCAAGTCTTCATCTATTACAGCAATATTAATGAATATATATTGGATATAGTCTATTAGGGAGTTTTACGACAATATCCGTTAGGAACACTCAATGAAAAATAACCAATATTACGTATACATTTGTTGAGAGTTTTCGAATAGATAGATGGTCTGAGATTTGAATTTGAAGTTGATGTATTTACGTTTACTTCTGTAGAATTTCTGCAAAACGATTGAGAAGATTCCATTCATTCCTACACGCCACTAGTGATTTAGAACACCCAGGGAAAGCATTCGTATGTTATGTTTGGAAAATTTTAATTAGCTTGGTATTCTAAGGTCATATAGAATGAACAACATGCGATATCCTGAATGTTTAGTTCGTTACCCTAAAGGTGGGATGGATATGATGATTACCGTGGACTTTTATAGGAAATTTGAGCATGTACTTTAAACTATTTAGACCCTGACGAGTCTACCACACAGCACTATGTTCTTAGCACACCAGGAATAGCTGCTCTCACGGAATATGACTGAAAAAATAGCTAAATTAAAACAGAGCTGATTGATAAAAACCCTGAAAAGAGGGAATGGGACTCTGAAATAACCTGTCCACTCGCAACTTCTAACTAAAACAAAAAAAAATGACGAAATCGACCCACTTGGTCATCATCCCGTGCACCCTGGCTTGGGGTGCGCTCGTTTAAATAACAGCGCCGCACATACACCACCGCCAACAGCAACACCATCAACAAGGCCACCCTCCACCTCCATCACTGACTTCCTGCTCCCCTCCCTCCCGCCCCCACGCCTACCCCTCCCGCTCGTTCGCCCCCACATCTGCTCCGCACATTCCATTGGAGAGGCAGGCAGGTGCCCGCCACCTGTCTCCCCGACACCCAGACGACCCGGCCCTCCAAACAAGCCACCCGCTTCCCTCCGCCCTCCCCCCTCTCCGAACGATCTTCCGCGCAGGAAGGATACCACACCGGCACGGCTACGAAAACACGCCGGGCTTTCATCCTCCCCCTCCTCCGACACCCGCGGCAATTCCCCTCCCCCGTCAAATGGGCGCCTCCCACCCTCCCCTCTGTTAATATCCTCTTTAAGGTGAAGAGGGCGCGGGTGGGCGCATCAGAGCCAGACGGAGTGGTCTCTACCCTTTTCCATTGGTTAGGGCATGTTGTTTAGAATGGTGTTTTAGATATTCTTCTTCTTAGGGGAAATATTTTTACCACAACGTTAATGACGATTTCTCGGTTAATTCAAAATTAGGCCATTTAAACTGCAATTCTAAATTAATCCATTGAAATTTGCGTGACCATTAGTTAAAAATGTTTTCCTACCCGTGCAGGCGTAATAGGAATGAAAATTTTCATATTCCTTGAGGGAAAATCTTGGAGATCAAAAGAAACCACCATAGGTAATTACTTGTATTGTTTAAAATCGCAACGCCTATTCCGAAAGGGACGGCGTGTCACGTGTAGTGATGTAGGCGAAATTACATGCTCTCCGAATTTAACCAGTTGAAAAAAAAATTGTCTCCACACACTGCGCAGAAGGACCGAAGGCCACAGTAACCATCCAAAAGTTTTACTTAGCCGTTGAAGGAATAGCTGGACTCATACCGACCCAACGTGTGAAATTTTTACATTCCCTGCTCCGCTAGTTTCCAAGGAGGCCCCAGCACCCAGAAAATCACACCTCTGGTTAAACTGGGTTTGATAATTGAAATCGTCATCCGGATTTGAACCTGTTACCTTCGGGGTAGTAGCCTGAAGGTAAAGCCTAAAGGGCTAAGCCTCATACCGAGGGTAATAGGCTAACGCCGGCTTAGGGCCCTCGGGTAAATGGTTGGGAGTGATGCACTTTACTCAAATGCCCACGCTTTCGGATTCTCCTCCCGAGTGAAGATCGAAACATTCGCCTCGCGACATGTTCGTTAGCACGCTCTCTGCAGAGTAACCATCGATATAACACGGATTGAGTTTTACGTGGAAGCGCATAGAGTAAGCTTTACGTGTTTCGAAGAATTTTTGGACCACCCTCTCCCTCTCACCAAATCTCATCATAGCAAAACATCTGCGCAAGGGAAGAACCCCAAGCTGTTCCACATAGTATTTATCTCGTTCTACTTCCGTACCCTCATTGTGAGGCGCGTGGGATATTACACATATAAGTGCCAGGCGTAATTTTAGAATTTTACGCGGCTATCCCAAATAAAATCACATTTTTACGCTTAGGCAATTTGTTGTGGTTTTTATCATTATCTTCTCGGCGCATGGAAACTCTAAAAATTTCAACATATACGTATTCCCCACTCGTATATACCCTTCCTAAGTATAACTTCAATTTTTTGTTTTCTAAAGCGAACGTATTTTTTGCACAACTTCTAGGTTGTCTTACCGACGAGGATTACGAGTTCTCATATTTTCTGGACGGGTTTCACATTTGCTGAGAGAGAATACCCTATTAGCCCATACTCTTCTAGGAGAGGAAGAAAAACAGACTTTCAGAACTTTTGGATACATTTTTTAACCACTTGTTTTGGATTGCAGTGTCTGCATATTAAAATCCCAGATGTGGTTTTTGATCCAGGCTTAATCTGAATTAAATCATGACAACTGTATGGATGGAATTGGTATGGAAACTCTTTGGAATGGTCAATATGTTGGATTAAGAAAGAGCTCTAGTCCATAAAGGCAGAGTAGCCTCATCTTAGAAGTCACTTTTTATTAAATTTATCAAGATTTTTAATTTAAATTTTCATATCCTCCCAATTGGGTTGATAAGAAATGAATTCCATTGTAATATATTGGAAACGCGGGTTGTCCAGAAAGGAGAAGAAACCTCGAAGAGAGAAAAGAGAGAAAGAAAACCTCCGTTATGCTATACAAAATTCACTGGAATAGAAACAAAAAATTCATTATTTTCGTCTCAAAACTACATATCTCTAATATTTGTATATATATTACCAAACAAATTTAATCATTTGCCATATCTCTGAACTAGATTTCAAATTCTTTCAGCGTAAAATTCCGCCGCAATAGATCGCAGTCAGCCGATGACGACATCTTGAAGCTTAGGAAAAACCAGAGTTTTAGTACGACAATTTCTTATGTAAATACGGATTACAATGACACGTTTGTAATTCTTTGTTGCCTTCATTATCATTAAAATCATAACTGCTACAAGCCGGTTCCTAACAACCATTATTTCCTACGTATGGTGTAGACTTCTTCATTTTTGCCCCATATTATTTCCTCCTACAATTCTTCGTACATTTTAAAAACCTCCATGCCGTATAAAAGAACTTATCTCTCTCTAACTGTACCCACATGTAACATTCTCTCTTATAACACAGCCTATCTCACAGTCCCTCAACATTATCTCAACCAATTCCCTAAACCTCGTTTGAGTTTCATTTGGAAACTTCCTCTTTTCTCCCATCATGGTTAACACATTATATTTTTCTTCCTCTCAGTTCAGTTTATTTTCTCCATTCTTCGTCGAATCCACATTTCAAAAACCTCTAATCCCATCATCCTATCGCCAAAGAAATTCCAAAGAATATACCTCCTGTCTAAGAATTACGAAATTAATCTATTTCACCTCATACACATTATAATTGCAAATGCAATTCAAATTCGTCCTCAACAAGCAGCTTTCGGTGACTGAAGTTGAGGTAACCTTCAAGGAATTCGATAATGTAATGCCACTTGTATAATTTGTATTGATGACATAGAATAAGCAGGTAAATAATATAAAGTCATAAAAGAAAGGCATATAGTAAAGGAAACTTGATTAACACCAAATTTTACCACAGATATTGATGAAAAATATTTTTATTTTTTATGAAATGGACATTAGTTTTTTACATAACGGATGTTGAGTTCCCTAGTTTTTATTGATATTATTTAGATCAGAAATTTCCCTATGGATGAAAGAGTATTTTAAAGCTATCAGCACCGCTTGAGTCTATGTCTTTATAATTTTCCAATTAGACCTTCATATTTGTCAGACGACCAGGAAAATTCCTCATCTTCATATTAAGTGAGGGGCCCATATAATTATCTCGGCGTTACAAGTGAACTCAAGTGCCCTTCTTTAATGTTTGTTGTCACCTTGCAAAATAAGTGTGAGAAAGGAAGCCAAATGTCTTCGTTTCTCTATTTATCCGGTTTCCAGTAACTCTTTTCGTAAAATTTTCAACAAACTCAGCGCCATGTGAAACCTTAATTTATAATTTTTTCACAAATAATTTCCGAATGTCCAATTGTGGTCTCGCCAGTGAATTTAAAATTTCTTATTTATCGTACTTTTTCATGACTTTTTCCCCACAACCTGTCCGATGACGTCTGTACTTCTTTTTAATTTACCGAAGCTGAATAATTAAAGCTTATACATTTTTTTACTTCATTGTTACTTGCCCGTTCATGAGAAATAGGTTGTATTTCGGAAAAGCCAAGAGGGAACGGAGTGCTCCCGCTTATATATGAAGCTTCTTTCCGTGGCAGGACGCTGCTCAAAGTCGGGCCGGGCGGCAGCTGCCACGGGCTTGAAGTCGCATATATTTTTTTTACTCCACGCGATTTTTTCAGCGGAAACACGTTTCGCTCCCTAGCAGGTCACACGCTAGCGATCTCGGTCGTGTGCCCTCCCACCTCCTCGTCCCTTATCTGGGATCCACGCACGCGAAATGCGCATATGTAACTTCGAGGCGGAAGCACGAAGCGTCTTAGAAAAACCTTTTTGAGTGAGGGTTAGTGCGTCTATTCACTACAGCGGCGAATTCTGTCAAGAGGAACGACTGAAGAATAGTCTGCTTAATTAATTTATATCTCTGACTTGACCCGTGCCTCACCCCAGAATCCTTAACGAAAACCTACCTACGTGCACGACCGAGTCACGCAGTATACCAATCATATTTTTCACCAAAATTCCGAAAAAATAATACCATTCTCACGAGGCTGTGGCATCCTCCGCAGGTACGGTAACCTAAAACCGCTATTTTAATGAATCGTTGATATTATTCTGGTGCAAGTTTCCTCGATATTTTATGGTTTTATAGCCACGTAGTAATTTGGAGTAGTTCGCCTACCGTGAACACATTTGCTGCCCAAGCATCTCTGTTAACAATGCAATTTATTATTGGCAAAGTCCCCAAAAAAAGAAATGATTTCCTCTCCAGCGAAATAAATGAGTTGTTGACCCAAACATAAAAATAACGACAACCAATATATCCGAACGATTGCAATCGACTTCCGATGCATACATTTAAATGTTTTACATAAGTCGTTCGCAGTAAAACATTTAGGTTTACGGAAATGAGTTCCGATGAAATTATATATATATATATATATATATATATATATATATTTTTTAATACATAGTGAATTGGAGGTTCAGTGCGATAGATATGGGATGAGAATCAATATTAATAAAACAAAGGCTATGCGATTTTCCAGAGAGAAAAAGGCTAAGCAAAACATTAAAATAGGAGGGGAAAAAATAGAGCAGGTAGAACAGTTTACATATATCGGAAGTGTTTTGGACCAATACGGTCAAAGTAGTAGGGACGTAAGGAGAAGAATAGCGCTAGGCAAGGAGGCTTTTTCAAGGAGGAGGGAGTTGATGACGGGGACGTTGTGTAGGGAGGTTAAAGACAAGACTCGTAAAAACTCTGATATGGAGCGTACGGCGCGGAAACGTGGTCGCTGAAGCAGGAGGGTAGACGTAGATTGGAGGCTTTTGAAATGTGGGTGTGGAGAAGAATGGAGAAGGTGAAATGGACTGAAAGGAAAACAAATGAGGAAGTACTAGAGATGGTGGGTGAGGAGAGGGGTTTGTTGAGAGAAATCCTATGGAGGCAGGAAAAATGGAAGAAAGGAGTATTGAGCAGTAGTGGGATTTTGAAGAAGGTAATAGAGGGGAGAATGTTGGGCAAACGAGGAAAAAGGGCAGGAACAGGATAGGGATGTTGTACGGGATGAAGGGAGGAAAGAAGTACACAGAGATGAAGAGGGACCTGATGTAGATTAGGTTGCTAGATTGGGTTTTGTTTGGAGTTACAAAAATATTTATTGATAGTTGTGTCCATCCAAAAACCTACCTTTACTGGTAGATTACCTAATAATATATATATATATATATATATATATATATATATATATATATATATATATATATTGCTCAATTCGATCTTCATTTATAACAAAACATCCCATGTAATTTAAAAAATAAATTTAACAAATGATCCAGAAAAAATAAAATACATATGGAAAGTGGCGTTTGGAAAGAAAACAAATTAGTTTCACTGCACACTGTCTGCCAAACCACGAGCTGACACATTGGTGTCAACGATTACTGGATGCTTTCTACCATGCATCTCTTATAAATCACTCCATCATCGATAATACTCAATTTCGGGACTAATTTGGCTTAGCTCTCCATTCAATTCCACTTTGATTTAACTTCTTCACTAACATTTTTGGCACTTGTCATTTGATTCATGTATGCCTAATCTCGTATCTTTTTCTGTTCATACTTCCCTCAGCAATTGTCTTTATCATGGCATCGCACCTCAAAATGCGTCTGATTATTTTCTTCAACCTTATTGTTCAGAGTTTTCATTAGGATTCAATCTTTAACTCGAGATTTCTCTTTTAAGATAGTTTTATCTTGGTATTAGACGATTAAAATAATAGAAGTTTTCTATATACGAGGGTCATCCGGAAAGTAGTACCCGTTCGTGAAATAAAGACACAAAAGTAAATATTAACAAACATAAAAAATTTTATTTGAAAGAGGATACTTTAAACTACTTCTCAACATAATCTCCAAGCAAATTAAGGCATTTGTCATAACGTGTGACAAGTTTCTGTATTCCTGCTGCATAGTCCTTCGCCGCCAGCTCATTGAGATACAGGGTCACTCCTTACCCATCTTGCACAAATTTTTGCATAATGCAGATGGTGTTTAACAATTTCATGAACAATTGTTCGAGAAACATTGGGAATATGCTCACAGATGTCATCAATTGTGACGCGCCGATCGTTCCTCACGAATTCGTCAACTGAGCTCACCAGTTGGTCCGTAATGACAGACGGTCTCCCCGAACGCTCATCGTCGTGTGTGTTCCCCCTCCCCATGTTGAAGTTGCGACACCACCGCCGAACAGACGACTCGTCCATTACATTGTCTCCATACACCTCCTTTAATTGGCGATGAATATCACATGGGCGAACGTTTCTTGCATTGAGGAATTTAATCACTGCCCTCACTTCACAACTGGCGGCGTTCTCAATTTTTTTAAACATTGTAAACAATCACAGAAACAACACAGGCAATGCTAGCGTCACGCAACTTGGCTCAGAGAAGGCAGACAAGCCACTGAAGCTATCTGACCTCGTCCAGCGGCTACTCGCGTCGTCAGCACTTCATGCGGCACGAACGGGTACTACTTTCCGGATGACCCTCGTATGTAGCGATCAGAGAGGTTGAAAGCACGGAAATTTAGCCAGAATAAACCTAACATGATGATCGCATGAAAAATAAACTTTCGCTGCGGATGATGAAATCTGAATTCATTATCAATCGTACTGGATGGGACTAACTGATGAACTACGCAGGAGCCATAATAGTAATCCTCTTATTAGTTTTCCAAAGAGAATTAACTCACACTAAAACGACGACCAAGTAACATCAAAGAAAACTATTTTCCATTGAAAGATATTGTCGTGGAACATGATGCAAAGGCGATTAACTCAATGTACAACAATCGAAACATAAAAAATTGTTAAGCTTCTCAGTATCATTATCATATAGAGGACAAATTTCATAGATAGAATAGGATTATCACGTCTATTTCATTTCAGATGCAGAATACAAGCCACATCATTAACGCAATCGAACAACAAAAAAATAACGAAAATATCAGGGGAGCATAATTATGAGAACATCAACAGCATACCAGAATATTCATGCAAAAACCTGATCATTAAAAATGTAAGGAAATAGACAGAATCAACATTATGTAAATGATAAAATTCATACAATAATTCATAACCAATTTCATTTTATTTGATAGACCTTGAACCTTTCTCACGAAAAATAATTATTCTATCCGTGTAGTTCAATTCATCCTCATTTGAGATAAAAACCTCGGAAGAATGGTTCTAAATAAATGTAACCACGTACGCGGTGCTAGGGAATTCCTAATGGGCAATACTGTGTTTCCAGCTTCTGTGGAAATGTCTCTCGGCGGCTGGAGTCCACCAGTAAGGAAGAAGGGGTCGGAACATCACAAAATGGACGAGCGTTATGACTTCCACCACTGCAAGGGTTGATTAATGCCCCTTTTCAGAAAGCTGGACTTCTGGGGAGATCATTATTAAAGGGTTTGAGAAATGATTCGCTTTTCAAGTTTTCCCGTCCCCTCCGAAGGTCCATCTCCCAAAGTCTTTTCATCTCGACATAAAATAAATCGTAACATGAACTTCTTACATAAAGTTCATTTCATATGGAATAGTGCTTTTAAGCAAGCCCTTTCCTTTAGGGAATATCACCTACGGGACTTGCCGTGCGACTCCTTTTTCTAAGCGTTATATTGAAGATGAAAAAGAATATCTTACTCTGACGTTTGCTGGACGCATAATTGGATCCAGACTTCTTGAAATATTGAAGAAAGATGGAAAAAACTACATTACTGGTGCATGACAACTGTAGAAATAGTAATATATTTTAATAAATCAATGACAATTTAATTAATTTGATAATTTAATTTATTTTGTTCGCTTAAATATGTTTAACTTTCATTCTAATTAAGTTTAAATAAGAAATGGAAACAAATACTGAAACAGCCATACGGTGAGATGAACCTGAGGAGATTCTCGCTAACTAACTCCAATGGATAATTTAAAAAAATCTTTATACATTTCTGGAATAACTCGTATTTGGATATAAACGTATTCACCAAACGGGGATGATGACAGTTTCGTTTTTAAAAAATGTAAATGCTCCCAGAATTTCCAGTAAATATGTCACTTAAAAAACGTAAAGGGAGCAGTACACTATTCTTAATTAATTAAAATTTAATTGGAAAATGGAAATGGCCGGTCAGAGAGAAAAATGATCGCGGTATTCTGTTTTGACGTTGCCGCTCGCCGTTGCTCACTACCACGCCATTGAATAACCCCTCCGGTGGAATCCACGAATGAATTTCAGTCGTGGGGAGTGAGTGATCCAAACAATTGAAGCTTAAAAATGACAGCTTCCAATATGATGGAGTGTGGTGGAGCTATCTCTTATCGAGAAGCAATATGCAGCGAAACTGGATGGTCTTAATTTGCTGACCCCTTACTGCCACACCACAAAAAAATACGTGTTGGTCGTGTGCATCATAATACCCTCAAACCTGCGCATGCGTGTTGAGGGGGAATGTTACTTTTACATGCCACCAGGAGTGCTCCTGAAGGTAATTTTGCTTGTGGTCTACAAGTATATGCGTATTAGTTTTCAGTCTAAACGTAATACCTACCCAGCTTCCTTACATGATAAAGTGAAAAAATATTAAATCCTCGACTTTAATATCGAGGGCAGTGCTTTATGCATGTAGATGAGACCTGTTCTTCGAGGCAAGAGGATGAGCGCAGATTTGAGGCTTTCGAGATTTTGGTAATGCAGAGAAAATAAGTTGGGCAAAGAGGATGACAAATCAGGTAGAGTGACGAGATGATAGTACTGAATGGTATATGGATGTCGAAGGCCGGGATAGAATAGAGAATATTTGTTTTAGCGGGGTTGAGGAAGGGAGACAGACGGCTTTTAAGACAGCATAAAAGCAGATAGATGTTACAAAGTAAGGAAGAAAGAAAAAATGAAAGAGGTTGTACTTATAATATTTAGATCTTAATATTTCGTAGGAACCGCTCAAAACCTTCCTTCAAATAAATAGTATATCTTGTATTGTACTCTCAGTAAAACTTGTTCAATAAAACACGATCTTGTTCCATTAATAGTTTACTAGGAATAGGCAATGGTTTTTTACCATCCTAGTTCTGGTTTTCTTCGGTTCCCTGAACATTGCTAATATACTGGTGGCGCTATTTAAAAAAATAATTCAATGCATCATAAATAACTCCATTGTGTAAGGTTAAGCATCGGATGGGAAAAAAGTAGTCCTAACAAAATTCACGTAAGCATAAGCTCTTTCCGACGGCTATATCTCTCCAGAATTCACGGAATACACTTATGCATTTCAAATAGTTACCTCTTGCGGAATAAAAATAACCTTGTAGTTTCCTCATTTCAATATGAGTGACATGTCCTATTTAGTAAACTAGGCTTGGCCAGGAAGATATTTCCTCCCAGGGGTTCCAGAGGACGAAATCGGGGAATCTTCTTTTTGAAATGCGGACGGGAAGTATTGAAATCTTAGTAAGAGTAACTTTTCACATTCTGGGAGATGAAGAAAAAAATACTCTCTCTGACAACGCGAGGTTTGAATTCGAACAGGAAGCATAAATCACGCGCGCTCATGCATATATTCAAAGTGGGAAACTAAGTATCTATAGGCATTTTTCTACTATTCTCCGAAACGATTTGAATAACTCCGCTTCTAATTCAGCCACAAAAGTCCCAGATAGCGAAAAGGATTTCGTGTGCGTTGCTTAGTAGTGGACGTAGATAGTTAAAAGAAAATCTGGCGTGGAATAAACAAAAAGAGATAGAAGTCCACCCCAGTTTTTTCATAAATTTTCTTAATAACAAATAATTTTGTTTAGTCATACTGTTATGATACGACATGTAACGTTGAGACATACATGCATGTATGCATTTGTGTGAATGGTCATGGATAATAAGCATATAAAATCTTTAAATAAAAATGTTATGTATTAATGAATCTCCCCAAAGTTTGAGTACATACGCACAAGTACATATCTTTCAAATCGTTCCCTTTCGGGGTCACATACTATCAAGAGAAGCCTGAATTTAGCTCCCGAAAAATAACTTAGTCTTGTTAATTGACTTATACTAAAATAGCTTATCACTTCTTTCTTCTAAGCCACAATCGATTGTGTTTTTTCATGCGTACTCTTTCTTTTGTTTCTGTTCCTAAGACTTATTTTATTTCTTTTTTATAGAATTCACACGACCACACTCACCCGTGACTTTTTCAAATATTTCCTTTGGATAAATAATAAGAGTTGATAAATAAGGGAAATTTCTAATAAAGTAAAAAATTATTCTACTTTTTACCACTGCTACTCACACTACTACAACCATTACTTTTTATTTCAAAATCAGCCTAGAATTGTCAACGGTTACTGCTTTCATTTTTGTCCTTGACTTCCTCTAGAAGAACAAATTGTTAAAATCATTATAAATACAACATTTCTACAGATGAACCGATTCAGAGCGAGGGAATACGATGACGGACTACAAATGAGAAGAAACTCAAGTGCAATCGATTTGTAATTAGTTAAAAGTCGTCGTTCAAGCCGTGGATGTAATCTGTATGCTTGCGGTGTCTCTCTGAACCTAAGCTAGTATATAGTAACGTTAATGATCATTATGCATGTTACGCGATGACCATGTTCATCGCGAAACATGCATATTTTCTATTGAGTACTGCTTAATTCTGAAATGATATCTTACTGTGAAAGGTCCCGAACGCTCGACCCGTACACGGAGTAAAGTCTAGCATTTTAAACATATTTGTCCATATTTCGTATGACATGATAGCACAAAAATTATTTTACCCCTATTCTGATGACGTAAGCCAGCGAAATTTGGTTCTCAGGAATATTACATAAAGCAAAAATTAGGTGAGGTAAAAATCATCAAAATTTGTGAAAACTGTGATCGTCTAATAAAAAGTAATAAAAACGAAAGAGATTGGAGATTTCAAGGTGCCCTAATTGATACGTTAGGTATTACTGGTATCATTTGGAAAAAGGGGAAGACAGCTGAATGGCTAATCATTTTATAAATAAAAATTAGAAAGGTTTCAGCAACAAATAACTTCAGGGAAAGTTAGGATCCAGAAGGAAAGATTTTGACGACCAGGAATCCTACCTGTTGGGGGTAGAATTATTGGTGAAGTAGAATAAATATTTTATCTCTTCATTAGAGTTTTATCAATCAAGACAAATGAAAAAAATACATTTTCGCAAGATTTTGAGTTGATAATGCACACATTTTTCCAAATTATACGCCTTAATCAGGAGTAAAGCTAAGACTAGTGTCATTTTATGAAGATATAATTGAAGAAAATGAGCTAAGGACAGGTTTTTGGGAAGAAGTGAGAGTATTGGTGGTGGTGGAAAATAGGTAGATTAAAGGAAAAAGGAATTAAAGAGGGTTTGGAAATTGAATTTTAATCGCCAAGTTTGAGCGGGGGAGTCGGAGCGCTGAGAAATTCAACTCCTCCCCTTCCCTAACCCATCACTTGTCATCGATCACCAATACACATTTCCGAACACCAATCACCACCCCTTGCTCCTTGCATTCAATACTGTTCACAATCGGCTTTACATTTCCGCCAGTCATCTAACATTTTGAACCTAGGAAATGAAAATTTAAGTTTCATCCTGTGAAATAAAATTCTTCTATTCATTATTTTCCAATCATTGAACTTTATTCCCAAACAAATTATAAATTAGCATTATGGTATCATCTGATGGTTTGAGCCGAATCAAACCCTAAATATAATTCCCAAACCAAATGAGGCTTACATATTTGTCTTTTAAATTACTTTTATTTTTATTTTAGCATACCTATTTATCAGATCCTAACGCGAAAATACGCTATACGCTCGGTAGACCAGTGACTAGTACGTTGGGTTCCTTATTAGAGAATTTCTGAGTTCAATCAATGTGCATCTTCTATTACAATTCAAGTAGTGGGATTACCCGGATACTAGAAATCCGTGACGATCCGCAGACGGCATGGAGAAAAGAACTGGATCCCCTTTCCTGAATTTTGTAAATTTCACCTACCAACGGTGGGATAGGATCTTAGGTCAACTACAAAAACCACTACCTGGGGTTCTTATCCGCCCTGAAGATAAGTTCTTATTAGATTTTCTTTTAGAACCGAATGACGAAGACGACCTCTAGGACGACGACCAGAGATTTGAATCCCTGATCTTCGAGGATGAGGACCATTATGCGAAAATGGGACGGGGGGGAGGGAGGGGTTAAGGGAGGAACTAGCCTTCATTATGGAGCCTCTACTGCTGCACCCGCTCTGGAGTGCAGTGATTAAAGAATCTTTTTTTTTGAGAGAGAGAGAGAGAGACGGGTCGCAACGAGCTCAGTCGTCATCCCTGAATCGCTCCCGAAATCCGCCGAGCACCTCCCTCATCATCTGCTACTTCATTCATCGGGGGTCGTTCACACGCGGGACGACCCGAATGGGGAACCAAAATGAAAGGAGAAAACTACAGTGCAATTCGATCGTCAGGGGAAGATAGAGGAGAAAAAGGAACGACCGCAAAAATCCTCCAACCCCCCGAATAAAAAAAGAGGAAACAATGCACTGCGAACCGCGCGCAATTGCGGCAGTCGAAAGAAGACGAGGGCGAAGGGAGGGAGATAGGGAGAGAGATAGAGAGAAGGGAGAGGAAAAAAATAACGAAACGGGGACTGCGAGGGGGATAACGAGGACGCGTCAATTGAACGTGGGCGTATCATCTCTCCTGGAGAGATGCCGTGGGGGGTGGTGCTTAACGGCGCCGGAGTTCCCTCGGTATTTGGTCGGGTGATCGGATGAGCGCGCGACACGATGGGGATCACCGCGTGCGTCGCGCTGTGGGATGATTTGGGGATCTCAATCAGACGACCGGGAAAGGGAGGCCAGAACGCTCGCCAAACCGAGGTGGGAGGGAAAACCCTGAAATCTATGAAAGGGCAGACCTGAAATCCAAAAAAATAGGAGACGCTCATGAGGGATTACTAACTGCCCGCTTTTTTTAAGGAAGACTTATACAAGTGGCCACGAATTTACCCAGAAATTTAGTCAAAAAGGCTGACTTTTTATTAGGAATGCCAACCCATTTATTATTATGCTTGGCCATTATTTTTTTTAGATTCCCGTTCCCGACTTTTCCACTCGTTTTCCTACAAACATATCGCCCTCGCTTATTTAGAATTTTTTCCCCGAGGGCCTATGAACCGATCAGGTAATTTTCATGTTGAACTTCCCTCGTCGCTTTGTTGGTCCAGTTTTGTTGTTGAAGTGATTTCACAGACGAAAGGAGCATCGTCCTCACCAAGCCTATCCCATTCCCAATTCATGATCCCGATTTGAACAGAGAATTTTCAACTTCGCTAAAAACTCTTGTCCTTTCCCTCCGTTTCTCCCCGAGGTCTTGAAGAAATTAAGTAATTCCCGTCTTTTCCGAGATTTTCTCGACTAAATGGCCACCCTGATGAATTCATGTTTATTTTAATATTCTAACGGTCAAAAACTTTTTATGAAAGGGAACATGAAGCGATTTTAACAAACCTGAAGGTCAACATTTGAGATATTTTCTCTAAAAACAGCGTGTATACTAATTTCGATGAATATGGGGAAGGTTGCTCAGTAGAAGAGGTAGTCATAGTTTCATTCGAGTCCATACTCTTATGTACTGTGCTGCCGGGGAATCACAAACTATCCTTCATTAGGGGTTCATAACAGTTTCCACTTAAGTCCAAAATAATGGACTGATTTTTGCTTCGCGTTGTTTCAACAAAGATGCTATTCCTTATCAAATGTACCGCAAATTTTTCCTCTTCACTTTTTTTTAAAAGAATTTTTTGCAATATCTTCATCGCACATAAATATCGTGATGGTTTTAGCCATATCAATCATTGAATATTAAACAATACTTACAATGACTTATTTTGTTGTAAATGGTCAAGCATTGAGATTAAACATTCTATGAGCGCGATATAGGTAGGTTACATCATGACATCACATTTTAGGAACACAATTTATCCTATATCATTTTATTACATTATTCATTATTCTAAAATTTTTTCTTTTACTCGTTGTTCACTTAAATTTATCATCTAATCGTCACGATGTAATAGGCATTACTTCAATTCTAGACCGAGACATAAAATATTATGTAATATCCTTTTCATCAATGGGGATTTTATCACTGGCGAGCGATGAATTTCGCGTTTATTTTGCGAAGATGTACACTTCGCAAAAGATATTTACCCTACTTTTACCCTCATTAGCAGTCAAAATATGAAACTACGCCGATTGACACAGAACTCCAACAAAGTTTTAGAGAGTAAAACTCCGCGATATACATACGTATCTATTAGAGGAGACCCCTCGTCCGATGGATCTTTTACTTGAAACACGTTCACCACCACACATCTCCATCCACAGCCGCAAGTGTGAACCCATAGGGTGAAGGTGAGGGGCGTGCGCCGTGGGTGTATGAAGGTTGGGTTGCTGGGGGCTGGCATCCCACTCATTTCCCATCTTTCCTCCCTTCAATCCCCCTCCACCACCCCCCAACCGTGCCCTCCTCCTGAGAGGCAATGCCCCCACTCCTCCTTCCAAACCTTACCCTCCGCTCCCGAGCGTTCTCCGAATAAGGAAGGGGTCGCGGTCGCCTCTTCGCTAAAGGGTTTGCCCTCTCTCTCTGGTCCTCCCCCTTTCACCCCCTTCTCCTTCCCCTCTCCCTCCTTGCCCCTCTCTCCACCTTTCCACTCGAGTCGCAACCCCACCCGGACGACTACTACCGAGTGAACACCCGTCCCACGCAATCCACGTGATTTTTTTCGTCATGTTTACAGCTTCACCTTTTTTTCTCATCCAACCGCCGCGAAAGCTAGAAAAAAATAAAAAAAAACGAAAACTGCCCCGCATTCCTTTTTGACTGACTGCTCGAGGTTTTATTTTGTGCAAAATGATCAACCACTAGCCGCCACTACGTTTAATGCGAAACATTCCGAATCGCTATCCTACGTTTCGACTGGCTAAATCGAAACCCATTTCCACATTTCCCATCTCTTCATCGTGTGCGCCGTGTGTGGAAATGGATATCCAAGGAACGTATTCGCACAGCTGCGATGGGTCGTGGATTGAAATGGCCTTGAACTTGAAATCAAGTCTCGCAAAAAAGAGAACTGTGAAACACATACGTCTATCCTCGTAACTTCAGAATTTCTATTGAATTAATCCTAACAATAAAAAGCTTAAAATCCAATAAAAGAGGTCTTAGCCAAGCTTGGACTCTTTTGTGTTTGAGAGGTCCCAGATAATACATTGAAATCGAATTTGATATTGCTGAATGACCAGAAAACTTGGATAACGTGGTTTACTACGAGTATATTCTTCAAAGGGGTAAAGGTACTAGGTGTCGAGCAGGCAATCACAGTTCAAGCCCTGGCCTAGGCGAGCGTCGTCCTTTGATCTCTACCTCACTTTCAACAACTGATTCATGCATTAATTACACAACACATGATAAATATGGGCTACTGTCATTATTTTCTCTTTAACGTCTCTACAGTAGCAATAATACTAACACACCGATTTCCTGTAGAATCAATGCTAGATTCATCTTTCTACAAGGAAATCTATCGTTCAGTTTTACAAGCTACATTGAGGAAATAATTTAAGGCTCACACCACGATGGCAGGAGGGAAAATAATAAAAATAAACATTGATTTCATAATAAAGGTGAAAGGTATTTGATTTTCTATTGGCAAAAATTCAAAACCATTACACAAAGAGAGAAAACATTGACATACCATTGCGTATCTTCCTTTACGGACGACATCTACATTTGTACTATTTTTTATATTAAAATTCACGCATAATTCAATTTCAACCCATTCCTTCCTGAATGTGTGGATCTATTGATCTAAAACTGGCAATCAATTCAACAACCTTTAAGAATTTCGCTTATGTAACGCACATGAAATGTGAAGAGCATGGCGTCATTTCTGTCTCATTTTTTCACCTATTCTTTGTTTTCATAATCATATTCCTGTATTCTTGAAGAAACCGCCTCAGGAATTAACTACTGACACAATACCTTTGGAGCGAGCTGCTGTATAGGCTTCAGACCGGGAGAATTATACACAGGCGAAGACAGAAAAGAAGGGAATGATAGTATTTCAGATATAGTGCCATCGTAGAATGTTAAACATTCCCTGCATTGACCAAGTGGCTAATGAGAAATTTCTGCGAATGGTCGAGGGGGAAAAATCGTGCCTTATAGATGTGATTAAGAAAAGAAGAATAATGTTAATGGGAAACCTCTTAGGACGCAAAAGACTAGTTTAAGGTTTCCTCGAAGGTTCTGAGGAAAGTAAAAATGCAGGGGAATATCCAGGTTGGAATTCATCGACCAACTGAAGTAGGATTCCCAACCCACACAACGGTGAGAAAAGTACGGGAGCGGGCAGAGAAATGAATGGCAGAGAGCTGCTGCCAACCAAACTTATGGTTGGCAAACCACTGGTGATGATTCCTACATGAACAACCAATATACAAACAGTCATAAACAATTTTATTTCTTTCATTAATTGGTTTGTTTCATTACACAAAAAAAACATTCCATTTCGCGGAGCAACAACACTTTCTTTGCGCGTCATGTTGTTCCGACAAAGAAATCATAAACCGTTACATGTGTCATTTGAAACAAACAACATATGCCTGCTTTTTAAAATCCTATGAGTGCGTTGACCTGTTTTAGCAAAATAAAGCGTGCAGTGGAAATTTCTTGAGTTCCTGTGGGCAATTTCCGGTTAGTCAATTTAAGAGAAATAATTTGAGAAAATCTTATCATCATTACACTAAAAATGTTTTCGGTGGACAAAAATTATTGCAGCGGTTTCCCATGTCGTACGTTAGTAAGAACGTTTTTTGTATGCAGACCAACCGGGTATCTACCTTGAAATAGGCTTGCATCAGAGGGAGAAGATCGAATCTGGTGAAATAATGTCGACGACGAATAAAATCGCCAATTCCGTAAATAGGTTCGATTCCTTTCCATACGCTACTCATAACTCCTTTGACTTTTCCCACATTCTTTGAGCGAGCAGTGTCCTGACCAAAACTACGAAGTGCAATTAACCTAGATCAACCAAGAAAACATTCGTATGAACATTATTCAAAACAACAACTGACGCATTTTTCAATAAATTTCATTTTTTCACGTTAATCTAACAAACTAAAACAAAATGAGACGATTCATTTAAATTTGAATGGGGTTTAAAGACTCCGCTGAGCAGAGGTACTGACTGAACCAGCTCATTGAGATTTGTTTCTATTATTGAAAATATAAAAATACACTGGGGTACGAAAGAGTCTACTTGAACTCAAAGCTTAAATATTGAATCCAATCGAGAGGTGAGACACGTGCGATGGACCTTCAAGAGAGAAGAATTGAAAAAAAAATGTTTCACGAGAGCAAAATCACGTTAAAACGAGCATAAAAAAATTCGAATACTAAAGGAAATGAATTCCTAATCCTTCCACTTGAGGGAGCTAATAAATCAGGATTTATATGATAGGGCTTGCTGTAGAATCAAAAAAAAAATATTGAGGGAAACCGTCTCAGAGTCTCCTTTCCCCTCAAAACCTTTCTCAAGAACTTTTTCCTGGAGGAGAAGAAGACGAGGAGAACTGATTTCCATAACGAGCAAAATTGCTCCCTTCTTGGATGGGTGAGAGAGAGGGAAGAATTTTCATTTAATAGTCCGTGCCATCTTGAAATTCGCCAACGAGATATAACAAGACCTTTCCAACGATTTTTTTTACCTTCATAATCAGCAAGTCGTTCTGTCCCCAGCATGTCTCTAATTGCTGAACAGACAGTTTTATATTGCATATATTTCAACAAAGAAATCCTAGTGCTGTAAAAATAAAATGTCTAATGCTTTTAATCAATCATCGTCTACATCAAATACACGTTATAATCCTATAAAGTATATAATTATTGGTTATGCACCTATCGTAATAAATGTTTGAGCGTTGTCTGGAGATTGGCATGTACCCCATGCATTGTTCTTCAAAAGAACAAACACAACATTTACAGCATAGACCAGAACAAAACGTTTTCCATTGGAAAATATAATTTTTTTAGCAAGAAATATTTCTTTCTACCTCCGTCAGGGCCATTTAATTTGGGTATTCTTTTCCTCCACATGCCTCGCTCACTTCACATTACCGCGGCATTAAATATCCATTTACCTCTTGGTATATTTTTTTCATCAATCAAAGTTATCCCTATAACACACACTCATTCCCTGTGTGATATATTTACCTTATAATTACCATTTTAATCCGTTCTTTAATATTATCATCCTACTTAAGAATCATCACTCACAAATAAAGATCGTCGGGGTAAGCAATCAAGACATTTTAAAGGTAGGTTGTCATGAAATAAAATAATTTCAAAACACCGCACTCCTGAAGCGTCCCAAAATAATCCAAAATTTAAATGATAATTTAAGACTCGTACACATATTAATTCAAGTTGAATTTCACCTTAAATTCTTCGAAATGGTATGTTTCCATAAAGAAAATTATTCCGCTAAGTCTGCGAAAATTGTTCTCTACAAACAATATTAATATAAAACCGGTGGGCCAAATGCCGAGACTTGAAAAGTGGTCAAAATCGTTTAATTCTGTATACGGTCAAAAGTAGAGCCACTGTCGCGATAGTGACTTTAACTTTGAATGTCGGCTTTTAATATAAAAAAATTCCTTCTTACCCACTTGAAAATTACACTATTCACCTTCCCCAATTCCTCAGGCGTGATTCCTTGATCTCTCTATTACTGACTGTTGTACACACCATCTTTCACAAAGGGCTTTGGATATGGAAAAAAAATGTCGTGTGTCCGACCTACGTTGGTGAAAAGTGTGGGGTGAATTAACGAGGCGGGGATCTTGTACAATCGAAAGCGGCAGAGAACAAACGAAGAAGGAAGAGAGGGGAAGGATTGGGGCTTTTCCCCTTCCCCGTAACCCACTGCTTGACGATTGACATGTTCACTTGATTGCTTACAAATTCTTCAAAGTACATCCCTTGAGCGTCGGCACACTTTTGACAGCGGTTTTTCCACCCCTCGAGCAGGAAAATTCCGGAATGTCCTCAAGGGTACGCTTTCAAGCTTCTTTGACGGACTCAGGGTCCCATGGTGGTGTCCATTGTGGGAGGATTTCACTTTTGCGAATAGGAAATAGTCTGCTGGTGACAAGTCGGGACTATAAGGGAGTTGGGGAATCGTCACGTGGCGTTGCAGGTCTTCGCAGGCAGACACTCGACTTTGTTTTGGTCACCTGTCAAGACCTTCGGGACAAGTTTAGCTCAGATCTTTTGTATCGCCAAATTTCCCGTGATAATGGTGTGCACAACCATCTTATCGTTGCCAATGCGGTCTGCAATATTGCGCACAATTAACCGACGGTCTGAATTCAGCATTTCAAGCACACGCTGCACATTGTCGTCGGTTCTTGACGTCGACGGCCGTCCAGCGCGGAGCTCGTCCTCCACACTTTCTCGACCATCTTTGAAGAGCTTGTGGCACTTAAAAACTGCAGTTTATGTCATGATTTTATCCTTGAACACTTGGAAAATCATGCTTAACGTCTCAATTCCCGATTTCTTCAGTCAACACAAAATTTGATGCCGTACCGCTGTTCAATCGATCACTGTATTTCACCGAGTCATTCGTCAGGGTTCCACTAAAAGCATGATTTAGCCTGAAGGTAACCGCTCGCAGGCGATTGGCACTTGGAACGGGTTGAAGATCAGACCCTCCACCACGGAGCCTGCGTATTGCGAGTGGGCTGCGATGTACAGTCATTTAAGGAAAAAAAAATTCCCGATACTTTTTATCCATGCCATGTACGATTGACGATTTACTGGTCCGAAAGTTTTGAGTTTGTATTTTTATCTGTGTGAATATTACCGAACGAATTAATATATATTTTCGAATATATGCCTTTAATAAACTATCAGAAAATGACCGAAACGACCTTTTAAAAAAATGTCACTAAATGATCTTCCTATTATCTTGGTTACATGATACTTACTTGGGTTTCAACTATTCTGAGGCACAACCTATACTTTTGGCGGAACATTTTTCTACTCGTAGTTCTTGCGTTAGAAGCGTTAGAAATGTGATACTGTTGTTTTACTAAACAGCACTCATCATAAATACCCACGAATCCATGGGGAGTAAACCCCGGCAGAAGGAACAATTCCAGAAAAAATGCCTAATGTGACATAAATTCATGGCTCAAAAATAAAACAATGTAACTATTTAACTCCTAGAATATATTATAACGTAGACTGTCCAACGAAGGGATTAGGATCAACAACTTATGAAAGGTGTAATCAGCACATATGAATCACAAAAAACATTGGAAATTATTCCTTTAAATACATTTATTATCTTTGAATACGCTAGAGGCGACGCATTGACGGCAAGAGAGAAATTGATGGGTGAATGCCGTGCAGTGGCATTGTAATTTGACCGATCTCTATGCATAATGTTAGTAAATTGGACTTCGGGATATGACTGAATATATTTCAGTACTTAATTTATCTATGGGTTGGAGGTAAATCATGGGCTCTCTAAAAACAAACCTTTCTCACAAAAATCATTAGACTTTGATATTAGTAGGGATTAGAACGTAAAAGGAGAGAATTGCCGCAATCGAAATCCATTCAAATTCTTAATAATCCGTAAGTCACTCAAAGTAAAAGCTCGGAACTAACAGGAAAAAGTTTAACGTTGAAAAGGAAGCTGAATTAGGAATCAAGTGGAAAGCACTGGAGGTATGGGAATGAATTTATTAATGAGAGGTTAACCAGACGAAGGAATACTACGCAACAAGGGGTAAGAGAGAAGATTGCTGGGAGAGATCCAAGGAATGCTGGAAAGGTGGGTGCAGAGAATTGGAATAGCAGTGGGGTGTTGAAGACTGTTAATAGAGGGAAGAACGTTAGAATAGACAGAATGAAGGCAGGTCAATGTATGGGGAATTGTAGTTGAGGAATTGAATAGTGTCGTTGAGAAATGTATCTGTGGAATCGTAGTGTTAAGTGCCTGTTTCTGTCGCTGGGCGAGAAACGCTGTAGTGTTGTGTCTGCGTTAATTCAATACTAATCCTAAACGGTTGAATACCAAGCAATAATAATAGAATAATAATAGCAACTGTTACGATAGAAACAAAAAAATACAAGTAGGGGGAATAAACAGTAACACTTAGAAAGGTATGCGGGGAATTGGCATACCCTCCATTCATCTCATTTTCCTTTTCACCCTCCGAAATGTATTAATTAATGAGGTCTGTTTTCTGAATGCTAGATATAATCCTTCCAAACCCTTGTCTGCTAACGGCATTTTGGATGGAAAGAATCATATACATCTTGCACTGAAATACGCAAAGCTTGGGAAATACTCGAAACACGCGAGTTTGATTAAAATAATAATTTCATGAATACGAACCTGTGTGGATGTAAATCTAAGTTTCATATCGTTTCGTAGTAATTTAACCTCGCATGGACCACACGGCGGAACAAGAGTTTCCAGCGAAGGACATCCTACATGCATATGCCTACTTTCATAGGGAGAGCGCTCGACTTAATGTCGCCACCAAATTCCTTTCCACGAATTTTTATTTTAGTGATTCAATGCCGATTTGTTTTATTTGAGGGTGGTTAATGGATAGTGGGTGGGCCGCTAACGATAGAAGAGGAAGAGATTACGGTACGATGAAGGAAATTTATGTGACGACACGCAGCTCACAAACACCCATTAAAACCCATTTGAACGCGCTTCACTTTACACTTATCTTTCTAAAACGAGAAATCTCTCCGCTTCAAATTTTTTTCCTCCTGAGACGGGCGGCGCGGCGAGCGCTGATGGCAAGGCGCACGTGCCGAAATATACTTTATTTTTTGAGAAATGAGTCACTTTCCAAAGCGTACTATCACATCTCTTTTTTTGCGTTCGATTCTGCTATTTTTTTTATCCTTGGAGTAAACATCACGACGGGTCCCTTTCTCGAGCTGGGGAAGAAGATGTAGTAATGAGATCCACATGTCCTTTTTTGTGGAGAGGTGGCGTTCACTTTAGTCCTTTTCCTTTGGGTTTATACTTTTTTTTTCCTGCGGGGCTTCTGCGATACATTTAATCATCCTTTTTCCTACCTTGAAATACCCCAAACGTTGAAGACTCTTTCTCGCCGCTTGACGGCAGGAAATCGTCGCGAGAGTTTATGCATCATCGCCGAATGAGAGCTTTTATCACCAGTGGTATAGCTGTGTGTGGCATTGAAGGCACGAAGTGGACCGAGTTGAAAAAATCCTTTCGGAATAAAAGAAAAAAATGGGACGTAGACATTCCCGGGGGTATCACGAGGAAAACGGGCTCACTCCGTGACCGTGACCCTTACTCAGTCATTTTCTGGACGTAATATATGTTTTATGGGGGACCGTATTCGTTTAGCCCATTGATCCTATTTTCCTGACCTTATGTTTAGTAATGGAACGTACAAATGATTCTTCTCGGCCTAGCATGAGTAAATTTTGCAACTCGACAGGGTGATGATGGAGAAAATCCTTCTCCCGCCCATCCTCTCCACCGTGGGCGCGCGACGACTGTGTCCCGAGCATTTTTTTATGATGCTGTTTGGAAGACTGTATTTTTTACGATCCGGTGGCGCTACCTGCACCTTTCACAGGGTGACGACTTTGCTTCCATTTGTGTGTTTGCGACCTCATCAACGACTTGAAAAAAATGAGAAACTCAAGAGGCAGACTGTTTACACCTTATAAACCTCTCAAAAAATATTTATGCTGTCTAATTTCATGGTTATAAACTTAATGGCGAGGCGAATATTTTTTTTTGAAATGTCTCCAAAATGCAAGTAATAAGATCCCAAATATGAATGAAACAGATTTTAATGCTTTGCATCTACAAGACAGTAGCTTTGAATCTCTAACTTTGCATGAAATTAAGGTTCATGAATATAGTATACCCACGCAGGAATACTATATTCTATACGGAAAAGAAAGCCATTTTGGACAGTTTTCTGAAAGTAGACGTTACGAATATATTAATGCTTTTAGTGCGAAATAATTCTTCAGCAAACTACGCACACAAATGCTCAATCCCATTCCTCCAAAAAATGCCTACGAATTGCCAAAATTCAGATATACGACCATACTTTCCTCCACCTTCTCCCTTATTCAAATTTTTATTTAAGTGCTTACTTAGAATAAGCATTAGTGATTCATAGGTGGTCTAACACGAGAGATGTCACCGGTTAATCACACTGGTGGAAGTCGAAATGAAAAACATTGTTTTGTGAATGCATCCGCCATTCCCTAGAAATTTAATTCTTTTTAAATGCACATAATTCATTCTTAAATTTTGAGATAGTTTTTTGCACATCCGATATTATATTGTCTCGCATTCAAAAATTAATCTTAAAAATCGTTTAAAAATAGATCCAATACATGTATACGCATATAAATATGGATGAAAACTACAGCAAAGCATTAGGTAAACACATTCTGAACATCAAAGATCAGAAGCATGTCAATTTATCACATATGCCCACATAGTATCTACCCAAAAAACCGCCATTTGGGTGTTTGGCTGGAGATATTAGAGGATCATCCTCTCATGCACAAATAAGAGTATACAAAAAGCCACAGGGCATGCCACATATAAAAGTACAACATCGAATTACAGAAAAAAAATCAAAGTAGTTTAATTTCCCCTCTGAATAATTTGGTCATCGCGGAACACTCAGGTACGTGCCACTAGGATAAATCGACCCTAGCCCTATGCAGACCAGCCCAAACCAGCGCGGTGCTCTTTAGCATAAACATGCGTTGGCGACTTGAGACGATGGTAAACTAAGCGACCGTCAGATTCTCCCCCAGAAGCGCCTTATCGGTACGTCCCGTGTCCCCGCTTCCTCTTCCATTCATCGACCAGACCACGAGATAAGCCGGGTTGAGGGGGGGGGGGGGTAGTCGCCGGCAACCGAAGCAACGGTCCACGGCCGGCGAACCCTCCGCTTCGTGCGAAGGCGGGGGGCGGGGGAGGTGACCGGGAAATTATAGCAACACTTGCGTGGCCCCTTGGAAGGCGGGAGGGAGGAGTGAGTTGGGGGCCTCACAAAGGCGGGCGACCGGCTCCGAAAAGGCAGTACATTATACGAGTATGGTGCGGCCTCTTTTTTTTCGCCGGAAGCTTCCTTTGAAGAAGGAGATGACGACGTGGCCTTTTCATCGCACCGATCGGTTTTATTTTTATACAAATAAATCTCTGTGCGGAGGCGGGCGTGTGAGAGATGGGAGTGGTGGCGGGGACGAGTTATACGGGGGCTCGCTATGCTTCATTTTCAGGCATTTTCGTACTCCACGAAGGAAAAATACCTATTGATTTCGGAGGTGGTCCCGGGTGGGCTGAGCTCCAGAAGGGATTCATCACGAAATTGAAGCGTGATATTTTTTTTTAACAATTTTTCCCTCGCTAAACGATGCGACCTAGTTCTCGAGGCGAAGCGACGTCGACTAAAAGTTGATCTTCCACATTGTTTTAGGCATATGCGTAATTCGTCAACCTAAACAGAATGTGCCAAAACTCCCCTCTGCTTCATTCTCATCTAAATTGACGATGACGTCGCACTTTTAACCTTGGCCGCGAAAGAAACTTTTGAGGTGGTGTTATGATACAAGGGTTTCAAACTCGCCATCGATTAAAGTTTGTCCGTTTGAGCGATGACGATATGTTACGAATTTCGATAAACAAGGAGAACACAACGGGTGTAATTTGTCCATGAGATCGATACTTCTAATTGACCACCTATAAATACTACAGTTGGTTTCATAAATGGATATTTAGTGGTGCTTACGTCCTTGAAAAATATTGAACTCCCATGCTACCGTCCCATAAAATTGTTATCGAATATCGTCGAATTTTTCAAAAATTCTTCGAGCACGTAAGTTTCGAGTTCCGCGGTCGTTTTTGACGGTGATCTCATATAGGAGTGGAAACGATGGACGTAAAAGTCAAACTTCGGAATTGTGTCCTTCATCAGTCAACTCCAGAGTGTAATTACCGCCTGTTGCATCATAGAATTTAGAGTGATATATTTTCGAGATCGGAAGTGCACTTTTCCACTGCGAACAGAGGCAGCATGAATGTTACGAGCGCAGCAGCCATTTCAGCTCCATTTAGGCACTCCAATTGTCATTTTCTTCTGCTGAGCTCAAATTACGAGCGAAATGATATTCCTAAAGACCTCATTTCACCATTTTGAATGAATATACGTCAATCCTGAGCAAAAATGCATGCTCTCGAAGCTCTTGAAATGCATTGGCGAGTCCTCTATGCCTTTTCATTTGGAAATGGAACATTTCCACCGCCTATTTACGCCCCAATCCCTGGCAACGCCATAGGAGATTAAACAATTTCATTATATTTCGGTTTGATAAATATTTGCAAAAAATTTAGTCCATGATTTAACTAACTTTTTTCATCTACATCTCATTGTATTTGTGAATTATCCATCCGGAAATTGTAGAATACTAACCGATCATAAGTGTCTTAATTGCATGTGTGCCAGCCATATTTTAATGATTTTTTTGTCCTTTTTGTATTGGCATATGAAAACCTGTTAACCATCTAATGTATAAGCATGTAATCTAATATGTAGGCATGTTGCATGATTGGTGTTCGGTAGCCTCCTTTCCACGCATGATCTCATGGTGTCAGGTGCTTACGGAAATAAAGGGATTATATGTAGAATGGCTGGTGGCTTAGCACCCCCCGCCACACGTTTTTGCTACGAATTGTGGGGTATTGCGTAGATGTACATCAGAAATATAATTAAAAATCGTATTATTTCAACGAATGTGTGAAGCCTAATTGCGTTGAAATGTTATGTATTCTACAAAATAGATTCACTAAGAAGAAGTTAAGTTCTCAAACGGTCTTCCAAGTCGATGCATGCTCTCAAATTATAAACCTATGGTGAGTAATAAGGTAGCCCGCAAAATATTAAGATATTGTAATAAAATATGTTACCTAAACAGTAAGTTAGAGCTTATTGATGAATAATGGTAGATAGTATAAAACAAATACAAAAATGCTAAATTATTGTAAAAGTAACAGTCATAATAAAGCCTACAATGGAAGCCATGTCATAATTTTCAAAATAAAATTTTACAAGTTTCAAATACAAGTATGCCTTGTACGGCGTTTTATATTTTATCTTACTCATCAAAATGGGAGTATGGTACGTCTCTTATATATTCTATCAACATATTCTTTATCCTATGAACATGCACATGATTACGGTGCACAGAGTAATAGAACGTGTACAAGCTACTGCGCGTATACTGAATCTGACTATAATGTCTTTATCATTTCACTGAACAAATCTCAAATATTTATTAGTCCAGGTATCAATAACCACCTGTCGCTTGATACAACTTATTTAAGCTGCAAAATAATTCTTTCGCCCATGCACAAGAACAGGAGCTCATATTAAAATTCCCACTTTCCTGACGACTTCCTCTCCAACTTTGAGACGTCTTAGTGGAACGGTTTACTCTCTCGCCGAAATTGAATAAGTAACGTGCTTTACTCTGTGCTAATTTTGCCGAGATTTCAAAATTCTCTCGAAGTAAAATAATTTTTTTATCGAATAACTTAAAAATCAATCGAGAATTGAGATTGCAAAAAGGAAATTTCACGAATTAACACTAATTCAAACTTAGATCCCCGATAGTAGAATGGAATGCAGAGAATAATCATTTTTGGTACTTCAAACAAAGCTGGATTTCGTGATGGAACCATAATAGTTACTAAACAACATCGTAGTTTTCTTAGATCAACCATTCTATCAACACTGACAATTTTAACATAACAACTAAGATATTCTAAGTAATAATTCTAAGCAAACACTAGATATAATTAACCCTAGCATTCCGCTAAATTATCTCTCAGCTGTGGGTTACATTTAAGATCGTCTCGTAGCTCTTGAATTATTTTAGGAGTTGTGTCACATTGAAATTACATGCTAATATACGAAATAACTTTTTCACCATTGCACAAAAAATTGAAAGCCACCTGACGCTTGGTTTCATTCACTACTTAGTGTATTAAATAAATAGAAATCATTGGAATCTAAATCTGCGAATGAGGGAATAATGTTAGCTCCACGTTGCATTGGTAGCGGAACCACGCACAATAGTTCGGTATATCTGAGTATTACATGTTACCCTATGAAAAAAATCAGCAACTCGGAACCTGGTTGATCATGGACTAACACCCACTGTAACACGCCCTCGAGGCAGATATCGGCCAAGACCTAGATTAATGAGGCTTTCAATTTCAATCCTAGACCACAACACAATACTCCTATCCCTTCAATACAGTGCAGATGCTGTCATAGGGGAAATATTTGAAAAATTAATAGAGAGCCAATACTCTTGAAAACTTATCTCGAAAAACAAAATACCGAAGGATTCACTTTTAAAGGAATTGGATGACAGAAACTAATATTCTCATATTACACTTTTTCTGTGACTTCTCGCAATTTTTCCCTTCGCACACTATCTTCCTTTCTTCCCTATTCCACTTGATAAATCACTACACATAACCAAATTCAAATCATTCAGCAACCCGTCTTTACGTCTGTCCCCTCAGCCGATCAACTGTGTTCGGGCGCTTCGACTGTTTTGTAAGCAGAGGAATACAATCGAGAAGTGCGTGAGGAAAGAACTGAAGAAGAGATAGAGAGAGGCAGAAGGGAGAAGACGCGCGATGGGAAAGAAATGCTCGCAGCGATACATCCTCCTCAAGTCGTAGCGTGGGACGAAAGAACGACTTGAGTTATTCAACCAACAAATATCCTTTGAAGAAAAAAAAATAACGATTCGCGACTAGTTCCTTGTTTCGACTGCGTCTGTGGTTTTTTTAAGTGGTGGGACTGGGGGTGAGGGGGGAGGGTGAGGACATCACTTGGAGGACAGGGCGTCGTGGGAGTGAAAATTCTGAGTAAGAATTGACCTCACCGCTATTGCTGGCTGAGGGAGCCCTTTTATTCCTTAAAGATTCTCAATGCAATTGCTATAAATCCCATGACCAGGAAGTGACAGGTTTGGAATTAGCTGCCGACCGAACCGAAACGATTTGCTTAACGACCGAGTTAACGAGCCCGCAAGAAAGGCTCCTCACTGAGATTTATTTTTCGCCGCAATTGGCTTCGCTCTTTTCTCCATCCCTCCCTAATTTATATATACAACCGTGTATAAATTCATACCCGCTTAACAACAAACTCTGCTCTCCGATCCCCCTTAATAATATTATGGTGATTCAATTGCTGCAGACGAAATCGAAAGAATAAGTTGCAAGGATAGATAAGTACTTGGGAAGCATCATTAGACATAGCCCAGTCAGGCTATCAGGGTATTGCACTTCGAAATGATGGTGAAGGTTAGAAAGCACATCTCTATTGCGAATGGCCCTTGAGGGACAAGCCTATCCATGCGAGGAGGACAGTCTACCGGTGGAACTGCATTAGACTGTCATTAGACCATCACCGCCATCATTTTGACATTTCCAAAAGGAGACTTTTTGCCAGGGGTCAGTTTCTCAAAGCGACTGATCACCTCACGAGACCTTAGAGGTTGCCCAAGCAAACAAAACCTTGTAAGTATAAGAAATTTTTCAAATGGGGTCATACTCAATTCTTGAATATAACTTACCAATCTCGTTTGCTACTCATGGTTTATTAGTGTTAGATGTTTTACATTACTTGTACAATTGCTCGTAAGATTGGCTTACGGACATGAGAATGGCACTTTCTTCGTGGGAAAATAATCATATCAGATGGTTGCTATCCACAGTACCTTTCTGGATTAACTTATTCTCCAACCACTATGTTTAATGCCTCTCTTATCTTAGGATGACTTATTCCAGATATTCTGAATATTTAAGCAAAGCATATTTGAAATACGTTTTACTGACTGTTATGAAGAGACCTCTCGAGTTACATATGGAGCTGTATTCGCTACACCTTAGCGTACATTACTACGATCATAAATTAATAATAATCATAATCAGCAACATCGTTTTGGTAACATCAGTTTTATACGTACCTAGACGTAAAATATAACTTATATGTTATTTAATCTTTAATTTTAAAGAATTGAATTAAAGTATTTGAACATTTTTCGTAGTAAGACCGGAGTCATCGTAAAGCATCGCCAAAGATAAGGTGGAACCGGAAAAAATGCGGTATATACATATATAAAATAAATATACATTAAAAAAAAATATATATATATATATATACACACACATGTATGTGTGTGTGTGATTGTGTGTGTGCATGCAGACACACAAACTCACATAAGCAAAATGCCACGATACATCTGTGAAGCAACCTACATTGGCCAGACGGACTGAAACTTTATTACCAGGATATCGCCGCACCGAAGATGCTGGGCCAGCAACAGGCCAACAGCACTGCCGGCAAAACACCTGCCGAGCGACAAAGGGCACCGCTTGATTGCCTTGTAACAGTCGGAGATAATCCAGCATTAAATAAAGAGGAAACATTTACCCTACGAAAACATATTTGACAGCCATTCTCCCATTTTATCAATCCTCTCTCCAAACCGCTGTTTCCCGGGTTGACCTCGTACCCGCATGAACACTGACTTCGTGCCTTTTTCTCTGCGCCACATTCCCTTCCTTCTTTAGCCCAAGTATTCCAAAACTCGGAACTCACCCCTCCTCCCTTTCGTTCCTCTCTTACATGCCACCTTCCACCTTCACTCTGCAGTATGTTTCCTTGCATACGGACGGCAAAACCCTTGATTCCCAATTGGTAGTGCTCCGTTATGAGGCGCTTTGTAACAAATAAATTTTAACTGGGGACAGCTCCAAGGATTTTAAATTTTAGTTTTAACAGGCCGATCCATCCATAACTTTAAAAGTTATTATTAGGTGGTTGTACACCGTTTAAGATTTTTTGGATGGGCACAAACTTTCCCTCCCGCCTCGCCCAACTCCGCCCAATAAGTCAAAACCTGACACCACGCACTACAATAAACCCTTCTTCAACTCCACCGCCAGTCTAACTTCCTTCATTTCATCACCGATAGTTTTGATTTATATTGGATACAATTAAAACTTACGTTGATGAAACACAATATTATCAAATAATATTTTCACGTAAACTGACAATTACTGAGTTGGAAAAACACCTTTTGGTGCATGATAGCAATAAAATAAATAACACAATTCAATAAAATAAACTGAACGCCCTTTTGCCGTTAACTTACAGCCAACGGTTGCAATACGATAAGTAATTCTGATGGTTTCCTTCTTTTTTTCGAGGAAATATACATCGGTCAGGTACACTATTCGTACTCCAATCATTCTTCTGCTGCACCAAGTTAGTACAGGTACAGGTGAGCGGAACGATTAGTACATGAGATTAATTTCTGTGAGTGAGAAGATCCGTGCGGTATTTGAAACAGGAGGGCTTTGATGAAAGTTGAAATGAGCAAAAGTTTGCCTTTTTGAAGGAAAATAAAAATATGATTTTTTTCCGCGCACCAAAAGATTCTGCGTGCCAAAAAAGCTTTCCCAATTTTTCTGTCTCACTAACTAAATGTGTTAGTTAGAAGTTCGTTGGCCGATGGAGTTTAATTTTTCCCGGAAAAATAGATAATCTCATTTCGATGAGACCCTGCTGAATGCCTTTGCTTGGAAGAAAACTAGGGTAATTGAGATGCAATTTTGCATTGTAAGTTAGAGATTTACAGTGACCTACAAAGACTTTTTAGCCACGGATTAAAACAGAAGAACTGGTGTACTTCTCGCGTATTTCCTTTCTCATTATATCTTCCGCGATACATTGAATGAAAAAAATGAATTAAATTACTAAAATCCAGGGAACTTCATTGTCTTGAAAGTAGCCACTTTGAGCTTTTCCGGAGAACGAGCTAACGTGAAGTTACCTTCGAATAGACCTACTGCTTCTACCAATTCGCCAAATAATTGGGTCGAGTGCTTCAATTCTTTAAGTCCCTCCGGGAGCTGAAATTTGACAAAACTATGAAGCTAACTGAATAAATTCAATTGAACCAAAATAATAGATCCCGGTTTGTTATGACGGTTCACGTAAATCAATCACATTTAGGCAAACATTCTACAAGGTCCGGCTTACACATTTTACTCAATTAAACCTGTCTGGGTTGACTAGTTTTCATGAAAGTGAATGAAGTTTCCGAAATTCACGACCAAATTGCCACCAATGCAGTTGGTTGGAGTGGGGTGATTTGTGATGGGATGAGTAATGGAAGATCTTGGGAAAACAACGCGACCCACTTAAGTTAGCTGTGAGCTTTTATAGCACACGAATTGCTGCTAGACTGGACACCTGCTCGAATTTTAGCAATTTGCACTTTGATCCGCAATAATTTTTTTCCTTGGATTTTTTTCTACTTATTTTAGGGACAGACCTTGTAGTAAGAATTACTTCAAGTGAAAAAGAACATACATAATGGTTTTACCAACAGGAGAATGAGATGAGAATATTGCTCAAAGGTATGGAGTCCTAAAGACTGCGTGACCTAATTTTTATATGGTGAGTGCTGGGCAAGTAGAAAATAAAAAACAACGAATCAGACATTTAAGACAGAATTTCGTGAAAATTTTACTTTTTTTGATATCGTTCCCGTCCCGTTACTGCTCTCCCGCCTACCCATCGACAAATTTTGCTTCCTATTCGAACCCTTGATCCTCCATCGCTTTTCAATCTCTCTATCTATCTCTCTCTTTCAACGAGCCATTCCCGGTGTCATTAACGGACAAACGTGCCGATCACCAAAACAGTAATCTACCTGGTCATCCTACTCAAAGGGCCATCAACGTCCGACCCCATTACGATCCACAGAGGCGAATCCATCGGGCGCATCTCGTCGTCATTCCGGGATGGGGGAGGTAGGGAAGGAAACGGAGCGGCGAGAGGGGAGGTGGTGTTGTGGGCGGCGAGCCGAGAGGAAGGGCGGTGAACGAACCCTTGACGCGGCCTTTTTGACGCCGTGATCAGCGGAGAATTATCGCCGCTTCGGATTGGCTCATCGTCGGGGCGGGCACGCGAGACGGCAGTCCGTGTTCAATGCGGACCACTCCATCAGGAGTACATCACGCGACTCCACGGCGGGGAGACACGCAATCCGCACGCGACTCAGACCCACTATCACACGGGCGGAAAGCAGAACCCGGGAATAACGGAAGATGATGCGGATTATGATGATTAAAGGCGACGTAGTAGTCTCGTGGTTTCCACAGTCCGGAGAGCATTGGTTCAAATCCGCGTGACACATCTGTGTGCCCTCAGATTCACACAAGCTGCGTGATTTTCCGGGTAAATGAACTTCCTGGGAAAGCACAGGAGGACACAAAGAAAGTAACTGATTTCATTATTCAAATGTGCAAATTTCACAGGCCGTATGAATTTGGTGAAATCTAGTTTTATCCATCAAATAAACCTTTAGGTTGAAAACTTTATTATGGAATTTGATGAGGTCACCCAAGTATTAGCCATTTTTTAATATTAAAAATTTTTACATTTCAAGTTGACGGTGAATGTTGATTCATTATAATTCTTTATTGAGTACTGTCGGTATTAAGTTTGAAGGACTCATTAACACAGAGACAATTTACGTGACACATCGTGCTATTCAAACGTAATATACAACTTTCTGCACCTTTCCCTACGCTACTATTGCTGATATAATTGCATGCAACGATCTTCCGTTGCTTTCGTATAGAGATTAATTTTTATTTCGTTGCCCCTACCTCAGTTTTTCTTGTTTTTGCCTTGGCATTATATGTCCATGTGCAATCTCAAATAAGTATTCATTAAAAATAGTTTTGGATATCGAAGCACGAGCTAACGAGGGTACAAACCCATCAGTCGACGAAATCACACCAATTAGAGAGCATTATTCGGGTGGTACGGCGTGGAAACGGAAAATCAGTGGGAAGCAAGGGACGCGCACATACAAGTTCTGTTCAAAAAGAAGATGATACTGTATGAATAGATACTTGAAATTATTAGTTACGCTTTAATCATGCTTATCATAATAAAAATACATCACCTGGCAGCCAACATAACGCTCCCAACGCTTTTTCCATTTTCCGAATGCCGCCTGGAACACTTACTTTTTTAGGGATAGCCTTTAAAGTCTGCCGTACAATTTTGTTGGTTGTCTTCAATAGTTTCTAATTGGCCTCCTTTTAAGGTGGATTACAACTTATGAAATAGGAAATAGTCCTCTGGAGCAAGAACCAAAGAGTAGAGTGGATGGGGGATCACCGGTGTGCCGTTTTTGGCCAAAAACTTGGTGACGACCAATGATGTGTGCGCTGGAGTGTTGTCGCGAAAAAAGCACCAAGCTTGTTTTCCAACATTTGTGGTCTCTTCCGCGGTATGATGTGTCGCGGAAGAAAACGTAAATGTGAAAACCTTCTCATAACCTCTGTACAGTGCTCGCCTTTTACTAGTTGTCCTTTGGGAACGTATTCCTAATGAATAATCCTTCCCAATCGAAGAAAAAGATCACATGACCTTCAAGTTCGTTCTCGACATCCGATCTTTTTTGAGTCGTGGGGAAGATCCGTTCCAACCCACCCCAACATTGTGCCCGACCCATAGATTCATTGGCGAATGCCTCTTCAATCATTGCATAAGTTTCAGTTTCACATTTCTCAAGGTTAAAACAAAATTCAATGCACACAAGCAATACCCTTCATTCTCAACGTCACAAGAATTTGTACAGCAAGCTCAGACAAGAATCGCTGTTCTGCAAAAACAAGTCAAGATAAAACAACAAGAAAAGCGGCGTTTTACTTTTCACAAACCCAAATATAAGGCAAAATCTCATAGGTTGTTATCCGTCAAGCAGTCTGCACACAGAAAGACCACTCTCATATTTTTTTATAGTACTCCTACACGGTTACGAGGATTTGTAGTCTTGAGCTTTGTGCCATCCTCCACGAGCCTAAAGCCAGCGTTCAAACACAACGGTGTTCCCCTTTGATATATTTAAGGAAACTGCACGAGATGCCGCGAAAGTAACCTTAACAGAGTCATCCACCAATGAGCATATGCAATTAGCAATGTTAGTATGCCAAAGCACTCGGCTGGACATCGAGGGATCCGGGTTCGAATCCCGGTAAAAACAAATGAATTTTACTCTATTAAATTTTTGTATTTTGATGAACGTTAGTGTTTTACTGTCACGACATCTACCACAGTTTTTTTCAATAAATTTACTCACTAGAGATCTTAGGTAAATGGAAGTACCCTTTTTTATCCTGAAAATATTTGCATAACATAATTTTTAAATAATATGAAAAGATGCCCGCAAAAAAGTTTAATACACATTTTCATGTGTATGGTCCCTTGTTGATGCCAGATAGTGGCATTAAACAAGTGTAGAGTATTAGAAGTATTAAGAATATTAGACCGACACCCTTATTGAATAAGTACCTAGTTAAATAGGACCTCGCGTTTGGTGTAGACCCGGCATCATAGTATAAAATCACGCGCGGTTTCATGATGTTACCAGAGTTGGAAAATAACCTATGTTCCACTGCGACTCTGCAATAGATGTTATAACAGTAAATAAATATCTCATAATATATCACATTACAAAAATATTTGAGAATAATTACAACTAGGATGTGACCTCCGTCACATACCCCAGTCACGAAGACAGCAAACAGGAATAACTTTCGGAAATGTGTGGGGAAATTGAGTTTGCTTCTGACAACGAAGAGGGAGTTAATATGCCTCAACAAAATATCGACAGATTCACCACCAAGATAAAATGAAAGAAGTGACTCAATGACAGATTTAATATCAAGTCCTTCCACCCACACAAAAATCCACCGTTCTTTCGTCGTATATCGCAAAAATTGAAGTTTAATCATCCCGATACCTTTGATACATGAAATACGCGTGTACATTCCTCATATACTAGTATTTCAACTCCCAAGCTTATCAAGTGAAGCTCTATTATTTCCGGTCTAGTTCTGATTGTCCTATAATCTGACATACTCCAGTTTTTATCCTGCTATGGTAACGTTTAACTTAGCCTTTTAACCTTTCTATTTCATGGAAACCTAATAACCTTTAAGTTCAACAGATTCAGGCTTGAGGTCGTGGAAGTTCATCATAATGAAATATTTATTTTGTCTTGTACCTGATGATGACTCTGTGAGTTGAAACGCGTCGTACGTCAAATAAACTGTGGAAAAGTGCAAATTGTCCTTATTTCATTATAATAACCTTTACTTAGCTTACATTGATTCTCATTTCATACCTATCATATTGATTTTCTAATGCTCTCGTCAATGACTTTAATCGCATGATTGACTGGATAACTATAGCTTGAGCATCCGAAAATCTAACTGATTTTATGGATTTCCGAACAACGTTAAATACCACCTCCACCACTCTTATGCCACACATAAATTAAAGCAAAATATAGCGGCCATACTAGAACCAATTTTACGTATACATAAGTTAATTCGTTCATATCTTGAAAAATAATTATTTACGTGTCCTTATTCAAGGATTCTTTTTTCTTGAATTTCGTCGGAGGGTACTTGTTACAGCTGCATTGACTACAAGTCATATGGGTTTCTATCACAAAAGCGAGTGTAGAAGTAATTGTTCTGTAAACATGAACCGAAAATTAAGAAACACAAAACCAACTATTGACTCGCTTGAAATATCACTCCTGCGCTTATAGGTAATAGGGGTTACCACTGAAATAAAGTGTTATATATGTTCACCTATAGGCAAAATTTGGTCATCATATAGTGGGATGCAGGTACATGTTCCTTGACCATTTAGGTCATAGGTGTGGCTTGAGTTGCACAGGATTTATGAATTAAAAATTGGAGAACAAGTGGGGAATCCCGTTGAACATAATAAACTACGCAATTCACCTCCAGGAAGCAAGCAGTAATAACCTCCTAGCCACCTCCGTAAGCAAAGCCAAGTTATGGGAACACCTATGGACATCGACATGTGAGAGCTATATATACAAATTTGTCGACGCAGCCCGAAAACTGAGATCACTTGGCTTCTTGCCAAGTAAAGTGGATCCTAAAATTTATATTTATTTCCAAGTATCTAACTCCATTAAACGGTAAGACCGAAAGAAAATGTGGGGAGCATTTTTAGATGATCATCAGAGAGCCCTCCCACAGTAATCTGTGTTACTATCGGCAAAATTCGAGTCGACTACGAAACCGCTCCCTAATTAAAATATTCGCGTTCCTGATTATCTTTCTAAAAATGGTTTCCAGGTCCTGAATCTCTAGGAATGACGAAGCCACATTGGTGATCCCTACTCACGGATGAATATGATAGTATTCCATTGTCAATTATTTCCATGTAAAAATGAACCTCTTCAAATTTCTAGTAGTCTAAAATGAACATTAACTCATTAATTTTGAAGCAAAAATAAAGTCTTTACATATGCATTGTAATAATATCTTTTGCTCGTAAATAATTCATTGAGGTTTTCGGATTGAAACTTTCGAAACGGTTGATTCCAGAAATACTCACGCTCGTCATTTTTGGTACTCCACGTATCAAAGGTAGGTTTTGGAAGGTCCCAAAAAGTTATTGACAACATCGTAATGCTTGAATTTCCTCTTTCTTTCCCTGTTTTATATTCTTCTTCAGTTCTTTGTAATTTCTATCTGCCTTCATTCTGCCTGAATCGCCAACCATCTTCTTTCCTCTTCCCCGCTAGCCTCATATTATCCCTTCCAGTACGTGCTTTAACATCCCCCTACTTCTCAGGATTTCATCCACCTTCTTCTATCTTCTTCTTGTATGATTTATACACTTCCTCTCTTCTCCAAATATACTCAAAACTTCATTGTTAGTTCCTCTCTCTGTCAATCTTATTTTGTCCATTCTTCTCCATTATAGCTCATAAAAAACCTTAATCCTTTTTCCGAATAAAATTTTTCCATTGGTCTTCATAAAAGGAAAATCAATACGTACTTAACCACATGGTTTAACTGTGACAGATTGATTATAATAATGACTAATAATTAATTCTATGATTGACATTAAGCGCAGGGTTAAATTCGCCAAATTACTCGAAGATAACTCCGCAGGAGCTATGATAACAAGCCCGAGATATTCATGAGGGGGTTCGTCGCTACAATTTCAACCAAGGAAACTAAACCACGCATCAAAGGGAAAACCTCAAATGTTCCTATATCTGCAATACCCCGCTACATTTGCCCATGTAACCTCGCCCATTGCATCCACACTTGACTCCGGCACTAAGAGGAGAGATGGGCGGAGAGACAATTCTTGCCCTCATCTGAGTGATTGAAGGAGAAGGTCCCGTCCACAGAAAGTCAGGTCGACCCCGAGGGATGTGGCGAGGAACTGTCGTATTTTAATGAGTCAGGGGGCGGATGAATACATTAAAAGAGAAGTTTTCGTTGGCGGGTCTCCTTTTATGTGACTCGCCGCAATCGCTGACGTCGGCGATTCTTTTAACATTGCCTTGAACATTCAAAGCTTCGATTCGGATTTTAATGGTGCGTAACGTTCACACATGGGGGTATAAACTAGAGGGAAGGACCTGTAGGAAATGATGAAATGAGTCCTGATGTAGGATTCCCAAAATAACATCCGCATTCTGGTCCTTTGTGCTCGCGAATTCAACTATTTATTGGGTAAAAACCAATTCTATGTATACCACGAGAAAAAATAACATTTTGCTTTCAAGCAGTTATGCCGCGATAAAATTTTCATACAACTCAACTTTTTTCTTACTTGAAGTGTCTCTAGTCATTAAAAAGAGAATTTTTGAAAGTTATATTGTAAGTTGAAAGCTTGATATGGTTTTCTTACCGATGTTCAAATTATTTCTTTGGTCATATTTCCTGCGTATAGGCAAAGATAAGCAAATCGCCGGAAAGGATGATGCTAGAAGTAGGAGAGGAGCCCTTCAAATTAGTCAGAAATGCATATGATGATACGTTAGTTAAACAATCAGCCAAAGGGTTACAATCGTTACATTGCACATTGCAGAATCAGAGTAATAGCTATGAGATGGGAATCTTTCATGACAAAACGAAGATAATGAGACACTCAAGATAAAGGAAGATTGGGATAAAAATTTAACCAATGGGAAATGAACTGAAACAAGTAGAACAGTGGAGCTACGATATTCATGAAGAATATTAAAGGGGGGAGGTCAGAGTGGCAGGGAAATAAAGTATTTTTCCAATTCCTTTATTAGTAGTTTCTCCCAAGGATCCCAAACACATTACGCTTATTCAAAATACGAATTAAGTTAAGCGAAGTAACAACTCTCTTAAATATTTATTTTTCTTAAAATTTTCCTATGGCACAACTAATGTGAACTGTGGAGATATCTGGTAGTTTTGCATCAGAAAAATACCTTATACCGAATGAAGTAGTTGAGTGAAAATTTTCCCTGTTGCGCTTTACAGTTTATACTGTACGTTTGTAAAAACACTTTTGCCATTACTCAATTGCACTTATTCATTCGTCGGATGACCAGCTTAAAAATTGACAAATTATTAGGACATTAAAATAAGAAATGCATTAGGTGAAGAAGCTATTACAAAGATGACAGATGATTATAGGCACCATACTTAAAGGTTAACGTAAATTAAAAACTTTGCATGGAGTAATCTTTTGTATTGCCCGAAAGCTTAACAGTTGAGGAAGGAAGATAAATGCAGAACGAAGGTTTTCGAGGTAAGGGTGTAGGGAACAATGAAGAAATAAAATGAGAGGGCAGGAAAATAAACGATGGAGTTCTAAGCATTGTATGGGAAGGGGAACAGCTAATGGGAGAAATAAGGCAGGACAAGCGGATTTTAGAAAAACTGAGGACAGAGGACAGCAGAATATTGAAAACGGTAATAGAGGATAAATTATTGGAAAGCGAGGTAGATGGAGATAAAGAATAAGCACTTTGGATGATATTATTGAAGGTAGAAAAAAGGAATAGCTAAAGAATGGGATATGGCAATGGTAGTGCTAAGCTTAAGGATTTTTTGTGTTATGTTAGTTAAGGCTTACGAGCACAGTATTGTGTAGTGAGAGGGTCCATCAAAAATTTACCCTAAGCTGGTATACTGCTGCCAATTATTTTAATAGGTGAATATGTCCTACAAAGATAGCATACGAAGTTGAATGAATCAATAATAAAAATAGAAATCTAACTAGTTTATTATTTTATTCATTCCTGGGAACGATTTTAAAATAACGAATAAGGAAAAAGCACACAAGGGACTGGTTAAATACTTCATCTTTTGCTGAACTCTTTCATGTCTATTGGTATTTTTACAATTCTTCACTACCTAGGCACATCCATTTTCCCTTCAGCCTAAACAAGAACATTTGAGAGAAGGAATCATTTTTTAAAAATGTCACGATAAAAAAATTAGCACATGCAAAGCGAAAAAACTGGATAATTAGAAGAAAGAGGAGTGTGTCAAGGCTATCTAGGTGACTCTGTCAATCCGTAATAAATAAATGATGCTTTGAAAATGCTTCACTTTTTGAAAGACATGACCCAGAAATGTGGTGACGGAATTTCCGCAGGGAATTTTTGATGGAGGTACTTCAGACGAGAAGAGTCGTAAATCATTTTCCCCCACTCATGTCTTGTATTTTCAAGAATTAGTCCGCAAAAAGGAGAATGTGGTCAAATTCATCTCTGATCACTGGGAAAATATATTAATGAAAAATAGTCACCATTACTCACTCAAGTGTGCCTTGAAAGTGTGTCTTTTGTCACCAATTCATACTGCCAACGGGAGGACTTACGGCGATCTTTGTTGATATCTGTAAAAATAATTTGGAAATTAAAATTAAGCTTAAATCTCACCAAAAACTAAATTTAAATATATTTAATGGAAAGCTATGATTATAAGAGAGAAATAGACTGACTTTAGTATTCGACACTACAAAGAGAACCGCTGAAATATACGCCTGTTTCCGGTATCATAGTTTAACATGGCTAATGCAATCTGGAGTAATCACAGTGAAATGTAATTACTTAAGCAGTAATACTCATGGAGAGAGCAGTAAAAAGTTCGCTTCGGAAGATCTTGCCTCTCGGGTAGATCAATTTCTCGTCTCATCTTCCTACTTACGGCTAATGAGCATATTTGCTGTTTCGCTTCAATTGAATCATAGAGCTTTTTAGAAATTAAATACATCAGATGAGAATAAAGGTATTATTCTTTATATTTACATGTCTTCATCATCAGTAACATTCTTTGCGAGATGAAATTTACAGGTTCGTCCGAACACAAACATAAAAAACACGTTCATTATACTTGTACATATAAACCTATAACACACAGGTATATTTGTTTTGCGGATTTGCTTCATTCCTGCAAAAAGGAAACCTGTGGTGAAATGATCATAGAAGTAAAAGTACGCTTTGTACATGTCAAGAAGTCTTCTGAATCATTTTTCGGATACCTGATTCACTGTAGAAAGCTTGCTGAGCAAATCTGAAAGTCTTTGCAAACATTTTTTTACTTAGATTCACCCATGAAAAAGTGAAAACTGTGGATCAAAAAATGGGGAACAATTGAGAATAATATATAAAATAAAGAAATAATATATAATGAAATGGTGGCATTATAATGCACACATAGCGGGTGACTCCGTTAAAGTTACTGTTACAGTTTCTTGACAGTTTCTTGAAATATATAAGGAATGTATTCTTCTCCCTGGGGAAGAATATCTTAGCAAGTGGAAAGTCAGTCCGTTTCTTGTTGCAAATTCACACAGTCAAGGAATGTAGAGCGAGAGGGGAAATCAAATATTTTTGAATGTGGCATATTTGCGGAAAATTAAGCGACACGAATGGTATCTTTATATAAAACTACCGTCCGATGGCCGGTTCATTACGTATTAAATTATGTTTAACTGGCTATCCACGGGGTATTGAATAAAAGCGACCATTGGGATAAGTACTTCAGATTAAAAATTAAAGCTGCACCCACTGAGTTGGAGGTCAAGCGATACAAAGGCGATCATTGAGTGAGAAAGATTCACCAGAGCTCGTTTAGGAGGGAGGGACGGATTTTAAGAGCAAACAGTGCTCCAAAAGCTGGCCCCCTCGACTTTTTCGGATTAATTAGAATAAAAATGAAAATGAACATGTCGGACGAATAATGGGATCTCAGATTTCGAGGAATTTATACTTTTGTGGTGATGGTATAATTAAAATTTGTTTTGACACCAAGGAGTTTTTATTTCATTTTCGTCACTAATTGGCAATAAATGAACTTCTGACTTTTTTATATTTCATTCGCAATTCAAGCCACAAAATTTGGTAAAGTAGAAATTACTTCCCTTGACTTAGAGTCATTTTGAACGATTAAATATAAAGAATTTAATAATAATTGTCTATATACAATAACTTTTTTATAATTAAATCGTTTCCTTGTACCACAGTTAACATTCCGTGGGGTATTTCCCAAAAATGGGAACAAAACCTTGCTGTTCAGGGTTCTTGGAATCCAGGATATTCACTTAACTTACCGGGGCGTATATTATACTGGGAGCAAATAAAACAGTTTCCATTAAAAAAATAATATCTATGGCGAGAACTTCTACGTAAACCCAGGATTAAAACTCACCCAGCCACCTGAAAATGGCAAACTCAATAGGGTACAATGGCGCTGAAAATATAAAGAATTATAAATGACGAAAAAGCATAAGTGACGTGATGAAATAAAATGACACACTGGAGTGGAGTGGGTTAGATAATTCGGTCCCTGACCGAAGGGTATCCCATTTAAAACCTGGGTGATGCCTTTGGACTGGTTCCTTTTAAAATACAAGTGGTGGTTTACTTGACGGTTGCCAAAATGTCTTGAAAAACCAAGTGGTGGCTCAAGAAAATGTATCATCTACATCTAAATGAACAGTTCATCGATACGTCAATAAAATATTAGATGTCAATAAAATATTAGACGTCTTAGATTAAGACGTCTAATAATCTCCACCGCCAAGCATCAAAACGATTCTTCGGGCGAACTGCTGTACGTGGATGAATACAGTTGAACCCCAATATTCCGAGATCATGCGGACTGATTAACGGAGAATAGCTATTTGTGGTCATCACCTATTATAAATTAAAGATATTTCCAAGCCAAATTAATACTTTCGTCAATAAAATATTTCTCTTTTCTTCCATTGACAAAATATATGTCATTTATCTAGATGTGGCAGAAAAAGTGGCCGGAAAAAATATCGAATGGTGTTGAGGACTAATACAAATGGAAGAATGATAACTAAACGGAATAGTGGAAGGAAGAGAAGAGCCTTTTCATAAGGAACAAAGTCAGGTTTGTAGTATGGAGAAGTGAAGAGGGGTATAAAATAGAACAGGCGGGAGAAGTTTTCCCGATGGGTGGAGGACGAAGATAATAGACATTAGAGATCGCTCAAAGCCCCTCATTTAATAAGCAAGGAGCGGATGTAAGGGTGAAGGGACTTAGGGAACTATGTCCACAAAGGGAGTATTTGTGGCTTGGATAAAATAAAAATCACCGAGACACCCGAAATAATTTCTGATTACCTTCGTGCCGGCAAGGCTAAATCATTTACCCTAAGTAGCGTTGCGGACATTAAATTAAGCCGAGATAAAAACATTCTCCTGAAAAATATAAAAGACATTTTATAAATTAATTTTAAGTCACACATGAAAATTGTTCCCATGTTACCATTAGACCCACTACTACAACTTGTAAAATACCTGTCATGAAATGAATACCTAACTACATTAATCACTTCAACTTTTTCTCTCCGAACTCCGACGTTCTAAAAAGACAATACTATTGAGCAGACAATAGTGGTTGATACGCTTTGCAGATATATACGTGAGTACACACACGTCACACATTTTCCCCAATTCATCGAAAACCTGTTGACGTCTGCTTATTCAACGGGTACATGACAACTTAGGCATGTGGATCAATCGATGATGAATGACATAAACCAGAGGGCGCATCGACATCTAATCCCGCGGGGGGAGGGGGTGACGAAGAAGAGGAGAGGGGCGATCGGCGAAGTGGTGTTGGGGCAACGACGCCCACGACCCGAGACGTTGTTGGCAGAGTCGCCGTGGGCGTCGTCTGCCGTCCCACTCGCGGCACGAGTCCGGCGTCTCTTGACCGCCCGCGTTCCGGAGGGGCAGCGACGCACGCATGCGGCGGCTTGAACTGGTTCGTGCTGGGCTACTATAAGTAAGGCTCTAGAGATATAACTACTCTTTTTATTGGCTTTGCGCGTATCGAGTTGAAATTTTACATCCCTCCAAAATGCTACGGCAGTACTTTTGTAATTATAGTGATCAATGATATAACATATGGTAATAAAAAATTCTTTACAAAAAGCAGCCAACTTAGTGGAGTATTTTGAAATGTGACCATTGCTAAGATAGCTTTGGGAAAGAGAGAATTCTGAGAGAAAGTCTATTAAAGTGTATGGAAAAAGAGGAATTAAGTGGTACAAATCGATTCCAACTCACATTTCATTAATATATGCTACAGGTTAGGACTAAAACGTGTGTTATGCATTATTTATTAATTAATTGTACAAAATGGTTTTTTAGCAGTAAATATTCAAAAGATCACTTTTACTAAAAAATTGAGGAAAGGATCAACGATTGTAAAACGTATCTTTAGTCTATGCACCGAGACACATACCTTCGCGATGAATAATTATATGTAAATATTGGAGCTTTAAATACATCTTCAAGATAAGGTGGGAAGTCGTACATGCTTTGGCACATAATTTTCGGGCCGTCATGAACCGAAAAGAGAGGACGGTCACTACGATAAAAATTCTCTGAAATAACATTAAGAATTAAATCTTCAACTGACCTCAATTATCCTCCGCTTTCTCATAATAGGCACTCTATGTGAAACTTCTGCCAGCTCTATTTATGACGCTATGATTTAAATTCTATGACATTGACACCAATTAGGAATATTCGATTCTTGGTTAATATTCGACTCTCTTGAATGGATCACAAAACAAGAAATACCAAAAGTCTCAGGAAGAGAAGGGTATATATGAAAAAAGATACGAATATGTTATAGGCAATGGAATTATACGTATAATACACGAAGGGCAATATGGATTGACTGAGTTACTATATTGTATATACAGTATGTCCATATAAACCATAATCCGGCTTTTCAGCTCGACCTACAACGGTAGGAATCGCCGGGTAGCGTTTGTATACCTGTAATATTGAAGCGTTTCAGTGGCAATTATGGGAAAGCCTTAACCTTCTGAAGAGGTTTTCTCGCCTTAAACATCGTGTAACTAAGACAAGGTGGACATTGAGAAGGGACGTGACGACTAATTCGGTATTGGGAAATAGAATTGTTACCATCATCAAGTGTCGCCTGCATCTCGAGCAGTTCCTTCAACCTTTTTACACTCCTTCTTCCTCTGGGATTTGAAAAAATACGAATTCCATCGTTGACCTATGAGGGTCAGAGTTGTGATCTGTGGTAACAGGCGTGACTCCGGGTGCATGGAGGCAATGTAAAGCGGTTGGGACGAACAGAAATATAACAGGATTAAGGAAATGGGATCCGTAAGAGGCATCTGTCTGCTTGCAGATGACAAATTTCAATTCCTATTTTTTTTCTTTCAAACTCATCATATAATCCAGTTATTGTGGCACTGTTAAAACAATCAAGCCATAACAAAATAAAACCCCCTCGAAGCATAAATTCCATCAATATCATATTCTGGCGGCCTCCATGAGGGCATTAGGAAGGGGGTTTCAGCGCATAATCCAATAGTAATTAGCCTAATTGGCGATCACTAGCATTCTGCGCAATTTTGCATTCAGGAAGCCGTGACTGGTGATTACTATTGCTGTCACTAAATATTCGAGGAAAAAAATGATTGCTTACATTACTCTGTTGGGCTGTCGATTGTCCTTAACTTTTGTTCTGCTTTCGCCTACCAGAGTGATGAAGATCTAAAATTATTCCCCTAGCGTCAAAGGGAATGATTAGGATATTTTAACCACTTTTATCCGTCATAAATTTAAATGCTACATTTAAAATCCGCGATTTCATTGTTCTTAATCTTCCAAGGGATGACCTTGTTATATTTTTGTCTTGAGTAGATTTTCCAACAGAAACAGGTTAAAACAAAGAACAATGACACTTTTGAGCGAAATATGAGCATGAAAGGTCAATTTTAGGGAGCATGAGAGACGATAAATGATAAACTGTTCTGATTTTTATCCACGTGAATCAGTTCTCCTTTGAAAACTTCAAAATTAAAAAAAAAATCGATTAGTTTTAAAGATGGGGAGATTATGACGGCGGGCCTAATTTAAACGTCAAGGAAGACCAAGGAAAAGCCAGAAAAACTGCCAAGAAACTGATTGATACTTTTCTTCGGTATCTCATGGATTTCAATTATTTGTGCAAGAAATGCAACGAAAAATGTTTTCTCGTTCTCCTGCGACAGGTTTTGTCTTTCAAAGAGATTCACTTGATAATAAGGTGATCATTAAACATACCTATTTATCTATTCTGCTAAGGCTCTTTCCAGATTTGCTCAACTAGCACACATGCTCACATTGGAGGAAGCGTAATATTTTTCAAAGAAAATATCGCCAATTGAATCCCTCTGCCTCTAATACTAAAATATACAAATATTTCTATTGAAGGGAACTATTTGAAAGAGACGGTCATCTTTAATGTATGTATCAGAAAGAAAATATTGTATCAAGTACAGAGGCTATTTGAGATGAGAATAAATAAATTTTCTAACATTCTTTCTTGGGTAAAACGGCATATAAACTTGTTCGTAGTGGAATTATATTTCAATATTTTTTGACAGTTGAAATTGAAACGGCAGACTAATCTTCTGTCTATCAATACTTTAACATTTTTTGCGCTTTCATCTAAGTTAAGTGGAACTGAATATGGAGTATCAACAGTCCTGGCAGCAATGAAATGCGATGCTGCCGATAATGAGAGCCATCAAGGAAGGAAATATGCTGCTTTATTTCATGGAGATGAAGAGTTTCTTCACATACGTATACAGAGTCCCTTGAATCGCCTCTATAATCAACAGTTCGGATATACATAATTTAATTCTCAGTGATTCCCTCGTGCTTTATAAAAAATAACCTTAATCTTACAGCCTCAAAAATAACTTCAACTGTTCTTGATTCACAAACTCACACGCGAGAGATGGATGCATATTGGTCTTCTTTCTGAGGCAACGAATAAAAAAATTCCTTGCCCTCCCACCCAAGGATGTGCAGGGTGATGCAGTTCCTGCACTCTTCAAAGAATGCTTACGAGTCTTGACACATACGACACCCACGCGACACTATTTCCAGCGAAATATTCAGCAGAAAAAAGATGTTTTACCATCGCTCGTGAAATTGAGGTGAAGTGTAAACTCTCGCGCAAGCATTGATGCTCTGCATTCACCCAAATATTCGAGACTCGGTGAGACATAAACAGAGATGACTCGACGGAACGCGCGGATTTGAACTATCTACATTTTCAGGTGTGCACTCTCGGAACGTTTGCAATGAATGCCGCGGAACGTGAAATTTTTATGCGCGCAGCTCTCATCCTCCGGAGAGATTACGAGGGAAACGTATTCGCAGGAAATGCGCGTCGTCGGATTCCAATACCTGCATAAGCAAGAAGACTATGGGGAGGATCGACGTAGGATCGACGAAGAGGTGAGGATGGATGGTTTCCCTATCTATCGTAGTGGATTACCTTCCCGTACTCAGATTCCCGTGGAAGAAATATTCATATCGAAAACAAAAACCATAATATAAAACATAAATATCGACACCAAATTCGCACGCATATATGCGATCAAATCGAAAGCGAGCATTGTACCAGTGACTTAATTTTTAGAGACCTCGACGACTGAGGTCACTTGCAGAAAACGAGAAATGATAGCTGGAAAGTCTAATGTGAATCTCATCAATGGAAGTCCATTAAAAATATTTGTGCAACGCTGCAACCAATCGAGATCATTATTAAACACCTGCAGTGCGTCGGAAGCTTAAACCACGGATAGAGTTTTTAAATGATCAATCTTCGAGGGAATAAAATACAAGAAATAATTCATACAAAGATATATCTAATTAAGTAAAATAGCGAGCACAAGTCACGACGGAGGGTACACTAAGTTACTTAACGGCTGAGTAGGACTAAACACGAAAAAATCAAAATTTGATGCTTACAAATTACAATTTTCTCTTCTTTTTCTGCTCAAATCGTGTCTATAGCTGCACTATTTTACCGCACCTAATTCCTGCGTTCTTTCGTGGATGCAGTGTAATAACAAGGCGTACAACTAAACAGAAGATTACAGGATGCTTTGGTGGTGGATGCGAACTGGGCACGTTTCGTTCAGGTCACGAATTACGTCAGGGAATAAAGGATTACTCTATGCCAATTAATGCAAGGCTCAAATTATCCCTCTGTAGCAATGCTTAAAGAGAATATTTTTATTTCTCTAATACCTATGTGAGAAACGAAAAAGAAAATTCCATGGAAAATAATCGAACACCTAAGGGGAAAATTAGAGTTCGCGTCTTGTCGACGAGGCGATTTCGACGCGACCGGCTTGGAAGGAGGAAGCTGACCCCGGACGGCTCGTTACCAAGACTACTTTGTTTGCACCGCCTCCTACTATGCTGAAACGGGGAGGCCATTGTCCCCAAAGAAGAGGACGTCTCCCCCTCGACCGCGGATGGAATGCGGGGTAATATAGATTACACTCTTGTCTACCTACCGCTGCGCACTAATAACCCCCCACCCTCCTTGTATATTTCTCGTCCAATCCACCCGAAATCGTTCTCTTTTCCTTCTTAAGAGTGCCTTATCCCCTCCCGGAAGCAGGTGAAAGAGGATTTGGGACAACTTAAAGGAGTGTTCGGACGGTCGGCGCCGATTCTTCTGACACTGGCACCTATCCCTCTTGAGTGTCCGCTCCTACAATAAAGATAACGTCCGGGAAAGTGGCGATCCCTCTACCATTTTAAGAACGCGCTTTATCATATTTTTAAATATTTCTCTTTTTGTAAAAGCAAACAAGAGACGTCGAGAGGACATGAGCTTTCTTCGTCCACGATCGCTCAGGATGGCTCCGCGTGGACTCGGGGTGGTGACAGATAAAGTGCACTGCGCTTTTAAAAGCAATATCCAGGCGAGAAAAAGGCAAAAGTTCCTTTTGTCGCTTCGATCACGTCTTCATGTCCCTTTGAAATATTTCATCGACGGATTTATCCGAGAAACCAGTACGAAGCATAAGCTTGCATCGAGTTGAGGATGCTCGCTTTTCACTTCTCATTGATTGAAACTTGCATGTACTAATTGTAGTGAGTAAACGGCATTCAAAGAACGGGCAACAAAATCAGACCAAGATCGTATAGCAGTTGGCTTGTCACCGAAAAGGCTGTAAAATAAGCAATGTAAGTAACACGAAGGCAATTATGGGAATGTGCCATATATTATGGAGAGTAGGAAATGTAAAGACCTAATTACGATATTAGCATCCTTTTGATGAGAGTCGTCATGTGCCTCCCGAAGTCGAGTCAGCGCATCCGATCAGGCAGACAGTGAACGTAGTGTTTGAATTGTTTTGAAGTTTTGCCAAATTTTAGTCGTGCGGATTCCAAATATCGGTTTATATTCGGAATCCGCACGACCAAAATTGTATTGACATTTAGATACTTATCACAACTGGAAGAAATTTAAAATCATTAAAACTTGCCTGATCCACCAGAAAACAAAGCTCAATGTTTATTTCATGATTTCGATTACTGGTATTTTTCCTTGGCTGAGAAAAGTGATTTAACAAGCCCTGAGTATTGCATGCATGTCTATTGGAATTAAAATGCCTTATTCTGCCACTCTTTTCTGGCAATACTTATTTCCAATGTCAAAGGTATGAAAATTCGTAATCAGAAATAATTTTGCATTTATTCTTGCAATATCACGGAATTTACTCTTAGTTATTTTCTTCTAAAAATATAATAACAGTCTTAAATGGTCTATTTGAAATTCTAGCTGGAGCTTATTCTATGTCAAGATATGTTGCACTGCTAAAATGTCCTTTTAAAAATAATTCAATCTTTCTAAACAAGTATTTTGACACAATTATCTTATCTATATAGTTTTTCCTAAAATTATTAAATAATGAAATTTTTGGACTTGCTTGGGTTCCTAAGAATTTCAGACTTTCCAGCACCATTAAGCATGAGAAGTTTTAGCCGTATAAGTGAATATTAAAATTAATGATTTATAGTAGACTAGAATAAAGAAAATTTGATTTAATAATACAGCCTGCTGAACACTTTTTTCCGATGAAAACGATATTTTCTCTCTATATTACTTCAACGCTCTGATCGTTTAAATTGTAAAGTCAGCAAAGAACTCATATACGAAGCGAATATCATTTTTATTAGACTAAATAACGAATATATATCGTATATTCGTTATATAGTCTAATAAAATTTTTGATACTCTGCCAAATGAGTTTTCTATGGTGTTAATCAATGAATAGTTATCTGGAAAGGGTAGGATTTTATTCCTAGGTACGGGGTAATTATTCCAAGTAGTGGAGAGCCCAGCGTTGTATTTAATATACAACATTAGGGAAAAATCAAGGTAAGATTTGAAACTTTTTCTACTCATAAATGCAAATGAATATTTCCCAATGCTTTTAGAAATTCGGTTCCTCTTTTTGATAAGAGACGTCGTAATACATATAGACTGGTAGTTATAGACATAAGAATAACGGAATAAGAAAAATACCAGGGAGCCTCACTAATATTGGTCCTAATATAACAAAACCACATAGCGAAAATTATAATTTTCGTTCCGATAATTATCGGAGCAGTATTAGAAAAACTAACTTCAACAAGGGAATATCAGGGAAATGTTCTCGTGAAAATATTGAGCACATTCACATCTAAACATACCCGGCAAGCTACCGCGAGAGCGTGTGCCGGGAGTTGTTAAATCAACAGACACACATGCGAAAATTAGTCCATGAATACATATATTTATTTGAAAATATGTTTCATGATATACGCAAGCAATCGTACACAAACACACACATAAAGGTCTACAGGGTTCGTCCGGAAAATAAGTTTATGATGCTCATTGTCTTTTTTCACAAAAGGGGAGTCGTCCCCTACGAATTTGTACCTGAACGACAAACTGTAAATACTGCATTTTACGTCCAAATTACATTCAAAAGTGACTCGTGAATGATAATCTCTAAAGACTAGTTGACCCAGCATCCCTTGACACACACTCTCGTGGAGGCTTGGTGTGTTTGTCAAATTTATCTATTAAGGCGTAAATAGCAATCCTCAAAGATTACGCACGTTGAAGTCTCCTTTCTAGTCGAGTGTTAAGATCTCCATGGAAAGTCATCGAGCATTGAAGTCTCTCTACTGACTTGCATGGCCATAGATGGGTAATTTGTTTTTCAACTCACATTAGTGGAAGGACTGAAATACGAGTACGTACGTAGATTATGTAAGGCTCAGTAGATATTTTCTGTACGTTCGGGCTAATACAATAGTGACACCAAAATATGTTGGGAAGCTCTCGATTGAACGCCTCCGAGTGTGTAATTGAATTGCCTCTTTGTTCGCAAGTAATGCAATACATTTTAAGTACTTCATTCCAGGTCACATTTATCTAATACTAGTGGTTAACGTCGGCGTAAACTATAGAAAATTTACTTTTCGTGGTATAATCTCATTAGTCTTTAAAATAAAGAGTGATGGGAAATAAGTGTTTGAAGTTAAAGGCACTTAATATTTTTCAATCCTACATTGTGTTTTCTTGAGAAACACCCGGAATTAATTGCAATAGTTTTAAAACTAACGCCTTTCATTTCCATGTATTTTCAATTGAAGAGAAAGCCATGGTTACAATTTATTTTAATTTACGCTACATACTTGAAATTTACACAAAAATATTTATGCGGAACTTAAGAAAATTATTTCACGAAATCGGACAATATATATATATATATATATATATATATATATAGTCACCACCAATGAGCGTCATAATTTCAACTACAATGATGCGTTTTCAACATCTACATCCGAGCAGTACTCAGTAAGCTGGCCATGAGAAGTATGGCAGTGGGCATTAGGTAACCTGCGCTCAATTACTAAATTAATAAATATTCATTTGTTAGTTCATAAAAGTTAGTGGTGCACAGCTAGGTTCACTGGCCGTAGTTTTTTCGCTGTTTAGTTTCATCTGTGCTGTGATTACAAACCATATAGCGATAGAAATAAACACAGAATATATCGGTGCTGATTTCTATACAGTACTTATCAGAATGGTCTAATCTGATTTCTCTATCATCTAGTCTAGTCTAATCTCTATCATCACATTGACATATCTGTCAATGTGATGACAGAGATTAATTATTTCTTTGATGACATAAGCTGAATCCTGTGCCCAGAACCTTACTAATAGACAGTCTAAACATTCACCTTCTTGCTCAAGGGGAATGTCATCCCAATTCTTTTATCAACCGCGTTGTGCTATTTTGGGATTTTACAGGTCCAAGGAAATTAGTGAGACAGACCACTTAAACATTGTGGCAGAGTTTTTTTCAACAAAAGTATCTTTCCCTGTGTTTTCGGATTTTACAAGATCTGTCCCCAGACGGAGTGTGACATTTTTTACCTGGATAAACGGACGAGCGGAGGGGACTGACGGCGGTTTCTCTGGTTGAGTTCGAGGGAGTGGAGGACTCAGGAGAGACTGGAGGTCGGTGGCATTGGCTCCCAATGATTTGGACTAACTGTTAAGTACTTACTCCATCACGTATCAGACTACTGAACTACTCTCCCTGACTGCACATATTTTCTCAAAAAAAATGTAACACTCAGAAAATTTCACATTAGCTGGAGAGTATAAAAACTAAACACATTGTGAAATTCAATCTTAGGCCTTCAAGTAACATCAACCCCTACAACGAAAAACATTTTTTTTCATTAACTTTGTGACGTTTCGCGGCATTTAATTCTATTTTTTTGGAATATTTGACAAGCCCGCCAATAATGCCTTGGATTAAAAAATCGGATATCAATGCGCCAGTATCATTATAAAGAAAAATATAAATCGGAATACACATTTGCCCTCACTTTTTCAACATCAGGTGTGGAGCACTGCCACACACATACGTCATGGTTTTCGAAAGATATAGTATACCCTAGGATACAGAAGGCGATAAATTTTTACTCGCGAGATTGTGCAAAACCGCGGGGAGAGAGAACACATTTATATTCTCCGGGTGTCTGGAACGATTAACAGAGGAAAACTCCAGACCCGTTTCAAAGTTCCCACAAGACCAAAGCACTCTACCCTTGACAACCGATGCAGTCCAGCTTAACATCATACATGCTTATCCTTGTGGCCCTTAGGGTGGATTGCACATCTTGTTTCGAGTTTAGAATTTCCTCTCCCCGCCCCTCCCAAATCCCCTCCTCCCGTCTCTACCTCGACCCCCCTCCCCCCCCCGCCTTCCGGCGCTCACTCCCCCGTTCCCTCACCGCGAAATCAGAGGGACGGAGCCATGGAAACGGTTTAGGGGTTGGGGAAGGAGGCTAGAGTGCCGGGGAAGGTGGGGGAAGAAGTTGAAGAGGGAGGTGGGGACCTATTACAAAGGAATGTGGGGTTCCGTCCCTCTCAGAGTGCGTGTGCCCTTACGTGCGTGGCCCCGTGCGTGGGTGAGGTTTCTCTGCAGAAAGTTTTTGCGCGTGTACAGTTTGTTTCCCATGAGAAACCGTTTGCCAGAGCAGAAATAACAATGGCGCCCTTCCCCTTCCTCAGCTTGTAATAATTCGCCCATTCCCTCCTCCTCCTACCGCTTCCCTCCACCCACAAATACACGCCATAGCGGATTGCAGCCTTGAAAGAGACGAGGGTACGGATAATTGAACAATTCCGACTGGTTGTGAAAGACACCTCGGAGTTTTATTTTTGTATGGAAAAGATATATTTATATTTAAGTACAATCTGTCTATGCAAACGCTTGTCAACATTTCCAACGATCAGAGCAAAATTGTGTACAGATTAAAGACTAGCTTTTACGTATGTTTTTTTTTTTAATTTACTACCCGTAGGCAAGTAAATAAAACACTCATATTTCACTTTGCTCAACATAAATTGGGGACTCTTATCTAAAACATGCCATTTTTTAGCCAGATGATGAGCGTAGGGGTAGAGATTTTTTGTCTCCAAGGTTTTGTAAAAAGAATAATGATTTTTTAGAGGACGATTAGTTGGGACAGAGAAAAAAGAGGAACGATAAAAATTGTGAAACTAGGGTAGGAGAGATATTTGCTCGCTTAAATTACAAGAACTCAGACAAATAGAATGTATGGGATATTAAGAGGTGTATAGTTGAACTTCATGATAGAGTGGGGGTTGATAGATGAGCGGGGAAGGTTCGAGGGAGAATAGATACTTTTTTAGAAACGACGATCAGCAGAAGGAAGAATGAAGAATGGAAAAAAACGAAATAATTTACGAAAAAAGTTCAGACAAGCAAGAAGGGATAAGAAAATGAAATGATATATGAACATATGCATTTTTCCAAGGGTATCTTTCGTGAAAAAAATAAAATCGAAAACCAAACTCCCGTCGTCTGCTTTGTCACGATGAAGAGGAATTTTAGACGTCTTCATACTGAAAATTCATATCCTTATTGACAACGCTTTAATCACCACGAGCAATTCTTTTCAAAAGGATCTGAGGGGAAACATGCGAGGCAAAGGAGATTCTAAAGATGATGGGCCGTTGGAAGATAAAGGGAAGAAAAAGGAAAAAAAAAATTGAATAAAAAATATGCCCGAAAAGAGAGCAGTGGGGCGGAAAATTTGTGAAAATTGGAGATACTTATCAGAAAAACGTATAATAAAATCTTACGGTTTTTGGCATGAAAAATTTCAAGGAGGTTAATGCAGGTGGAGCATTAATGCATTCATACCTCAACAAGTCTTACAATTAGTAGCACGAAAGAGAAAAATGAGGAAGGACATCAGCATTGAGAAACTGAAAAAGGTAAAGTGGGATGGAAAAAGATCAGCAAGGCGAGAAAAAAAGCACAATTCAATGCACGTTTAGGATCAAGCCATTAGGGAGAAATGAATTGATGGGGGAAACAACTGGTCTATGAATAATATTCAAAGTACAATTTTTTAATTATCAATATTCAGGCGTCGTACATGCTCAAGTTGCACATGAAAAATTGAATTCCAACTATTTTCTGATACGATGCAAAAATGATAGTTTACGGACGCCCATTCGAATGACATTATTGACTCAAATATTTAGGAAAA